>VXBB01015946.1:158032-184300 GCA_013399915.1 Illadopsis cleaveri | reverse complement strand
TTGGCCCCTCTGCTATATTTTCATTCAAAGTAAATGAAGGTTTTTAAACTACTGAAAGTGGTAATGAAATTTTTGTGATATGACAAGTTACATGAAACTGTGTTTTTTACTGTGAATTTTAGTTATAAGAATGAAAAGAAGAGGAAAATTCCTTACCAGTAATTTCCTGTCTTCTACTCCAAACAGAATTATGGTAACTGTTATGCTGTGACAGAAAAATTCAAAGGAAACAAAGCACGTAAATTCCTACTGAGATGAACTTATGCATGTAAATTTACTTTCATTTTATTATATCATATGCCAGAAAGGTTATCTGTTGTTAGTTGACATAAGTGCATCTTCAAGGAGCACTTGAAAATGTTGATTTATTTGAAAGAAAGTTAAAGCAGCTTCTTTTCTGAATCTCTGAACTCACAATAAATTAACAGAACCACCTAAGCAATTTATTTGGTGAGATGATCTTTTAAAAGTGCATTTTCAGCATTTTCTTCTATAGGATTTCTAATCTCTAATAGGTAAAACTCAGAGTTAGCAAAAGATTTTTTCCACAAGCACTGAAAACTGCAAAACTTTTTTTCATCCTGTACGTCCCTTTTCCAAATAATGCTCAGATGGAATCCTCAGGAAATGTGGATGTTTTCTAGAGCTGAAAGTCTCTCTTTCCTAAGGAAGGAATAATTACAGTGGGTGCCTTGTTGAAATACTTTTTAGGTCATTGAGTTCAAACTGCACTATAAGAACCCAGGCTTTTATAATTTAATTTCAGATCCTGTCCAGAATAAAGAATTCATGACAGGTGAAAATTGAAAACAGTGGCTGAAAGCAGTTAGTACAGAAACCTTTAAAATGCAAAAATGTTCAGATTTTGTTCACTGTGATTTTCAGAGTAATTGCAAGTCTTTTTTTAGCCTATTTAAACCAATTTCCCCATCTTCAGTTACTCCTGTTGTTCTTCATGTTTTTTCTTCTTGCTTTTGTACTGACAGTAGCACATTTTACTTTATGACTCGTACTTTTTTTTTCTTTTCCACTTATTCAGTTCACAGGACAGTTCAGTGCTCTGCTGGAAAAGAAGTGCTATCAAAATTTATAAATTATGTTAATTTTTAAATTATTAATATTATTGTAGATCTGCAGTAAGAATGCAATAGCTAAGAAATAGAAATGTTGCATTTCTTATTTTAAGCCTTGTAGACCTGCAATTTAAGGTGCATGACCATTATAAGAGGGTTGAATTTTNCTTTTTCAATGCTAAAGGAATGTAGACAGGTTGGAACTTACATTTTAAAAGCCATTTGTAATTCAAGCTCATCTAAAAAGAACTGCTTTCCCAAATATAGCACTCCCCAAAAAATATTTTTTAAAAATGAGCTGAGACATGAGTGAGTAAATGAATAAGTAAATAATCTTTCCCAATAACAAAAAAAAAGCTGGGTACTGAAAATACAGCTATAACACAAGAGGAGACTTTTTATTTCTCTTGCTCTAATACTTTGAGTGTAACATGGCTGTAAACCAGCAGGCAGCCATAAACTCCAATAGAGTGTTTAAATCAGTATGAAAAAACAGGTTTTCCAACTGCAGCCTTTGCAATCTTAAAAAAAGCATCAAGAGGCAGAGGAAACACATTGCATTCACCATACAATTTTGTGAGTGTCACAGAGGTTAAGAGTTTCCTTGACCATATCAGCAGGTAAATTCTCTATGTTCCAAACCCAGCAGGAACATCAGTAATTTACAGCAAGGGATCTGTGCAGGATCTTCTGTTTTTCATCCATGAAGAACATTTTTGTTGTTTAGGTGCTGTGCATGGTAGAATTTCCTGTTGTTTCTTAACACAAGAGAATTGAATTTTTTGCATAGGAGAATTTTTAATGTGCATACTTGAAATAAATCTCAGACATCTAGGTTTATTTCTCGGATGATTTTTCCAACAGAAAATTTTTTAAGTGGTGTCTTGCCCTCTCTCCCCACTTCCCAAGTCAATGGCAGTACAGTTGTTTAACTCTGGCCTGCTGACAATAGAGACTTCTTTTTAACTCCTAGTGAATATGTGATATGGCCACCTAGTAGATAAGGTG
This sequence comes from Illadopsis cleaveri, assembly GCA_013399915.1. Taxonomy (NCBI): domain Eukaryota; kingdom Metazoa; phylum Chordata; class Aves; order Passeriformes; family Timaliidae; genus Illadopsis; species Illadopsis cleaveri. Next base: position 182,219 of record VXBB01015946.1, on the reverse strand, counting down.
CAGATAACATGGTGGTAATCACAAGTCACTGACGGGGTTGCAGAAGTTGTATTCTTCCTCTTTCCAACTTAATTATTGCAAAATTTTAATAAAGTGTGAGCTGATTTTTTATGGAAGAAACAAGGGACTTCTACTCATGAAAAAATGCAAAGGACCTGTTCTCCTGGGTTTTATGGTACTGAAAAATACAGATGCAATAAAGATGTTGAAAAAATTTCATATACGTGGGCTTCTTCTGCTAAACAGACTCCAATAACATTTAGTTTCAGAAACAAAACTGGTCTGAATGATCAACCTCTCACATTATGATAACAAATTGACCTCTGTAGGGGAGATGGAGTATTTTTTTTACTGTTTGTATGTCAAATTAGGAGGTGGGTGCTGTTCATGATATTTAACTGATTTTTGATCATTTTACTGTTTTTCCTAAAAAGGGTTTATGACTATACTGATGGTCTTCTGTCCAAGAAAGAATTCCAAGATTGCAGCTGGATTGCCTGGGTTACTGGAGGGTTAAGAGTTCCGCAGGATTTCAACTTTTAAGAAGATCTGTTTCAAACATGTTAGCTAACTTTTTAACAGTCAGGAGGTATTCTCACAGAGGCAAAAGTTACTGTACTTTTAGGAATCTAACTTGAGTATGCTACAGAGGAACAAGCTTAGAAAAATTTGTGCTATACTTAAAGCAGACAAAGGTAGACAAAGGTGGATACTTATGTAGTCAGTGTTCATTCATGGGTATTATGTATAATGGGGGTTTTGTGTGCCTATTTTTGGAAACAAGTTTGAACAAGTTAGAAATGCCTTCATGAAGAAATTATCTGAAAAATATGAATTTCATATATGTATGAGGATAAAGGATCTGGAATTGTTTTTATTAATGCTGCTAAACCTTCACACAGAAAAATTAAGAAAGGTTTTTGATAAATAATTGTGTGGAAATAAGCTAATTTTGGTCTTCTAAGTTTTCATCATTGTTGCCCAACCCTTGTTTCACTGGTGAAAAACTTATTTGCATTCTTTTTTCCAAAAGCTGTCAATTTCTGCATCTTTGTCTTACACCTAAAATGAAGGTTGTCAGGCTGGGTGGAGAGGAGTAGCTGGGGCAGATTTACACAGCTGGTGTTGACACAGACACACATGCACAGTTATTTGCAGTGTCCATAGCTAAAGGCATATATGGATTCTAATGGCAAATGTTGTTTCCAGGGACAAAAGTGAAACAGTTTGAAAAAGTCTATAAATCATTGAAAACAACAGAAATTCATTTAAATTACAAGGGTCCTAAACTGTCACAGTACATGTAAAGAAAAACATCAGATTCAAATCTGAATGATCAGATCAGCCTGTTAAAGCTTTTATTGTGTCCAGGTTCTTCACACCTGAAAGCAAATTTTTCTCTAATGTAGGACTCACAATGATGTAATGCCGTAGATGTGTTAATATTATGTAAATGCAAAGACAAAGTGCTTTAAGAGCACAGACTCAAAGTACTGCTCTGTCAGGGGCTGAACCTTTCATACCTTTTGAAATGCTAGTTACGTATAAAGCAACTAACATGCTATGTTATTAATTTTTTTAGTTTGCAAAGTGTCACACTTTGAAAGGTAATTTAATGCTGCTGAAGTTAGAAGCTGTTTTTAGCTTTAAAGTTGCCAACTATACTGCACACCTGCACCACATAATTTTACAAAGCATTCTAGTCCTTTTTCTCATCATATCAGAGTGTGTGCGTATATGTTAAGGTTTTTATTCTTATAGCAGAAAGATATATTTTAGATTTTATATACCTTGAAAAGGCAGCAAATGGTACTTCATGTTGTTGGAAGCACACACCAAATCATCTTGGTAAATTTTTCCTAATAAAGACATTGTGTGACAAGGTTTGTCTTACACACATCTTAATAGACATGAACATATCTGCTTTTTTTACATCTTTGAAAAATCATTTGGCCCCTCTGCTATATTTTCATTCAAAGTAAATGAAGGTTTTTAAACTACTGAAAGTGGTAACGAAATTTTTGTGATATGACAAGTTACATGAAACTGTGTTTTTTACTCTGAATTTTAGTTATAAGAATGAAAAGAAGAGGAAAATTCCTTACCAGTAATTTCCTGTCTTCAAACAGAATTATGGTAACTGTAATGCTGTGACAGAAATATTCAAAGGAAACAAAGCACGTAAATTCCTACTGAGATGAACTTATGCATGTAAATTTACTTTCATTTTATTATATCATANACTGTGATTTTCAGAGTAATTGCAAGTCTTTTTTTAGCCTATTTAAACCAATTTCCCCATCTTCAGTTACTCCTGTTGTTCTTCATGTTTTTTCTTCTTGCTTTTGTACTGACAGTAGCACATTTTACTTTATGACTCGTACTTTTTTTTTCTTTTCCACTTATTCAGTTCACAGGACAGTTCAGTGCTCTGCTGGAAAAGAAGTGCTATCAAAATTTATAAATTATGTTAATTTTTAAATTATTAATATTATTGTAGATCTGCAGTAAGAATGCAATAGCTAAGAAATAGAAATGTTGCATTTCTTATTTTAAGCCTTGTAGACCTGCAATTTAAGGTGCATGACCATTATAAGAGGGTTGAATTTTAAATTTGTTCTCTCTTCTTTGAAGAAATTGACCAAATCCCCAGTGACAGGAGTATTCAAAACTGTACTTCCTATTTTTAATTGCCAGCATCATCCATAAATTTTCTATTTATAATCCATTTAAAAAATGGATTCTAATGATAAACCTCATGAGAACAATTCTTTCCTTTTTTAATAGATTAGATTAATTTCAGTGTTGTAACTCAGAACATGGAATAAAGCATGAGGAAAAAACCCTCATGCTTAAGGTTGGGCTGTGTATGACTAACTGCTGAGACATCTCATAGAGGAAAGTCCTCTTTGCATAAGTCAGTGACACTGAGAACGTGTTTAATCTTTCTTATATTATAGAGAACCTTTCTTCTGTATCTGGAAACAGAGACTGGTTAACATTGCAGAAGTTGTCTGATCTATTCAGGTATTGTATTACAGATATTATGCTCTGCATAGACATGGTCATAGTCCTTAACATCAGTGTACAGGTCTCACCATTAAATCAGTACATAGGGAGAATTCTGAAGTCAGGTGTTAGAAGATAATTTAAAACATTTCCCATAAATCTGAATAGTAAATAAAATCATGTCATTTCCCTGTATGATGACGGCAGCCTATGGAAGTGATACTTCACTCCCTACTCCAATTAAAATTTATTTTAGAAATAAGTACTTTTGTAAAAGCAATACTTTCAGTATTTGCATGTCTGACCAGACCTTGGAGCTTTCTATCTGAATGCTGTTGAATGACACAGTTTTTCAGCCAGGTTTAAATCTGTGTACAGAAGACAGACTTGATTTTGAAACTTCACTCCCACACATTGACATATACGCAGACAAACAGAAAGGTTGAATAAGTTCCTTATATTTGGAAATGCTGAGAAAGAGATATTCTCTCATTATTTTGTTTGATTTGGAAATACAAATATTATTTGAAATAAGCCTTGAGACTGTAAACTCCAGCTCGACTGAGCATGAATGCTCATCTTCAAGGTTTAAGCAATCCCCTTCAACACAAAAGACCTTAGATTAAAAATATCTTGTTAAAAATTATTATAATGATTTAAACTATTTATAAAATTTGATTGTCAATTTATATTAGAAATATAAATGTCAATGAACAGCAGGCTTTTTTTGGAATTGGGAGTGAATTCAGAGATTTTCTTTAAGTACTAAAAATCTGAGACATGTTACTGTCTGGTTTTAGAATGGACATGCAAATAAATTGTAATAATATGCAAAGGAATGCTAAGAAGCCATGTTGGTGTAGTTTGGTTCAGACAGTAAGAGTGTGAAGAAAATATTCCAAAATTAGTCTTAAACTGAGTTCCATTTATTTATTTCTGTTCCTTAGCAGTCGATTTGGGGGACATTCCATCAAAATTGAGTTTCACTAAAAAAAATAAATGTAAGCTTGCTAACCTGCCTACCAATTTACAGGAAACTTGAAATGTATTTTGATTAAATTACTTCTTTTATTCGAGGTGCAGCACCTTTTGCGTAGTGTCAAGTCTCTTATGAATTTATAGGGCTTTTAAATAAAACTAACTTGTTAAAAACACAAAGTAAATTTCCTGAAGGTAACAGGCTCAGTTTGTCAGGACTTTGGGAACTGAATGACAAAAAGTAGTTTTTTAGTCTTTTAATGCTTTGGATTTGGTGAAAGACATTTAAAGAGGTTAAACAAAGTTTGCATGTGGTCTTATAAGCCCTTCAACATCATTTTAAGCTGCTCATGTGACAAGGTTAACCAGAAAATTCTGCTATCTTTCTCTGTAATAGACTGCTCATTGAATGTCCATTATTTAAAACTCAAGAGGCATAAAGGAAAGATATAAATTATAATTTAGATGACAGATTATAAAAGAAACTTAAAAGGACTTAATAAATTTAAGTAACAATTGGAGATAAAATACATTCAACAGATATTATTCTTTAATGCACACCATACTTTATTAAAAAAAACATAAAGAAATGAAGTCACTCCAGAAATACAAATGTGTTCTGCCCCTTTATAGCTTGATGGCATTAGGGTGCGTCATGCACCAGATCTGTGGCAGCCTTTTGCTCCTTTTGGTCTGACATGTCAGTGGATTCCCTAGAGTTGACTGCATTGAAGACTGAAGTCAACCTCACTGGGAGTGACTGGCAAAGGCACCCATTGTGACTTGCCCAGAGGCTCTGTGCACCCTTGGCACAGACTGTCTCAGGAGAGGGGATTTCAAAGACCGAAAAAGGTGCTGGTAGACTTTCAGTACAGCTGCCTTGGAGAAGGAGGAAATTGGGCAGCTGACTTTGGTCAGGTCTCTCTCTCTTGCCTGGTCTCTTGGAGGGCCCTTCTGTAGTGGGGTTGCTGAGGGTTGAAGAACAGAAGGTGTGCATCTCTCCCACAAGGAGCACCATCTGACACTGCCTGATTCCCATCCATACACTCATTTGGTGACTAGAGAGCCAAAGGGTGATCAGTAGAACCCGCTCCCTCTTTAAGAATCCCACACTGGATGCCAAATAGGATTTGTGGTTTAACTCCAGCTGGCAGCTAAATACCACTCACCCTGCTGCTCACTCACCTTGCTGCCCCCAGTGGGATGGGGAGGAGAACTGGAAAAAGGTAAACTTCATGGATGCAGATAAGAACACTTTAATACTTGAAATAAATTCTTGAACTTCTTGTGCTTGCTGGCAAAGCATGGGTAACTGAAAAGTCCTTGTCTTAAGGTAAGAATTGCACAGCAACAACAAAACCAGCAGTGTGTTATCAACATTATTCTCATACTGAACCCAAAACACAGCTCTGTTCCAGCTACTAGGAAGGAAATGATAGCTGGAGGCTGTCTTAGGCACAGCAATCATAGAATTAGAGTTTTTGACTCTTGGAGAAGTAAGGAGGCATGCCAGCAGAAATGACACTTTGGACTTCCAGAATGGAGTTTCAGTATTTATTTTCAGTATTTATTTTCATTATTTCAACCCATGTTCCTAATTTCAGTCCCTGTTAAAAATCCTCTGAAATTGACAAGTTCACAAATTAATTGAAAAATATAATAATTTTTAAATTTATAAAAGATTATGCTTAGAAATCCTGTTTTAAAATCTTTCTTTTACAATGCCCAATCTAGGCATTGTCTAAGTAATCACTTATTTATGAATGGCTTCTGCTGTCATTTCTGATCCTGTTTTTCTCTAGTGTCCCTTTGACTGAGTAGTGTACCAGCATCCTAAGTATCATTACATAAATCAGTAAGTAGTATTCACCTCGTCATATGCCAGGTCACACAATCTACCATTTCTGAGAATTCTCATTAACTCTTGTGGATTAGGAGCCTGGAAATGTGCTTTGTCATTGAAATAAGGGAAGAAAATGCAAGGAGAAAGAACTCCTTTACAGGTTGCTGTTCTCAGAGCAGGATAACCTTATCCTGAGAGAGACTAGTACCATTTCCCTCTGGAAATCTTGAATTTCGCTTCACATGCTGATTGCATTTTACAAAGTGTTTGCATTTATTATGTTAAACATTGAAATCTTATTTATTTTTTTAATCTTACCTGATGACAGAGGGAAAGAAGCAGAGGGCAATAACTTGTGAGGGACATTTCTTGGCAGCAGCTGACAGCAGTCATGATCTGGTAATTGATCCTGAACCACGTGAACCACTGTTAAAACACAGTGACCTGTTTTGGTGATGCAGGTAGAATTTCTGTTCCTGAACGACAAGTAAAAAGAACTGGGAAAAAAGTGGTAAAGGGATCATTCTTCATGAGAGGAGCAGCAGTTTAAGAGAAACACATTACTGGACTATTTCCTGTACTCGTCACTAATTCAGGCTAAATACTTCTTTGGTTTGCCCCTTTTGTGTCACGAAAAGTCATTCATTACTCTAAATGCAGTTTCAGGCTTTGTGTCAGCTTGTAATAGTGCAGTTTATCACCACAGCAAGAGGGAAAAGCACAGAAAAATTAGGCTAATCAATACCACTGCGGTGTGTTTGACATCACATTCAGGAAAGGTTTAGCATGTCGTTGCTAACTACGGGCCATAAACTGCCCGAGGTCTGTGTATGCTCTTGATGTGAATGCTGGTTCCTCATGCAGATCGAGGGCAGAACATAGCTTTAAGCTTCTGCTAATCATGCACCCCCTGCAGACACCTAGCACCTTGGATTGTAACAATGTGATACCACTGCTTCCAATATTCCCTCTCCTGAAAAAAATTATAATGTTTCTAATTAGCAGACCTAGGAAAAAACACTAACCAAATGTTCTGTTTAAAATTTATAAACCTTTTTTATCCTTAACATTTTAAAATATTCGTCCAGTGTTTGGTAGGCAGGGATTTGTTGGAGGCTGGTGTTTGGGGTTTTATGAGCATTTTGGTGCTTTTACACTGGATCAAGGTAGGAAATGACAAACTGACGATGGAAAATAACATTTGTGAGGTACTTCATTAGTAAGGGATAGGATGTACAATAATATGCTTACAACCACAGGGAACTTAGGGGGAAAATGCCTCATACTTTTTGACTGAAAAATCACAGAACATCCAGAAATCTGCAGATTCACATCTATGATTAAAAAAATATATGAATCCCATATTCGTGGAATTAATATGTGCTCTTATACTGCAGGTGTTATTTGAGCAAATGCTGGTGATGGCTGTGATGATGTTTTGTGATGACAATGACAACCTTATGATGCATTTTTGTAACACTGGAAGTTACTCCCCATGTCTTTAGACTCAAAAGTTCCTACTCTTGCATGTTGTAATCCCCTGTGAATTAAGTAGTTTCCATATTTAATTTATTTTCTAAAAGCTACGAGTCTGTTTGAAGTTTGTGCAGAGCAAGGACTGAGCACTGTAGGTTTTAACATTGTACAAAGCATTACTATAATTTAAAACATATGTTATATCAGTTATTTTAAATTACATGTTCTTGAAAGTATGTCATCATTTTTGTAAACCTCAGTAAAATATTCTTTTTTTTTAGAAGAGTTACTTGTAAAGTTTGTACAATTACGTATCTGAGATAAAGTTCAAAGACATAAGGATGAATATCATTCAAATTTACAGAAACCTGCAGTCCAGATCGTTGGTAGACTTAAAGAGACATTACTTCACTGAAAATAATGGAGCTATACAGACTGGCTCCAAATCAGAAACTACTGGAATGTTTATCTAAAGATAATGTAAAAATCTTTCATCTTGAAATTGAGTAAGGTAGTTCATAAATATAGGCTTTCCTTCAAGACTTTTGGTATGAGTGTGATATTCATTTGAATGAGGACAAAAAGGTTACTGTCAGCATAAATTAGAGATAAAAAAGAAAAAGGAAAAAAGGACAATTAGAAAGATACACTGACAACTGATAAGACTTGAGTACAAGTGAGATATGTTCATTAAATTAACCCTGAGTGGGGTTCTTATGTGCTACTAAAATTTCAAGACATAAGGTTTATTTCTGAATTGTTTTTCTACTCACATTTTTTATATGTTAAAAAGTACCCTTCCCACCTGTAAATGAATTTATTTTAAAATCAGAAGGGGATTATTATGATCACTTATTCTGAACTTTTGTATTAGGCCTGCCCCACCTTTTGAAGCAAAATAATACAATTTCCTCCATAATAATCTGTATTTTTATGTTTATTTTTTTAATAGCATTTTTAAAAAGTGAGATGTGGATTTTGCTGGGAACAATGTCTCACCCTATAATTTGACTGTAGGGCAACCACAGGCACACATTCCTGCTATACTTTTATTTCTATTATTCAGAGAATGGGTAACATTGTAGGGGATAGGTCTTCCAAAGATTTTCAGTGCTTACATTTTACATGCCAGATTTTTTGGTTCATGTAAACATTTATTCAGAAGTGTTTATAGGTTAATTTGTAAAATGAATCTGAAAGAATTACAGATTTTAGTTGGCATGGTGAGTTGTGTCCCTCCCTGCTACAATAATCATTAAACATGATAGAATATGTATTTCTGAAAATGAGGGCAAAACTCAGACTTCTAGCTCTGAAATGTACCCTCCTTATTACCAGTTATTTTGGCTTGTAAAACTTTACTTGTGTTGCTTTGCTATATCAGTGTGCCATTTGACAGAAAAAAGACAGAAGCACACCCCCTATTCAGTTAATCATACATATACACAAAGATATTTCTCCTAAAGGAATAAGCGTTATTGACAGTTGCAGACCCAAGTATAACATCTTCATTTAAAAAACAAATTCAAGAAGGAGTCTGGCTTTGATTCTGGATGAAATTATGTTGAGAGATTTTGCGTTTGTAAACCAAATGTCAAATTCAGTGAGAACCTAAGTGGATAGTAATATGACCAGGGTGACAATAAAGGTGCTTTGGACCTCATAGTGAATCACCTAGTCTGGAGGCCCCTTTGAATGTTGGAAAAAGTTCACGTACAGTGATGCTTGTAGGTAGTCTTAAAGCATTTTATTCTGGCAGCTAATAATAAATCCACTGTGTATTTTATCAGCCTTGATATTCCCTGGATAATGGCCAAAGAGGAAAGCATTTATCTACCATGTGCATCTACTTAAAAGCTGGAACAAATCTTCATTTTTATTAGAAAACTCACTCACTCATGGCCTTTATTTTTACATGGCAAGTGCAAATGATTTTCTGGAGCATTTCTGTGGAATTGTGCTCTTTTCTGAAAAGTCTACAGCAGGAGGGTGATACTTTATTAATATTCAATGAAATCTTGTTAACCACTTAAAAGCTAAAATAGAGTGAAATTCTTTAACAGTACCTTTTACACCTAGCATGTGGTCACTTTTTCATACACTGCACAGCATCTAAGATAATTTAAATGAATTTTATACTGTCTTATGATGCAGTGAAATAAATAAACAGAATGATAGCCATGGTGATTGGCTAGGTATGAAGACTGGAAAACTGAGACAAGGAACCATTTGCTAAGTTCTAGGACACTTTTTAGAATAACAATAATTTTACTGAGTTTTAAGTGATTTATCATCTGTGGAAACCATGATAAAATTCAGAAATGCAAAGTGGGGAAAAAGTGTGCCATGAAACTGAAAATTATTGGAACCCAATGTTGGGCCTATGAAGAGTTTTTATCAAAATTGTGTAACAGTTTGGTATGGTGTGCTAAGTGTATATGGACTATTTTGAAAAGCAGTGGTTTTGATTTGTAGAGATTCATACGAAATTCTAGTTAAACAAATCTACTCACACCACCTAGAAACTCCATGAGTGATGCAGAGCAATTCTCTATATTTTATTTATATAGTACCTGAACAGATTTTTGGAATGTTTATCAGTACTGTTTAATAGTGGATTGTTTGACAAACAGGCAGGAAGGCATGACTTCAGGCAAGTATTTCATTATAATTTCTGTGTTTATTTAACATGTTTTGAGCTATTTCAATAAGGCAGATTATACATCTATAGCTAGAAATAGGGAGAACAGCATTTGAAAAGAACAGGCTAAAAATACAAGATTTTCTTACACCACAGCAAAATTATTTTGTGATGTTTAAAATAAAGAAAAGCAAACAGCTCTGTTCTCATGTGCTTGAGATACAAAGCAACAAAGCTCAACTGAGTTTAGATGACTATATTTATCTTAAGTTATATCTTCTTCCTACTATTAGGGTTTAGTAATATTTTAATATGGAAAAAGATGATTTAAAGCCCAGTATTGCTGTGATATTGGGTACCTCTGCTTTGCCAACTGACTGCATTAGAATCAACTAAAAGATATAAATTTTAGGTTAAATGTGTTCCTGAAGAAACCAGGAACCAATGTGGTGTTCTGCTGCAGTTCTACAGAGAGCATGCATTGTGGGGAAAAGGTACCATCCTTTGAAGAAAATCAAATTTTCTTTCAGATCTTCTATCAATTTGGCCTCTGCACACAGAAGTTTCTGTTTTTAATGGCCAGACAATCTGAGATACAAAAATTTGTTTCACATTCTCTGTTAAGCATAGATACCCTCATTGCCTCTGTAGGACCAGCAACTGCTGCAAGCTTCATTGGCAGTAAGCAAACACAAATGGTGCTAGAATGATGCTGGTCCACAATACATGATGCTCTTCTTTCTGTATTTGTATCATACCAGTTGCCAACTTAGATTTGTCCAATGGCAACAATTGTTAAACTGATGTCCAAATGCAATTTACCATAAGAAGTATAGTTGATACAAAGGCTACTGTAGCTGAGGACCTACAGTCAGTACTAGAAAATAATCAAAGGTTTTGGGTGAAGGAAAGGTCCGATGTTAAGGAACCACTTTCAGGGAAAAGGTCCTAGACTGCAGTGTCCTGAACATTTTAGGTTTATACATACTAAACATAAACTCCTAAAATACCATGAATCCTTGTTGATACATCTCCACTCTCTATTGTGATGTTTATTCTGTCTAACACCATATGCTAGATCCATTTATGTCTCCTTATTCACTTATGTCGTTAGCAGATATCTTTACTGCATCCCCCTATTAATGTGTTCAACAGATCTTTTGAGTGAACTAGCATCTACTACTTTGTTATTAAGAATGTATTTTCCATCATAATTTGTCACAACACCTATAGGTGGCCAAAACATGTCAGTTGATTTCATGTTAGGGTACCTTGCATATAATTTTAAAATAATCTAGCCAAATAACCAGAATTACTCTATACCCAACACTATCAATTGCAGCTACAGCAAATAAAAAACTAAACCAAAAAGAAACCCTAGAAGATATTCTCTAAATATTTATTACTATATAGATAATATAACATCACTCTTTCTTGCAAGTTAGTATATGAAGTAATAGAACATTATTAAGGAGAAGTATAAGAACTAAAGAGAATAATGGAAAAAGTTTATGGGAAACTCTTATGACCCACCTTTGAAGGCAAGGGTAATTGAAGCTCTTGTCAGTAGATACCTTGGTGTGGACTAGAGTGAAATGACATTGAATGACCAGTTTTGTAAATATATATGTGTTTATTTTAGAAAAAGTTGATTGCAAAGTAAAACAAGTATGTAGCCAATTTAGTTGTTATTATCTATAGTAATATAGCAATAAAAAAACCCCATTGAAAATACTTGTAAAGAAAAGAAAAAAACCGTAAGAATAGAAAGATCTCATCATTCCTAGATCTCAGAGTTGGTTATTGCAATTTTGATGCCTGTTGGTCAGAAGTGGTCTCTGGAGTCTTGGTTGAAGGAGCAGTGTCTGCAGCGCCGGTAAGGACAGGGGAGTCCTACAATTCCTTTGGTTTATATTCCCTCAGGTTCAGGTGGAAACTCCCAGTACCACTCCTGGGGCAGCAAGATTTACACTGGATGATGTAATGCTGTGAGTCATGGGATGCTTCTGGAGTCTATGATGGTCAAAGACTTTACAGCTGCCTATTAAACTCAGTGCAGTTGAGTCTATTATGGCCCATGATGGCCCATCAGCAGAAATGAGCATCTTCAGTCTATGTTTGAGTGTTCTGGTAATTCCTCAGAGCACAGTTATCACAGCTGAATTCAGTTGAGTAAGGACAAAGAAACATTAGCTGCCTGGAAGGATTTGCCTCTTTTCTTACCTTGTTCAACACTCAGCTTGTAGCCTGTTGTCTGTGCTTTCCCTCTGCACCTGGGAGGTTGCAGCTCACTGCCTCAATATTTGAACCACCAGCATTCCAGTCTCCAGTATAGATTGTGGATTCTTCTTCCCAGACCTGGGATGATGGAACACTAATACTTCCCTTTATTTTGTCTGAAATTCCCATCACAGCTCAAATTCCAGTTAGTAGGCATATTTGGGGAGAGTCACAGATGGGCAGCTGCTTCTTTGCAGTTTGCTGTTGTGGGCAAAAGTCCTTCAATGATTTCAGCAATGTTTAAGCCATTAATGATTTCAGTTTCTCCAAAAACTCAAAACTTCCTGGAATGTATTACTAATTCCGTTCCAGTCAGCGCTGAGGGCCTGTGACATCCAATAGGATTATTCTAATTGTTATCTCAATTCTAAAGGTAGTACTAGAGATTGTACTGGAATGAAGTTTGATCTCCTGTGAGGAATTTGAGAGCAGCCCTGTGAGAATAATTTGAGGATACTGGTAAATGAAAACTTGGACAGGAGCTGGCAATGTGAGCTCACAGACCAGAAAACCCAGTTGCATCTTGGGCTGCATCCAAAGTAGCATGGCCAGCAGGGAAAGGGAGGGGATTCTGCCCCTCTGCTCTGCTCTGCCCTGGTGAGATCTGCAAGCTGCATTCAGCTCTGGGCTCCTCAGCACAGGAAGGATGTTGACATGTTGGAGTGAGTCCAGAGAAGGATCATGAAGATGATTAGAGGGATGAAGCACATCTCCTATGAGGAAAGCTAAGCAAGCTGGGGTTGTTCAGCCTGAAGAGGAGACCCCAGGGAAACTTAATTGTGGCCTTTGGGTGCTTAAAGAGGTCTTTACAAGAAAGATTAGGACAGACATTTTAGCAAAGCCTAGTACAATAGGACAGGGTGTAATGATTTCAAACTAAAATAGGGTAAATTCAGACTAGACAAAAGGAAGAAAATGTTTATGATGAGGATTATGAACCGCTGGCACAAGTTCCCGGTGGCTGACCCATCCCTGGAAGTGTTCCAGACCAAGCTGGATGAGGCTCTGAGCAGCCTGGTCTAGTGGAAGGTGTCCATGCTCATTACAGGGTAGTTGGACTAGATGGCCTTGAAAGGTCCCTTACAACACAAAACACTGTATGATTCTATGAAATTGAAATGTGTGAAACCAGCTATTCTTATGAAATATTCTGACTGCTAAGAGGACGTGGCAAAAGCCACAGTTTAAAAAAGATAATCCTTTAGTCATAATTTTTTCTTAACTGTCTTTCATTCTCTCTTTATTCCTGGTGGTGTTAGTGCCCTCTGTGATTTCCCACATGAGCATTGACTAACATTTGTCTTTTATATTCATCTTGGTGTTTCGGAACTCTGGAAATTTTTAAGCTGTATCATTGCTTTAAGCATGAGACTTACTTAGTACTGATGCATGTCTATCTGGCTTCAATCAAACATGAAATGAACTTACATCTGCTTGCAAAAGATTATGTAGATGAGCCATTATAATGTTAATGGTAAACCAGGCTATTAGAGAGGAAAATAAAAAATTATTCACATTCTTAAAATATGCTATGATTTTTGAAAATCTTGAAAATAATGTTGGTTCCAGTGTCTCACAATAATAAATCCAAAGGGGATCTCTTGATAGATGAGTATCTTCACGCTATGAAACAATTTAGCCTTGCCATTTTCAGGGACCATGAACTTTCATTCGATCTTGATCTTAAGCCTGTACAGACTTTGCCATAGTACTTTTCATGAGAGAGTAATTTATTATCCTTAATAAAGGCACACTGACTGGGAGTCATTTGTTCTTCACTGACTTCATTACAGAAATGACTTAATTAAACCTGTCTTTTCATAGCTAAATCGAGATGAGATGAATCCCACTTTTGCTGAGTTTCTCAAAACCTGTATGAAAAATTTTCCTGATGGATCTTATTCTATCTGTATTCCTAAGATAGGAGACTGAAAATGATAAATTCTGCAGAACAGTGACATTCTGATTTTTTTTTTTTTCTCCTGGAATGTTGTTGAAACATTCACATGAGTTTCTACCTTATAAAGTTTAGCTGGGCAGAGCATGGTAAGATCATTATCTACATTGAAATATCAGAGACAATATTACTGCCATGGACAGAAACACTGAACATAAAATAAAAAAAATTCCAAAGCATTGTAAATAGAATATATGTCTTCACCATTTGCCCTGGCATCAGTTCAGTTTCACCTAAATGCTATTAGTGGCATAGATTGTTGTTCTACCTTCTTTAGGTAATAAATTATATGTTATATGTGTTTGTGCATTTAATGTTGTATGTATGGAGTACTATATTCTATTTAGTACATTTACTCTATTTCCAAAGAGGAACATGCTATTTTTCATGGAATATCTGTAATCAGATTGAGAGCTTTTAGTATATAATAACAACATTTTAAAGTATTGTATATATGGATATATTTATAAAGTACTTAAACATCTTCGTTTGATCACAGTTGCTCCATTTGGTGTGCAGATGTACTTGCATTTTAATCTGCAAAGCCTCAAGTTTGTGAAAACTTTGACTGGTGAAATTATGAAAAACATATTTCAAGGTTTTATCTTCCCATTGCTTAAGAAATGCTATGAAACGTGATGTGAGATGTGGAATGTTCCATCAAGTTGTATAAATAAGTGAAACCATTTGTCCTTCTGATCCCCTTGCATGTAAATTCTTTCAGGATAAAATCGCTGTTAAGAAAATGGAACATAATTAGACCTGACTTGTTCTAAATACTTTCAGTATAACTCAAACTAAGGAAGCTTAATATTTAAGATTAGGCAATTAAGATAGCAGACTTTTTGCTTAACATTTCTCCTCAATATTTTTTTTGTCAAGCAGTTTGAATTGTTTATATTCAGTACAACTTCTGTATATAATATGACAGGAAAATCCTGGCATTCACTGGGGCACTGGTAGTTTAATGTGACTGCTACTACAAGAGAAAGGTCTGCAATAATTCTGCTACTCCTCTGAAAAGAAATCTTTAAATCAACAAAGAACTGAGATGAATTCATTTTGCCTGAGTATGAATAACTAAGACTTATTATTTTGGATTGCGCTTGTTGAACCATTGTAAACAAAAGGAGAAATACATTCATCAATACAAAATGAAACTAAACAAAACTCTTTTTTTTTTTTTTTTTAATTTAAATTGAAATGTCCAATTGCATTAACTTTTTTATTTAGATTGTAGTCTACTGAGGCAAAAAACATAATATAATGTCTAGCATCTGCAAGTGTCTACTATGGAGTCTTCTCTCTACTACTCCAGGAAAACTGGAAATCTGCTTTTAAGTGCCTATTTATTTGTCTTTGTGCCACTTAGGATGAAATTGTCAAAATACTGAAAGTAATTTTTATTCTCTTCTTGATTTGACAAGTTACTTCCCTGGGCATTAAATTTTGAAATAATGAAGATAAACTTGAGAAAACAGACTATATATACAGGTCACTTTGGGATAAAGTTTGAGGGGAAAAAATAGAATTAATTTTACCTGCTCTACTGCAATTTTCTATTGTAGTAATCTGTAAGTAATTATGAAGTAATAAGTTGCAATTAATAGTATTTTAGATCCTGTGTTTAAATGTGGACCTTCTATCTCAATCTCTTCCAGCTCAGGATATTTTATGATTTTATGATTCCATGAACTGAAATTATGCCTATTCATTGTAAGTCAAACAAGATGCAACATGATGATTCTTATCAAAGTTTTTAATTACTTTAAAGAACTGTAAATCAAATCAAGCACAGACTGTCTCCTCTGGAATAGTCCAAATACTTAATCTTGTATCTTTTAGTTACAGTATAAGTACTGTGCAGTTCTGAAGTTGAACAGAATTTTATTACAGTGAGCATTTTGTACATTTTTTCATTTCCTATTTTTGCCATGTCTCAATTTTCTTACTTCAAGTTTTTATTTCATTTATATTTTGTTACCCCAATGTCATCTCAGTTCTAACTGAATACATTAAATATCTTTGTGGATGCAAGCAGAATACATGAAGCAGCAGGAATAACCAGAGTAACCCATCAAATCACACAGACTTTAAGGCTTAATTATATATTATATGACAGTCATGACAGATATCTTTACTGAATGTTGCTAAGCAAGATAAAACCCTACATGAAATGTGAGAGATTCATTGGTGTATTTGTGTATTTTTCTCCTTTGGAAGGGCATATGATGATGAAAGAAACTTTGTTCCAACTGTGATGGCTAAATTCCTCTATGATGCTAAAAACATTCTTCAAGCTTTCCTATACTGTTTTCATGGGACGTAGTATAGCACTGGTAAGAGTGGTGAGGTTAGAGATATACTCAGTCTTAAGGTCTTCAACTGAGTGAAAATAAACAGAAAACACAAGTAAGAAATGCAAAACAAAACTTTGCTTGGATGCTCCTGATTAATTCCCTGCCAAACTAGCAAAGAAACCCCATTTCTTCAGCATGGTGCATTTGACAAAATACACTCACAAAGGATATGAATAGGGCATTTATGCAAACACTAACAAGGTAGTGAGACAGCAGGATGGAAACCACCCACTTTTCAAGGTGGGAGTAGTGATACGGAATTTTAATCAGAAATAATTAGAGGTCAGAAATATATATTAATAAAATTGTGACCAAAACAAGGATTGTGGATCCTTTGGGTTGCTGCTAGGTAAATGTCCTTGATTTTGTTTAGAAACTCCAGCTTTATAAGCCATGCTAGAGTTCATAGGATAGATACAGTTTCTTTTCCCTGCTAAGTGATTTATGATTCCTACATCACATGTAAGAATCATGAAGATTCACTATAGCTCTCTGTTTAAACTTCCTTCTAGTCCAGACAGAGAAACTGGGTTGGAATAATTCCTCATCTGCCAGTAGAACTGTCCCTCACAATGAAAGGGGGATGGATAATTCTCAAAGAATGATTGATTGGCTGAAATCAGATCATCTTTCATATTCATGAAAGCTGACATGAATTTTAAAAAATCTCTTCAGATGTGATTTTTTTTCCCTAAAAATATTTTTGAATTTTAGGGTTAATATTTCTTGATAGTATTTTTCAATCTATTGCAGTATGAGTATTATTTGAGAGATTTGCTCAATTTACTAGGGCTTATAAAGGTTTGGAGCTTTCTGTCTGATATTAGACAACTTAATTTTGTTTTCAAGTGACAATTTCTTAGTCACAAAAATATTTAAAATATTAAAAGTTGCTTCTGTTTAAATATACTAATGATAACATATTTTATGAATATTTATTAACAGAAATTTAAGAGTTCTTCAAACACATGAAAAATATTTTCAAATTTTCCAATATTGTAATTATTTTTGCTTGTTATTGGAAAATTTCTATAAAAATATTTGACTTTTCAGAATATTGGAATATCCTTTTTGTCTCGTATCTCATGTTTTCCTTCTTTCTGTCTTCCTCTACTTGACTGCATATCCAATTTTTTTTCTCGTAGCAATCAATCATCTCAGAATTTTTAGTATTTTTAAATACATATTGGAAGAAGACATTGAGGATACTGAAATTACAATGTACTATAAATGTAATTTA
Organism: Illadopsis cleaveri; assembly: GCA_013399915.1. Taxonomy (NCBI): domain Eukaryota; kingdom Metazoa; phylum Chordata; class Aves; order Passeriformes; family Timaliidae; genus Illadopsis; species Illadopsis cleaveri. The sequence goes on along the minus strand of VXBB01015946.1, from coordinate 164,435 downwards.
GCTAATATTTTCCTGACTTTGAGCACTATATGTAAACTAAAAGTAAGTATTTTAAGAGTCTCGTTGAACAATTTTAGGTTTGATAGATTAGTTTTAAAAAATCATGGGTTTTAATCCATGGAAATAAAAAAAAATTCTTAGCTATTATTGCTGAAATTAATTGGAAGACAGAATGTTTCCATGAGAATCCTGTGTCTTGATTGTCTCACCCTTTTCTGCATTTTTGGCTTGTACCCTCCTAAAGCTCTTACCCTGAAATATACAAGACAAGACTCATGATGTGGCAGTGAGGGCACCTCAGCAGTATTTGGAAGGACTGATAAGTCTGAGAAGGTTCAAGAAACACAGAGAAACAAAAGAACTCAAAGATGAGAAGCAGAAGAACTTAAAGAAACCCTGCAGAGGTGGAGGGTCTTTTTGTCAAAAATATTCAGCAGACNTAAACAGAAAATTTTAAAAAACCCAAACAACCAAACAATCCATTTACGAGGCATGGTATCATAAAATATCATGTTTTTGAAGTATGTGTCTTACAGAATCTATTTGCCACAAAGAAAGAAAACATTTGTTTCAAAGATAAATTTCTATCAAAGCTGGAAATTTGTCAACCAGGAATTACATCTGCTTAAAAGACTATTTATTTATTCACAATATGAGTACAGACACTGAAGTGCTGTGACTGTGGGAAAATCCAGTGTGACCCTTGTACCAGAGGACATATTTCCAGGAGACTTCAGTCAGTCACCAGTGAGACTTCACACAGAAGCTCATTTATAATGTCTCTGCTATGTTGAAGTACTAAATAAAAACAGTTACTGTTTTTGTTTAATAGACAGATTTACAAGGCCTATGTTTGTAACTAAAAAGCTGGAAAATTTCTTATTACAGAAAACCGAACGGCATAAAGTTAAAGTTTATGTGGAAAAATCTTTGCACTTTAAAAATACATCAATTTGATATGTGCTACAAAAAATCTCTTACTGAAAAATAATGCTGGTATACGGAAAAACGGATAAAAGTGGTGATGGATACAAACATTCAGACTGTAAACTAAAATAATTAAACTAGGGAAAAAGCATCTGCAAAGCAAAAATACCCAACCTCTTAGTTGATGTGGTGAGAAGAAAACTTATCTCTATAGTGGAGCCTGAATGATGTCTGAAGTCAGCTAAATTGTATACATATCATCAAAATTGGGGCGACTGGACTTAATGATCCAGGTCATTATAATGCTGGTGCCCTGGGTTTAAAGGCATCTTCATGCAATCAAACATATTGCTCCTGTAACCCACAAACAAGCCTCAATACCTAGAAATGAAGAAATAAAACTGACATCCTGAAGGATAAACATGAGGGACTCTTCATTCAAGATATGTCAGTGCTGTCATTAAAGACATTGATGTACTGCAGCTTCTCTGTCTCTGAAAGTGATGAGTGGTGTGAAATGTCTGCTCAAGACCTACATGACATTAGTGAAATGAAATTTTTGGAATATAAATCCCTTGACATTGGCAGAGCACAGAATACCATTTCTCATTTTATTAATTTTTGACTCAGAAAAGGCACTCACAGTTTTGCTGATTATTCTGAAGTATTAAACTTTCAGTTTTCTGGTTTCTCCAGATAAAAATAATAGCATGGCTCCATGTCTTGGTTTAAAGACAATTTAAGAGACAGATGCTCTAAGATTATTTACCTCCCCTTTAGTTTTAGCCAATGCCTTTCCACCAATATGGAGAGACGAATATGAGTAGATATAAAACCCATATTTACTCAGAAAACCAAAATAGCAACAGGCAAGAGAAATAATAGTAATAAACACTAGTTGCAAAGTTGCTGAAAGCTCATGGGCTTCCTGGGAAAGAAGAGAAACTAAAAATGCCAAAAAAATCTGGCATACTCCACAGACAACTGTGTGTGGGAAGACAAACATGATGGCAGCCCTTTCCCCTTTCCTGACTATGTGTGCAGAGAGATAACAAAGAGAGAGAGAGAGAAAGTAAACCAACAGAACACGATTTAAAAAACTCCCCCACACAACAACCAAAAGTGAGCAAGGACAAAACAAAAAGGAAAAGCCTGGAGTCCAAAAATATATTTACTAGAATACAGTAATATTTTGGGTTATATTTTGTATAAAGGCTAATACAGATGAGGAGATCAAGAGGAAAATCCAATACTTCCTATGAAGGATGACTTATCAAATAAAACTGTAGCATAAATCACAAGGGTTTATGGTGTAGAGAGCAAATAGCAATGCCAGTGGGACCCAAAGGCATCTGCACTGCAAGATCAGATGAGAATGCCTGGCAGTACTCAGGGAGTTTAGTATTTTGGGGCAGTCTATATGGCGTCCCTGTGGTGACACAGCCTGGTTATCTACCTCTGACTAAGAGGATTTTAGCCAAAATTGGTAATGCTGCGAGGAAATCAGCAATGGTGACAATTACTCAAGATGACCATCAACCTGATTAAACAGTAATGAAATTGCTGGCAAAAGCAAAGAGTCAGCTGAAGTATGAAATGGAATGAGATATAAAAGAACAAACATTTGTAAGAGTGGGAAGTGACTTCAGAATGGGAAGATGGAAACAACAGTAGTTAAACACATTTTGATGCTGCCAGAACTTTCTCCACAGCGTCATAACTCTGCCTTGGCTAGAAAGAGATGAGCAGAGAGTATCCAGCACATGCAGTGACAAAGTGGGTTGCAACAAGAATCAGATCTACAACTGGCGTTTGCATAGGTGACCTCGTAGGGGGAGTCTTTTCTCCACAGCATAATGAGATATTAGGCATTGTCATGGTTGCGTATAAAGTTGAAGTATCTGCATGTTTAGCAAGAGATGTACTTGAACTTATAGAGAAACACCCCTGTTCTTTTCAGGTTGAACAGTTTTCCCCTTTGAGATCTGCCTTTTTTTTTTTCTGTCCATAGGTGTTAATATGCAGGAAACACTAATAAAACAGACGGACACCCCAAGACCTTGCCTTCAAGAAACCCTACCTTCCAGCATCTTCCAACTGTGAAAGTGTTAGAACTTCTAAATAGCCCTTCCCTACCTGACTTCTGGATGCATTTAGAAAGTATCCTATCCAGTGGTTCCTAGTTTATAATCCCTTGAGAACAATCCATTTTTTTGTCTTTGTAAAGGTTTTAGTTTAGCAATCATTAACTACCTTTCATCTTTCTCAACAGTCTCCTTGTGCCTACCAGGATGATCAGTGGAGTTTGCAAAGAATCTTTTCCTATACATCTTGAGAAGGATTTCTTACCAGTTCCTTCTCTGTAACTCCTCAGAGACTTCCAAACACTTGATGGATTTTCAGCTGAGCCACCTGCTTGAACCCATAGTCCCAGGTGTGAGACTCTAGCTGAGACACAAGTAGCAGCACCAAAGGTACAGTAGATATTTGCACAATTAAATATTATCTTCTTTTGATTAGCTGTGGAGTCACATGGCTGAGGGAATCATAGGCCAACATGCACTGATTCAGAAGTCACCACTTTTTGTGTGCCACCAGAAATTATGGACTTCAATACTCTCCACAGCAAACTTCAGAGCAGCTAAAGATGAAACTACATGTGCTGTGTGCAATAGCAGAGCATGAGAATTTGGAAGCAATGAAACTACACGTGCTGTGTGCAATAGCAGAGCATGAGAATTTGGAAGCAATGAAACTACACGTGCTGTGTGCAATAGCAGAGCATGAGAATTTAGAAGCATACTTTTAAGCCCTTCAGAAGAGTGTTTGTTCCCATTTGCAATCCAGTTCCCAGTCAACCTCACACAGAGCTCTTGCAGATCTAGCTATCAGATTCACTGAGAAGGAAAACAGCTTGACCAAGTTAAATTTCATTAGTTTGATGAGAACTTCTATAAATATTACATACCACCTATATTTTTAGAGACACAGGGAAGATTTAAATGTACAGGCCTTCTGCCCAGAAGCAAGTCAGGGAGAAATGAAAATGTCATATTTCTGAATGTCAGAAGCAGCCAAAAAGGTGCAATTAATTTCTTCTTGTTTCAACCTAGTGCACCTTAGCACTGACCTGAGGCCTTTTTCGCATTTTCTGAACTAGCTCCACTTAGATTAGGTACTTCATTATTATTAGTCATACTAGTTACTAGTCTACTTATTTTCTTCTTCCTTTTGACTTTAAATATAATTCATAGTCAGATGAGCCCTGATAGGTATTACTTCCCTAAGCCATACAGCTACAGCCTGGACAAGACTTGAAGTTAAGCCTGAATTTTAACTTCTTGAAAAAATAATTAAATCAGTGTTAGCAGCAGCCCATGTGGAAAGTGTCTGCCTGGTAATTCATTACCACCAGCCTGTCTCTAATTTGCCAGTGTGCATGGCACCCCTATAGTAGTGTGAGAAAAGCAACAGATCATTTATATAAATTAAAATCAATAGGGGGCTGAGTACAGAGCCCAGTGGAATATCCTCTGGGCAAGTGGAAATTTTAAAGACTAAGGACCTAATCTTAACTGCTTGACTTCTTTCATCAAGGTAAGGCTTAAAAAGATTAATTACAATTTATGAAATATTAGTACCTGGAAAGCTTTTGAGCACAGATAATGTATTTCAGCAGAGTTAAAATGAAGGCTTTTTCAGGTTTCAAAGTACAGTGTCAACATGGCAAACTTTTACAGCTTTAAAAAGCTTATTATTTTAAATGTCACTAAAGGGGATTTTATTTCTCTCTTTCCCTGAGCAACAGTGTTTTTTTGAAAATAATTAATTTATTGCCAAGAAGTATAATTTCTTATGTCTTCAAAATGTATTTCTTGATCCAAAACCAGAAGGGAAAATTTCTTTTTCATTTTGTGCTTCCATTACAATGTAATTGTCACTTCTTTATCTGTGAAGTTTCCATCCTTGACTTTAGTAGGCACACTGGTTACAACTTACTGGCTATAACTTTCAGTAGGTGAGAATCCAGCCCAAAGCCTTCATGCATATATTTGTAGAGAGAATTATTAGATAGATATATATGGTTATTTCTGACATTCAGAACATATAGACATCTGAAAGTCTAAAAAGTCCTGATTACTGTAATGGCTGCAGCACTGCATTTCACAGAACAGTCAATGAGATCTGGATGCATTGAGTGACTTATTTAAAGTAATTCAGCAAGCAAATGGTGGAGTCCCAAAGCCCCTTGCTGTCACCATTAGACAGAAAACACTGCTTCTCTCAATGGGTTAAAGTTGACAGGCAATAAAAAATACCCCTTTTCTTAAACACAGAGCATATAATAACTCATGCTAAAATCTACATTTGCTAGTTTCAAGATCTATACATTAGCCTCCCACAGAGTTATATTATTATTTAATTTGGTTTTTCGGCCCTGGCATCTTGCACTCTATTCCTGTTTAGAGTTTTGTTTGTTCTCATTCAACTCAGATTATAAAAGCTTTGGTGCAATATCTTTACTGGCATTGTGAAGTGCGCTGTTAATCTACTGTTTGCTATGGGTAATACATAATGAGACAATCTGGGGCTTGTAAGTCTAAACTAAACGTAGTTCTGGGAACCTTGGTATTGTCTACTAATAATTTCCATGTCTTGCTTTTCAACACTTATCTGGAAAATAATTACATGCATATGACCAATAGGCAATTCCTAACAGATACTGCTATCTCACATAAAGTGTTTTGCTTTAAATTGAGCACAGCTTCTACTTCCTGCACTTTGTTTCTAAGGATACAGTCATGAACAGGGAACATTTTCCTTAGGAGCTCATCTGTTCCTGCTGCTTCTCCCTCACCTGAAGTCATAATCCTTGGTTTGTGGCTATAATCAGCTCTGTGGAAACCAATTGTGATGTCACAGGCAGAAGATTATGACTTCAGGGGCCGAACAAACAGCAGGAGCAGGTGACCTCTAAAACACAAGATGTCTCTTCATGCAAAGATTGTTCAAATGAAAAATGGGACAGAAATGTGCCTATCTTTGAGAAGAAAATATTTGTTCAGGTTTCTAAAAGGCATTAATTGGATTGCAAGAGTTAATTTGAAGTGAAATTCTCTGTGATTATATCAAGAAGTGATAATATATTCAGTAGCAGCTGAATTACTAAGTTTAGCTTCTAATTTCTCATTTGATTAAATGACAAACACTACTGATGCAATCAGCAATTTATCTATCTTTTCACATAAAGCTGGAACCATGTAAAAACTCATTTCCTCTCTAGCTGACTTTTGCTGTGAACTCAGCTGTAAAATGGGTCAAATTTTTAAAGGTTTCTGCTTTTTTTTTCCCCTTTCATTTCATGTAGCAAACTGATCAGAGGGACTTTTTTGATAGCTTTCTAAGGGGATGTTTGTGTGATTTAACAGCTTGTTTTATGACAGCATTAAAGAATCAGGGTTGATTTGTGTGGGCG
>VXBB01015946.1:123835-157992 GCA_013399915.1 Illadopsis cleaveri | reverse complement strand
TTTTTTTTTTTTTTCACTTTGTGTAATAGTCGGAAGTTGGGTAGGGGAGTTTGTTCTATCAACCAGAGTTTTTTCTTCAGTCCTAGTCTGAGAAAATGTAACTGAGCATTTTAAACAGCATCTTAAACAGGATCTTTCATAGGGAAGATTCTTGAGATCAACTCCCTTAAAATCTCTACTTATTGCATGTTATTGAGATTTGGACTACAAATGTGGTTTTATCACCATAGGGATTCATCTGCAGCTGATGGATCTGTGCTCCATGTGAAAGCATGGAGGTTTTGGTGGTCTGGATACCAGTGTATCAGGAGGCTGAGTGAAAACAGACATTTATTTTAGCTTGGATTCCTACTCTTTTTTTGAGTCATTCCATTCTAGAGAAATGCATTTTGATCCAGGCAAATGACACTTAGAGAATAATTTTATTTATTTATTTATTTTAAACTTTAGGATAAGATTTTTTTCCTAAAGGAGAATTTTCTTCTTACTAAGATAGTAATTTAACCTGAAATGTTATTTGTGAACAGCTTCACATCTACATCAAACATGTGAACTTAGGTGACTGACTTCTTTAAAATAAGAAGGGGTTGTTGCATGATACTGAATGCTTATTGAACTGTGATCTTCTCTTGAATTTTGTGCTTAGGTGTGCTGGCCACCAAAAAAGGTAAATGTTTAAGTCTGCTCTGTGTGCTCAGATAAATCTTTTTGTGTCAGTTTTATAATCTGTAAATTGGAGACTATAAACCTTTTTTAGGTTTTTGTTTGTTTGTTTGTTTGTTTGTTTGTTTGTTTGTTTTTTTGAGATCAGTGGCCACAAAAGTTCTAACACATAGTACTAGAGAGAATTTCAGTTTTGGAAAGTGCACTCTTGTAACTAATTTTCCAATGCCATTAATCAGTTAAATCAGTTAAATGTGTGATTTGTGTATGAAACCATAGTCACTGCCCCAAAAATATAAGTGTATATCTGATGAGAACATACTGTGTTCATATTTTCTGGGGAAAAAAAAAAAACAACTCCGTAACCCAAACTAACAAAACAAACCCCCCCAAAATTTATCTCCCCTATAAGCACCTGTACATGATGAATTTAATACATTGGTGATAGTAAAGAATTATAAAGAACTTGCATTTTTTAAAGGAACATGGAAGAAAAAGAAGGGTTTTTGTAAGTTATAGGATTAAATTGTGCAAAGATATCATCCTATCATTACATATTTTTTCTCAAATAGCAGTAAAATACAGGAAAGCATGAGAAAGTAGTAGATAATTAAAAGAAACCTTTGTCATTTTTAGGTGCTGTAAGTGACAACTGGTACTAGAGTATTCTTGAATAGACAATTTAATAAAAGCCCAGTTCCTCAATGACATTTAGCTACAGCCTTTTTACAGATTTAACATGCTAATCCATTTCTTTTGATAAATGTTTTAATTTTTCTCCCTAGAATGTCCAGCCTATTTTGCACATTGGTGGAGAGTAAAATTCTCCTAACCTTTCTCCTGACATTTTGCAAGTTCAAAAATTGCTGATTACAAGAATTTGTTTCCAATTTAATCTCACCAATTATGGTTATTGTAGGGCAGAGCTCTAGTAGTAGTAGACTTAAAGCTCATTGACATAATACCACAGATGAGCTGAATAAGAAAGCATCTAACAACAATACTTGGAATAAAGCTGCATCTCTTCATGTCCTATTTTTACATGCAAAGAAAAGCAACACTGTAAGGATTTTAAGGTTTTTTTCTTTATGTACACAGTAAATGCTTTTATGGAAAATCTTATTAAACAAATTCCAGGCTTCAAGGAGAAAATAAACCCATAATTTAGTTCCCTATTCTACCAGCTCTTATACAGCTTCATCTGAGTAATGCCTTTACCTTACAGTAAAACCCCCATAGTTTCATATATTGTTAAAAATGTTACCTTTAAAATGCTTAGGAGTTTTTACTATGAGACCAGTAAAAAATTGGATCCAAAAGAAACAGATTTTTTTTTTTTTTTGATCAGCTCTTGTTCTTATTGTGGGTCCCTTAATTATTTGAGATGATATAAAATATTTTCATCACTGAACACAACAGATATGTCCTACCTTCTATCCCATTTGAAGAGTTATTTACAAACTTTGGAAAAAAATATTGGAATATTCAATACAAATATTGTTTATGGACTCCTTTATGTCACTAAGCAAACTGCCCCAGAGTGAGACCCAACTCAGCTTCAGAATAACGAATGAAAAAAAAAAATTAAAAACTTCCTACTTTATTCTTGCTGTTGTAATGTGTGTTTCACCTTAGTTAGTAGCTCATTGCAGGTTTTAAGGAATTATTAAAAGTAATCTTTACTTATCGGAGTAAATTACGATGCATTATCTTCTGTTGCATTTCTGTTTAATTCTCAGATTTAGTAAATTACTGTAGGTTTCACACCTGTTAAGTATGATTTGGTAAGTGTTTTGTATGTTCAAGATTATTTTAGGTGCACTCCTCTGTGACATAATCCAAACATAGCCTTTTTAAGAGATCTTCAAGTTTAGCTTTTTAAAATAAAATTAGGGATTCCTCCATAGATTTATTCTGCTAATGAATGAGCCACAGAATAATTTGTTGTTCTTTTTAGTACTGTTTAATCAAATATAGGTTTTCTCCTTTGTTTAAGATTTGATATTTAGAGTAAAAATACATAATCAGATTATGGCAACAGAAGCAAAACTTCAGTGAGGATTAAGGGCATTTTGAGATTACAGGGCAGCTGCTAACACACATTCTAGAACTGGGACAGCTGTAAATTCCCAGAAGCCTAATAATCTGATTCTTGGAAAGATGATGGAAATTTACTACCTGTTATCATGTACTGGAGTGACATTCTTCTACTAACATAAGGTGTTTGATCTTCAATTTAGGTCTGATTTAGACTTACAAATTAACACATGATCCCTTCCAGTCTGTTGTAGCCTGTACAAAACTAGGTTCAGAGAATTAGAAGCAAAAAAACTGGAATAAACTGGAATAANGCACAAAAAGAAAAAGAACCTGCTCCTCCTTAACCACTGATACACCTGACAAATTCCTCTAGGGTAGAGAAAACCAACCAAAACATTCCTCCATGTAAAATATACCAAATATACAGGCATAACATTCAGTGTGGCAGAGTACAAGGTGTCTCTACTCCTTCTGGTTAAGACTCATACTTTTTGAATGGACAACCTCAAAAAAAATTTCTATGCTTAGTATTTCCAATTCAGAATTTGGGGGCTCTTATTTTTCATGTATTCAGCCAGCAGAAGAGTCAACTTCATTCACTGATGTTGTTTGCTGCTTTATACCTTCTAATTAGCGTTGTATGGAAAGACTCTATTGGTCCTACCTAATGTCTAAACATAATTATGGCCTTTCAGTTTAGAACTGCTAGCAAATACTTTATTCTGTTTGGAAATCTCCAGTTCATTTTGTTCTTTGAAGTGCAACTTCTATTAGAATATGAGGAATATCAGTCATGCAGCCAGACGTGGTAAAATTGGAAATTACCTTTGACTAATGCTGTTTTAAGTAAACAAGTCAAGAAATTTGTTCAAGATTCACTTTAGTGTACTTTAAATGCTTTAGTTTCCAAACATGCTGTCAATATTCACCTATCTCAGAGGTCTGAAAGCAAAAATGAAGTTTTGTTTTGAAATCCAGTTCTTAGTAGGAAAAAGAGATCAAAGTTAACTATTTTTACTTGCTAACAATATCCTAGTAGGATATCTGAAGAAAAAGGCTGATTTTAATTATTGTTACCGAAATACCATATTATTAATATCATATAAAATATGTAAATAATTATATTGATGACAAATCTAAGTCATAATCTAAGAGCTTCCTTTACCAACTTTGAAGTGTTTTACTTATATTAGTTTTCTTCTCTAAAGACGTTTTGTTACCTGAATGGTAGAGGTCTCCTGCTCACAGTTTCTGTATAAACCTAAAACTTAGATGGATTAGTGTACCTTAAGAAACACGTGGGAATCGTTCCAACTCATTAACCTTTGAACTTAATTTTTAAATATGTTATATTCAGAAATAAATTCAACTATATTTTCACTTTAGCAGGTTCTGACTTATGCATTAGTTATTATTATCAACAAGTTTGTGTTGGATGAGTTTTAAGCTAATAAAATTATTAGGAAGTTCCTTAAGAAAAAGCAATTTTAAAAAGTTTCTCACAAAGTTTTAGAACACAGAGCAATAGCCCAACAATTTGTCATCTGTTACATTTCAAATTCCTTGCCTAAATACCTTAATGTATGGAATTTATTTTTATTTAAGACATTTTGATTGGTGAACAGAGCACAGTAAATGGCTTTCTGTGTACATATTCATTTTTCTTTTTTGAAATACGAAATACAAAGTAGGTCATTAATTAATCAAACTTTTAGAATACTGGGTGAGGTTTTGTTTTCTTTGTTTTAAATGTTTTAGTTCTCTGCTTTCTAAGTAACTTCTGATGTTCACTGTTCAGGCAGCATAAAGTGCAATTAACATTCTTTGAATTAGAAAACTGACTAGAAAATCAAATTAGTCATCTTCTTTTGAAAGAGACTGAAAGTCTGAAATCTCTAAAAAGTGCAGTGTAAAATGCTTGCCTTTGCCTTGATTAACTAAGGAGATTGGTGATACATATTGAATTGCAGCCACATTTAATAATGAATTTACATGGGCTCAGTTCTACTGATTCAATGATAAGTATTTATCCACCTAATAAAACTGTTCATTTGATAAAGTCATTGAAATTTTAAAACAACTATTGTAGTCTCTAGGGATTATATTATAATAACCTGGTACAGTGACAACAGAAAAAAGGGAAACATATACACTAATTAATACAAACGTAAAATCAGTTTTAATTGCATTTGTTTATGTATCCACCAGAGAAAAGCCCAATGGACATAAAACTGTGCACCACCTAGACAAATAAAAGAAAAAGCTTTTAGGGAACAATGAGAGCAGCTTGCCCAGTGTGACTTTATTTTCTTGTAAACAGCCTTAACTTTGTGGAAGCTCAGCCATTTGCTTTTAAGTGTTTGGTTTCTCACATGCAGTTCAGCTTCTTTGTGACAGTATTGCTAGCAAAAAAAGACACATAAATCATGTCCTTGATTTATTGGTACTACAAAGCCCACACAGTGTCTTACGCCTGCCATATTCCTTTCCTGATAAAAGGTATGATCCATTCATAATAAAGACAAGACCATAGGGAGAAACCCTTTGGCAATGTAGTTTGTCTTAATGTGGGCTGCAACACAGTTGCAGTCCTAAAGGCTGCATTTCCCCTGCCAGCTACTGCATCTTATTTAAATTCCCAGTAATCTGAGAGAAATCCACTAGTACTTTGCAATAAATTCAATTGTTAGTACACCATTAAACCTTGCATTATTTTGTTAATGTATGGCTATTAGAGGAAGTTCTGTTCTAAATAACACAATTCAATGCACTGTGAACATTTGAGAGTTCAATAGTCCTAAAAGTTTCCAGAAACACATTTTTGTCTTTTTTAATATAACTGGAACTTAAAACTGAGCAACTAAACAAAAACAAACAAAACCCACAAAACATCCAGACCAAGGAAGAATACCTCATTACATATATGTTTTTATATTTATCACTGCTTTAGTTTTTTGTAAATATTTAAAATCATTTATAACTTCCAGTTGCCAGATACTTCTGGCTTTCTATAACATATAATTTAGAACCAAGAGTTTACCACATACTCAGTCCTAATCCAGATGTAATTACGCTTTTTTGCTTTGTTTTCTGTGAAAGTTGGTATGAAATCTTTGACTATGATTTTCATGTTACTTAAAATCCTGATCTCCAAGAGTTTTTACCTTAAAATTCTATTCCTCAGAAGTGTTCATATATTTTTTGTGGAAATTATCTTTTTTTTATATATATATATTTGTGAGGTTTTCTTCAGGCTCCTATGATATTGGGTTGACATCTCTGAGGGTGCTTGACAAAGCTCTTGAGGCATTGTTGTAAATTCCTTGGGTTTCCCAGTTCAGTGTGTTGGACTTGTAGCTACAGTGCTCAGCAAGGTGATGCAGAATCATGTCACACATAGAAGATTTCCAGAGATAATTTTGTGACTCCAGTACCATGTCTACTGTTTTAGCCAGATAGAAGCTAATGGGCCTCTTTGTAATTTGTCAGCTAGGGATAAAATAAAATGATCTGCTCGTCAATTTGTAGGACACCAGGGCTGAACCTCCGTCGGGAGTGGGGATGCTAGCACGGAATTAAGGCGGGGAGAGCCAGCAGATGCCGCTCGAGGCCACTGAGCAGAGGCCACGGCTGTGCGGGACAAAGACACCTGCCCTTGCTGCCCCAGCTCCAGCTCTTAACACATCCCAGCTCACTGCAGATGCTGGAATCTGATGCCCCGACATTCTCAAACCACTTGTCTTTCTGCAGATGGATCTCAGCTAAAAATCTTATCGAACTAGAGTTCAAAACACCTTCATTTTCATCTAGGTCTACACCTTAGAGGCTTATGTAGATCTGCCAGTTGCTCATTCCAAATCTTAGAGGTGCGCAGCAACAAACCAAGTGCATAGTCCTGCTGCCCCAAAGTATTCTTCTCTTCAGCCATTTGTGAACCAGTGACTTTGAAAGCCAGATATGCCATCAGTTGTTTCATATCTTAGATGAGGAGACATTGTGATGGATGCGTGGATTGCTTGGATGTACAATCAATGTAAACATTAAGAAAACAGTATCCTACCCAATGGTTGTTTTGGTTTTTTTTACAGTAAAACATAAGTTCTTCTGGTTTCAGTTTAAGGGAGATTTGGCTCAAATGCCCATTTTGTGGTTTATGTCACTGCAACTGATCACTGCTTGGCTGGGTCCCCTAGCAATATGAGATCTCATCCCTACAGCCACACACCATTTACTCTTTCTGTCTCCTTCTCCTCTCCTCACTCTTTTTCTCTCTTTGAATGGCTAATGACATCTGGTTATTAATCTTTGCAGAGGTCAACATATAAGCTGAAATAACTCACCCTTTATCATCTACTCTTTTCTTTGTGTATCTTTTTATAAGCTTGGTATTCTTGAGCTATTTGTTTTCCTCCATGAGCACTGGAGTTTTTGTAGGACAATCCATATTGAGACAAATTTTTTTTGTAGAAAAAAGCATTATCAACAAACAACTACGCTTAAACAGTCAGAGTCACATGACATTTCTGGATTTAAATTTTTTTGGGGGGGATGTTGTTTGTTTGTTGGGGTTTTGTTTGTTAGTTTTGTCTTGTTTGGGTTTACTTCTTTATTTATCCCTTTGAATAGTTACACATTTATGGTTATTATTACCAAGGAATGGTTTCTGTGATAGTGATCACAAAGACCTGCCTCCAATGACATACTTTGATAATATAATTTGTTAAGGGAAGATTGTATGAACAGTGAATAAGTATGAACAGTGTATGAACAGTGTGAATAAGCAGGGAAATTGATGTTAGCAGAAAAATTTGGTATTGTTTAATCAAGTTCAGGACTTGGGAAATCCTGTGTCTCTTGTCACTTAATATTAGTAGAAGCAATCTTGTTTCAAGTAATTTTTTAGAGTTTTGTTATATGGGCTGATAGATCCTGAAGTCTAAGGTAGCTATCTCAACATAGTTATTAAAATGATAGGGCATAAATTTTCCAGCCAGCAGCTCAGCATACAGTAAAGCTGCAGAGAAACATCTGCTTGCATCTTGGATATGAGAAAAACACAGAATTATATATGGTAGATTAATAGTTTCCAGTGTTTCTATCTTAAATGAAGGAATATAATTCCTCACATGGTATGTAAAAGAGGTTTCTCTCACACTCTTGAAATAGAGTCTATTTTTCACATGGTACAGAACTAGCCAATGACATACATTACTATTCAATGCTGAAGCTAAGATCTGTGCTATATCCAGCAAGTCAATATGCATATATATAGAGATAAGAAGAGTTATAATTAGAAAACACTGAAGAACAAGATTTGTAAGGGAAATAAAAATCTCATGAGCATGACATGAGATTTGGCAAAGATTTCACTAAGGAGGAGGATCCTCTGCCCTTTGCAATATCTTTTTAACGTTCCTATGAAGCATATAGTATTTTCAGCTGTGAAAATGCCTGTCTGCATGCTGCAGGAAAAATAGTTTTGACTGAGAGAACAAGTCTTATTAAAAGAAAAATAAAGAGAGGAAGTAAATGTGAAAAAGACAAGATCCCAGGTGCAACTCTCTAATTTAAATGAAAATGTTATCTGTTACTTCTCAAGTGATAGGGAGGACAATATCATTACACAATTTATTTTCATTTGCATTTTATAAATAGTTAATTAGAGTATAGACTTGTTAAAGTGATTTCTAATCTGGTTTAAGGTACACCAGTGTGAAGTCACCTTCAGTAAAAGAAACATCAGCTAAGGGCATAAATAGTCTTCCTTTCTTACTGCACTTTAGTAACACACTATAGATCCTTATTTCTTTGATGCTGATAGAGAACACCTTGATTTTTGCTTTCTGATTAAAATGTATAGGAATTCCATTTTTGAAATGAATATTAATATGGGGAACTATCCAGCCTGACTGTGGGAGATTTAAATTATTTTTTTCTTTTGCACAGAATTCACAATTCCAGAAAGGAATGAGACCTCCAAAGTTGTAAATAATTTTTCATCTCATTGTATAAGCCAGATCACTTATTTAAGACCCTATTGTAGCACAGGAAAATATGATGGTTGCAGGCAAACCTATATATTGTAGACTACACTGATTTTTTCTACTAAACTTTCAGTCATCCACTTTGCTGGGAATGCAGAAACTGGGGCTTCTGAAATGGCAGTAAGCAGCTATAAGTCATTATAAAGCTACATGACTGTAGCATAAGTTTAGAAATTTACCTTATACATAGTTACAAAGAGGACTTCTATTATGATTATATACATGTTTTAAGCAGGAGCTAAATCTCTTCCTTTTCTTGTGTTAACCTTCACCCTTCAAATTATTTTAAATATTATTTGAGCCTATATTTCCATTAAGTGTCTTAGTAACTTTATTACTTTGTGCATGTGTATGCTTTCATCTTTATTATATTGATTTTTCATGTCCACATAACATTTCTGAAATTTGTCATCCTCTTGTTATGAAATGAACATAATATTATAAAACAATGTCAGCAGCACTAAGAAATTCTGCACTGACTTGAATATAACCACTGCAATACTTCCACACCCATATATAATTATATGATATTATGAAGAAGACTGCTCAGGAAAATGTGCAGTATAAAGCTTGTTATCCCTGTACTAATAGATTATTTGTCTATATTGCTGAAAATGAATTTTGCACCTCAGCAAGTTGTCTTTAACATGACCTCAATTAGTTCTCAATTACTAAATGCTGTAGCAAAAATGTTAAAAAATGTCATTTTCTGTTAAAAAAAAGGCATAAGAAATAACAGTAATAAAAAGTGATAAAAACTGATATTGCAAAGATGCCAGTAGAAAAAAAAATATATTCAAATCCATTGGAGAATAAACAACTGGAAAAACTTAGTTTCATTGGCTTATGGTGAAAGAGAAGTACTCAGATAAGAACCTCTTGTCACAGTGGCATTTTGTCCCTTGTGTAGAACTTCAAACAAGAAATACTCTTAAAGGCCTATCTGAGGGCCAAACTATGCTGCTATAGCATAAAGCAATATTACAGACACCTAAAAAGGATGTGGACATAACACAGTGCAAAGCCTGGAAATAATAGCTCAAGCCCCAGAAGCATAATAGATACACTATTTCCATTTGTGGACCTCACTTACCTGAGAGATGCAGCAATCCAAGGGCACCTCTATATGATTTAGGCCTATTATGAATATTATTTTGAACTGAGTCTGGAGAACAGGTTTAAGTGATTTTTCAGTATCTCAGCTTCTCCATCTGTTCAAAATGTGATCATGATATTTATATATGACTCAAAAGTTGTTGAGAGACCTAGATCACTGAAGTGTAAAACACTTTAAAAACTGCAGATAAGATTGCCATACAATTTTATGGTAATTCCAAGGAAAATGGATTTACTATTATTAAGTCTTGTCGTGAGGCAAAGGTAGGCATATGAAAGTTGCCTTGATATTATTAGACAAATTGTTTTAAAAAATAATTTGAAAGCATCCATGCTTTGATAGTCAGGGTCACTTCTACCTTAATTAAAAATGTTTGCAGGCAGTTAAAAAATTCAAGGCAATATTCAACTCCATTTGAATGTTTCCATCTCTTTAGATTTACTATCTCTATTTCCACCGTAGTTTGGACATTTTTAATAATCACATTGTACCATAATTCAGCATCTTTACATGGAAAACTCATGGGAAGAATGTTTTAATGTTTCGAAAGAGAATGGAAAGAGCACCATTGACATAACACTTCAGGATAGCTTTTACATGGAAGGTGAAAAGACTCACCTACAACTTTTAAGTGATGTCTTTGGGGACTTGTGAATATTCACTGTGAAAATAGTCAAAGCAGACTAGAAAACCATATAGGAGTGAAGGGAACAAAGCCCATGAAGAAGTGACACCTGTGAGTGAATAAGCATATGGTTTCAGACTAGGATCTGACTGAGATGGATCAACCAGCAGGAGAGGTGACAATCCAGGGCTGCTCAGAAATGCAGGATTATGCAGAGACATTAGGTATTGGCATCAACCAAGAACAAAAACCATTATAAATGCTGGAGTTAAGCATTCTCACATTGCATAAATGTGTTAAGTGCAGAAGAATCAGGTAGGTCATTGCACTCAGTCCTCCACAAGCAGTAAAAATTTTTAGTTCATGTAAGCCTAAAGAACTTTTGAGTCTTCTGAAGATCAGACACCTCTCTTGAGACCCTTGCTGTTACATGACTAGTTTTTTGTGTCTCTCAGCTAGTAATTTTCAGTGAAAGGTTGCTCTTATTCTGATTAATTCCCCAGCCTAGACAGGGGTCACCTATGTTGCAGTGTACATTTTGGGTTTTCCAATAATTCTGTATGTTTTTGTTACTTGTTCATAACGGTTCATTCTGACACCCCCATCCCCAAAACCCCGTGGTATTTCCCTGGTGATAGACATTGTCAATCACCTTGAAAAGACCTGGAAAATTCTGGGGAAGATGCCCTTTGATTTGGTCAGGTACTCAGGTACCCACCTTTTTCATTGTTCTGTTAAGTATCCCTGTTCTGAGTCACACCCCCCTCTCCTCCATTGGTTCCAGGTTCTCCCCTGCTCGGGGTACGCCCCTGGGTACTTAAGGTGAGAACAGAGGGCCAGAGCTCGCTTCTGCACATGGGCACCTCCCTGGGTGGAATAAAGCCTGGTGAAACCCATGTGAGGAGTCCACTCTTTCTTTCATGCCGCCGACCACACTCCAGCCTGAGGTTCAAACCCACCAAACCTTCTTTATATGCTGGTCAAAGAGCAAGCTAGCTGGTGAAGCACCTCGGAAGACCACCATACACCCATGTACTGATAAAAGGCATGGATGTAGCCAGAGAGCCACCCTATCATAAAATCTATTTTCCTGCAGGTTGAACCTTTAAGAGAGGTAATGAAACCACTGACACTTGAGATATTTAAAACTGCACTGAACAACATACAAAGAAGAATATTCAGAAGAACAATACTATCCTAATAGATAAATTGAGAAGGTGATCTATTACGTCTCTTTAACCTTCACTGCCATTTGATACATTTTTTAAAGAAAATTCTGTACCTCCAGGTTCCAGTTGGAAGAAATATTGTATTGGAAAAGATCTCTTGTATTACTGAATCTAGCTTCCTGCTCCTACAGGAAACAATGTGATACCCTTCAATTGCTCTCTATCATAGCATAAATGTTAACACATCTGGGAAGGAGACTTGTCAAATTTCTATCTTGCCTGAGACTAGTGGCATTTATAAAAGAAATCTTTTAGAATAAGTTTGTCAAACCAATCTAACAAGTTTTAGATCTTGGAAACCTTCATAAAAATCTTCATACAGCATCAGAGTTCATTAGTGACTACTGCTACTATGCTGTATGGAGCAAGCAAAAATATGGCTTGAAGAATATAGACCATAGATTCTGCTGAGATTTTACCATCCAAATTTCATCCATGGTGATAACAACTGTTATTGGGTAACTATTGGTAAATAGCTTAAGTTCATGGAAGAACACATGCTTTCTTTCAAACATGAAGTATACTGAGCAGCACTTTAAAATGGTCACCAGATCATCAAATTCTCTGTGCTTGCTGAGAGTGACCTTTCTAAGGAGATATTGATACAAAACTCTCAGGGAGCATATCAGCAGTATATCACTAAATACTCAAACCTGAATTGTTAAGCTGATTTTTTAAAATGTAGATATTAATATAAATTCTTACTCTTTTCTACTTCAAAAAAACCAAAACACACACTGTCTTTGAAAGCAAGAGAATGATGAGATAGAATTTAAACCCATGCTGCCTGTTGTTTTCTCTCAGCCAGTTAGGGGTCCCAGTAGGTCTCAAACAAAAGTCAAATGCTTGCCACTTAATCTTGAATTCTGATCTTTTTTTCAGGCATACAAGGAGGTGGGTAAAACCCAAGCAATTCATATTATCATAAAGGAGATTATTATGTGTAAGAAATCTGCATATTTCTTGTATCTTGTAAGCTAAAGAGTATTTTCTACTTAATAAAAAAAAAGTTACAACATTATTACTTTGATTAAATCTGAATATTTTTCCACAAGCAAACCAATTTTAATTCATAAGATTATAAGTAAAACTAGAAAACTTTATTGATTCCATCACTTTTCTTACTTACTAAGGCATCTCTAGTTGTCAGTCCTTAGCAGTAAAATGAATACTACCATTGACACAAAGTTAATTTTTCAGTGGTATCTACAGATAATGTCTGTAAAACAATATTCCATGTATGTTGATTTTTGTCTTGTTTTTATATTTTTAGCAACATATGTTCAAGCCAAAAAGTTGCCATCATGGTTTTGTTGCCATCATACACTATTCATGATCAATACACTAATTCAAAAAAGCTTTTTTTCTTTTATTCTGGCAGTCACAGTACACAGAAATATCTGCCACATTCCAATCTGCTCCATATCCCAAAATGCATATACATTTTTTAATAAAATAAAGCACTATTTATTCTAATTTATTTGAAATCAAAATAATGAGTAAATGTCAATTGTGAAACATTTCAGTTGGACTGTGACCTAAGTCACAGACCAAATCTATAAATATTTTAGTCCAAGTCTGACACTGTGATACTTTAAAAGAAAATAGCTTGGCTTAATTGAGCTGGATGTGTCTGGATAAGAATACTGTAATTTCAGTCATATACTTTTATATTTTCTGATAAAAATAGCTTATTGATAAAATCTAGCTTGAAACACGTTTACTGTTTCACTTTGGTGGACTTACAGGATGAGTAAATATGTTTTGGGTTTTTTTCATAACTTCTCTTTATTTTAGTATGGCTTTTTTTTTTTTCCTTATTTTTCTTTCACATGGTACTTATTATTGGTATTTCCACCAGAACCAAAGGCAACAGATATTCATGCATTAGTTATTACACTTATTAAAAAATAATGTCTCCTAAGTACATACATTTTGACAGATTTCCTCATACACTCAACTCATCATTATGGGATCATTTATGTCCTATGAATTTTGAATCTGCCCTGGGTGATTCTATCAGCAGACTTTAGTTTGTGATACTGCTCCATAGAATTGAATTATGAATCAAATGAAAAAAATTGAAGTGTGAAAATATATTGGGTTCTGAAACATATTGTATGGATTTAACACATAATTGGGTGTTTAATGGTGTAAAAAAATACCCCAGCAATAATCTGGTTACTTTTTAGAACGCCATTATTTTCACACAGGAGACTAGGCTAAACAATGAAGAAACACAATGCCTAATAGATTTCAGAAAGATTTTCAATCTATTTTTTCTTGCTACAGTTAGTGATGGTATTATTCTAACAAATATCACAAATTTCTTAAAGCAACATGAAAAACATGGATATTGAAAAGATATATCAGGAGACAAGAAGCAGATATTGAAATTTTTTATCCTTTAACTGGACTGTAGTTCAGAAGTGAGATCATCATCTCTAAATATTTTTTTTTGTTAAAACTGCATCCAAACAGAGCACACAATCACTGATAATGCAGCCATAAAGCAGGTTTTCAAAGACAAAATTTAAATCTTATTTTAGGTAAGATGATGCAGGTGAAACTCACTGTATGTCTCTTCATGGGATTTGTATCTTTTACAGAGATTAAAAGAAAAACATTCTAGCCTGTTTACTCATGCTTCAAAACCTGACAAAAAGTATTCAGAAGAAGGATTTATCATACATTTTAATGAGACAAGGCTGAAGAAATTTGGGATTTTGGAAAGCAAACCTATTTCTGCTTGTAATCGACAAGATGTGTCTTTTAGTCTGTTTCATTTGTGTGGAAAGTGGTGTTGGGAGAGAAGGGAATAATCTTGCCCGACTAATACCTTGGGTTTTAAGTTCCCATAACTGTCTTTGTATTTATGCAGTTTTCATTCTGCTATTCTGTATATGAAAAAAAATAATCAAACAAACTATAGAGAGACTGTCAAAGATTTTTATCAATTTTCAAGAAAATAGACAACAGTTTTATTGTCTTTTCATACATTTTCCTGTCATTGTGATTCAGCTTTCCTAAAAGGTGATTATAACAACATTTGTATGAAATTGCTTTAAAATTATGATTGATATTTTATAACCAGCATAAATCAAAACAATATTCTGTGAGGCCGACTTGTTCTTTTCTTTGCTTGATTGCTTAATTTGGATAGAAAGCACATTTTTTTAAAGAAATTCAAAGTTGCATTATGTGTGCATACTGAAATAATGAAGAAAATGTAGAGTGAAAAATTAAGCATAAAGAGAGCAGATAAAAAACAAAACTAGTGAATTTAAATAAAGCCATTTCAATCTTGGCCATTGCTGGTGTGTTATTGCCATATCAGGACATCTGAAGATCAATCAGTAGAAAAAGAATAATGAAATAATTCCCCTGATATATATGCTCAATTCAAAGTAACTTCTTAGTTGCCCCACTTTATTTATTTGTGTTTCATCTTTATAGCTTGAATTTTTAGGCAAATTTGGCAATTTTATTGAATGAAATACATAAACTCTTATATTTATCTTCAGTGATTCTTGTACAAAAGCACCAACCTGAGTGTGAGGAAGGGAGCAAATACCATTTCAAGGTGGTTAGAGCAGTGGGTCCAAGAACCTCAGCCATGGAATTTAGGTGCCTGAGTAATTTCTAGAATCTAACACTTCTTGCCTATGGATGGTCTCGTGTCAGCAATGAAACCAGACATAGTGCAGGAGAATATTATACAAGACCACAGAAAACCTCTTAATTTACCTTGCCCCTGCTCCAAGGTTGTGTTCATCAAACGTTGCAAAACAAAACCTCTGAATTATGTCAGGATGATTTGCAGTTGGCAGAGGGGCACGATCATCGCTAGCTGGAGGCATCAAATGAATTTTCACTTCTGTGAAAGTACATATTACACTGAGAAACTAAAACTAAATACACTAGATCACTGCATATTTGATGCCCTTTCTTTAGCTCTCAAATGAATAGTTTATAAACACATACTAGAAACAAATTTTTAGGTTCAAAACTTAACATTCAGCATTTGGTTTGAAAAAATCCCCAAACAGCTAAAAGGTTGAACTGAGTGATTTTGGTGTGTAGAGACTGTAATTATTCATCAAATCACCTGGGAGATAAAATCTAAATTGTCATTTCTAGTGGGGTTTCAAGAATTTTTCTGGATGGTCTATGAAGTCAGAAATACAAAGAGATCTGAAGCTGCAGTTCTGTATACAAGCATGACAAAAAGAAATCTTATTACATATTCCTTTTCCTGTGCCATTGCATTAAAACTTATTATAGCCTGATATAATCATAAGTAGTTAATCACAGTTAAACAGACAGAGGGATGTATTAAAAATAATCTGGGTTTGCAAATTTAGTTATGGGTACAAAATAAAAAGAATATTCCATAGTTCTATTGTGATCCATGATGGTAACTCAGCTATTGTTGCTAATTACAATAAATGTCTATGAGGCTTCCACAAATATTTAGAGAGAAGGATGAATCCTCATGAGGAAAGAGTCAAATCCCTGCCTAGAACATAATTCTGGCTTGCAACTTTATGGTGCTTTCCCAGCTACCGGGTTTAATATTTGTGTTCATTACTTTAACTGAGAACAAGACCTGATGTTATGTCTAGCTGCTTACCTCACGATGGAAATGTAAATAAATGGCTGGACTGCAGAAAGGGCCTAGTTGTAGACATTCTAAACTGATGACCAGAGGAAGTCAGTAGAAGAGACTGGGAATCCAGCTTTTTCAACCAAAAATCATAGGGGTGAAATTTTTACCCCTATGAAGATAAAAGTTCAAGGAACTTCAATGAAACCAGGATTCATGGTCAATCTCAGAAAGTAGGTACCCAAGATGAAAAGTGCCCAGACTAAGAGGTCCCTTTAGAAAATTGGCATTTGAATGACATACTAGAATTCACACAAGGAGTCATTGTAAGAATTGAGATGAACTCATGATTTCCTGGCTCTCAGTGATTGAAATAACTTCTAGAAGTGGCTAGCATACTAATAAAAGGAAATTTTGCACTGCAATCATTTCTGATACTGTGTTCAACTTTATAAAATATGTTCCTTGGGGGTGAAATTAATGAGCAACACATAAAGACTGGTTATTCACACCTTATGCAGCTGCACTTACAAGAGGATTGGGAAAGATAAAACCCAGCCTCAATACAAGGCCATGATGTGCTGTGGCCAAAATTCAGGAGGTTGTGGCTTTCATTTAACCTTATAGGCTGGAATAATATCTGCCGAATTTCTGTGTGTTCTTCATAAGGATTCTGAGTGACTTGATCTTGATCTGACATTTGCAGCCCTTTTCCAAGCCTATTCCTAAATGCTTTGCCACAACTCACTTTGATGCACAATCAGGTCTTCTTCCCTGGCTTTTATACAAAAGGAATATATTCCTTCTTCTCATAAATACTTTATCAACAGTTTCTGTGTAGGATTTACTTATTGCACTTCTGTGAGCTTAATGACCTCATGAAAATTATGGGAAAGCCCACAGAAAATGGTTTGAAATATTCTTCTGGCATTATCTGTGTTGTATAGATAATAATGAGCTTTCATACAGTGTATACCCTGTCACTGACAGAACAACCATTAGCATACGTAAGGCTTGTCAGATAAATGTGACCTGTGCAGAAAAATCAAGTATGAAGGAAGAGTAGTATACAGAGTAGTTACAGATGTTGCCATCTTTCTTATGCAAGACACACAAAAATCTGTTAGTCAGGAGCCTTCTGTGGTCTAACTACCAATTTTATTGCATCAAAAATTCTTCTAAAAGTCAATAGAATTTGCAGAAAGACTGGAAATTAACTACAGAGCCTGGCAGTACACCAGGATCACTGGATTG
Organism: Illadopsis cleaveri; assembly: GCA_013399915.1. Classification (NCBI taxonomy): domain Eukaryota; kingdom Metazoa; phylum Chordata; class Aves; order Passeriformes; family Timaliidae; genus Illadopsis; species Illadopsis cleaveri. The sequence goes on along the minus strand of VXBB01015946.1, from coordinate 140,414 downwards.
TATACTCACTAAGGTGCAATAGCACTTGTAAAAACCTGCTTTAAATTTAAATCTTGCTATGCTAATCTCAAATGACGTACTCTTATGTNCCAGGGCATTAACTGAACAGAAGGTGAACTGTGGGGCAGTGGCTGAACAAAGAGGGGTACAATGAATCCAACTTAACTTACAAATTAAACCTTATAAAAATGCACCCCCACACTCTTATAGTCAAAAGTCACTTTTTGTGTATTTCTAAGTAGTCTTTGATGATATGTGTGGCAGATTTCCTGTGTGGTGAGATAACATTTGCAGCATATCTAAATGATATTTTGCCGTTAGCTTGATGTCATATAAAGAGGGATACCCCATTTCTAAGACCAGGCAAAATATTTGTTAACTTGTCTCCAACACTACAACACTTCAGTACCAGAGTAATTGCAGTAATTGCATGACTTGCACTACAAGAGTATTTCGGAATGGAGAGCAGAATGTGATCATGCCATTACACCAGAGTAGGCAAGCCCAGTGGTGTTAATTAGGGTGGGAGATCCTGTCTTAACGCTGTAGTTGAAGATAAGGAAATATTTTTAATGGAGGAAGCTGAGAATCCCAAGCTTGTCAGAAGTAAGAATCATACAGGATATGATTAATAAGAAATTATAAATAAGAAAATATGTTTAATGTATTGATCTTGAAGAGAATTGCGGCATATTTTGTTATTATCCTACTTGTAGACTCTTTTTGTGAACTCCTAACTATACTAAAAGGTAGTACAAACAAACATCCTTTGATCGTTGCTTTATTTCAAAGAAAGACATCTTGATGATGACAGATGTAGAAATATAGTTCTAGAAAAATATTTGCTTCAACTCACAAATGGGGATGGCTTTTTTCAAAAACCCTCTTGGATTACCTCCCCTACTGTGTTTATTAGTAGGCTCTTATGGTAATAGAAAAAAGATTAACTATTTAAGACTTCCTATTTTAACCACATTGCAAAATAATCACTGTTCAGTTAAGCATGTATCCTCATTGCTTCATCAGAAAGATCAATTTGTGTTTTCTGTGTATTTTAATTTATTCACTTATTTGTGGCAAACATAAACAACTCTCCTCAAAATTTGTTAAAGGTAGCCTTTTAAAAATTACCTAAATAAAATAGACCACCAGACCAAAAAAAAAATGCCTGAAAACCTAGAAGACAACTGTTTGAAGAGAAGGTTTAGACATTTTCTAATTGTCAACTTCTATTTAAAAAAAGGTGAAATAATCTTCCTTCTTTTTTGACAATGCTTTTATAATACATATCCATTTAAGTATTATTCATCAGGTCTATTCAGCTTTGGACCACCACAGCCTATGTCATGCCATTGATTTTGGAAGGTATATGTCCTCCCCAGGGTCAAGGTCCACAGGTGAAAAGGAATGAAAAGAATTTACTATAATACTTATACAGTTTTACTGTATCTGGAAACTGCTGCAGATGTGGGTTCTTTTGGTAACTGTTCTTTCTCATCAATAATTAATTTATTAAAAAAATTAAATAGGTCATCTTAACATGTCAAATTTTGTTGCAGAACTGAGGTCTGGCTAGAATAGAATAAAATTGACGTACTCCGTTGGATCATTTTCTTGTTTGGAATGGTGATTTCTCTATTTTGAATATATGAAAAGGATTAGATTAATTTGATTATTTCTGAACATAACTATGTTTTCTCCCTGGCAACATGAATATAGCAAACTAATATAAGAAGTGTTAAAACTAATTTCTTTTCACAGGAGGACAACTATTTCAAGAGGTTGCTATACTATGTGACCTTTTTTCATCTCACAAGCTTTCAATTAGATTTTGACTCTGAGCAGATCTTAAAAAAGAATGATTGATTAAAAAAAGGTCTTGTAAGCAGAGATATAAGGTTGAGGTCTCACATGGTCTCATATCCAAAGGTTTTATTCATGTAAGCACATAAAGAAAATAGATTTGAAAGTGTTTGAAATTGAAAAACAGAGAACAATTTATCTAATGGTGTTGTAGTTTTATTGATTGATTATATTGATTTTTTTTGTCATCAGCTGTGAAACAAACCGTGTTCATGAATCAGCTTCCTCAGCAATAATGCATGCAAAATAACACTTGCATTAAAGTAAGTATTCCCAACAAAAAGAGTTCTTGTAGATACTTTTTTTCTATTAGCCATAGTTTGGAGATGACTACGTATTATATTTCTCCCGACAGTGAAAATTGTCTAATGATAATAAATCAAGATATTGAAAAGAAGTAGAATATGAAGACGTTTTTTCTTTTTTCTTTCCTTCCCTGCCTTCCTAGAAGACAGAAAAGAAGACTTGACAGAGAAGATATCTCAAGCTGTTGGGATCCAATCCTATTTTTGCTGACCATAAAGACTTCTACCTTCTGAAAAGTCAATTGAACTTGACAGAATAAAAGTATGAAACAGATTTAGATTTCAGATTACAAATTCTCTTTATAGGGACTCCCAATGTGCAAATTTCACAAGGGGACTTGCATCACAGCGTAGATTGTTACAGCACTGATGGTATTCTGAACAGCTGCAAGTACAGTGGGTTACTCGTTTTGTTTATAAGACACCAGTACAAATTGATGGATTTGATGGCTTTGGGCCTAAAATATCTGCAATTCTAACTTGCTAATTCCCATAATAATCTAATACAATGATCTAATGGCAGCAGTGGTCATTCTTTTCTTCATATGTATTTTTGTGGGTGTGAATTTAGCTACTTTTCTAGGTGTTTCCTAGGTTACTGTGTTTTCCACAGTAGTCTCTGATTTCTGCAGAACTTCTGTGCTGCTTGGACAACTATCATGTCATGCCCAAACAGCCTCTATAATATGAATTCAGAAGATTGTTTATAGGCATCACTTAAAGGTTTGAAATCTTGTATGGTTGCTCTTTATGTAAGAATGTGGGCTGTTCTTAAGGAAAGCCTTTTAGATGATTATTACTAGTCAAAACTACTGCACTGTTAAATAAGTTTATTTTTATTATTCATTTGAATTTACTGAGGTTAACCAAATACATGTTTACACTCTGTGCTGCAAAAAAACCCTTAATAGTCCAAAACCTGCATTTTTATTCCAAAGCATGAGATTTCTTTACCCATATGCCTTCAAAATTAATATTTGAATTTATGGATCAGACACATTTTACAGAACACTGTTATTCTTTTTTAGATCCTTTTGCTAAAGAGGTTTTCTTTGCAATTTTATTTTTCTTTGCATAAGTATAAATTACAGGTGACAAGGAATCTATAAAAAGAATATATCATTTGCCATTTGTCATAATGGCCTATATTTTATCAAAATAAATGTCTTATAAAAGCTCATTCATTATTATCAGACATTATGAAACTCTAAATTCAGTATATTTTAAATTAAATAGAAATCTTTTGGTATTTAAAATATAAATTCCAAGATCTTTAGTGACTTTTTCAGAAAAAATTGAATATTTTTCATTGCAATCAGGCTCAATAGGATAAGCAGTTGTTCTTTGTCTTTTATGTTTATACTCTTCAAATGCCTACACAAGGTAATCACATATTCATGGTTGTTATTTATCCAAAGTTATCATATACCCACCGTTATTTGTTTAGATTGCACCAGCCCAACTTCAGTTCTTTTCCGGTTGTTTTCTTTTGTCACAAGCCTGCTTTCTCATCATCTTACTCATTCTTTATGGTCTACTCTTAGTTGCTTTTAATTGTTTTTCTTACTCTTTAAGAAAGCTGAAATGGAACAAAGAATGAAAGCTACAATTTAACAGAAATATATAGAAATGGACTATAAACCTTCAGAATATGTAATCAGAAGGGGACAAAAGTACCTCTTACCAACATTCAGGATTCCAGTGCATTACAGAAAATCATGTTAAAATCTAGCTTTCTGATTTACTGCATGTATGTCCTTTACTGGATTTAATAAAAGGATCTCCCTTGGTCTTTAATGCCATGCAGCCTAATACAGAACATTTACTGTCCTTGATCCATTGCTACAAGGTCTGGCAGAAGATTAAAATGTTTCATACAAATGTCAAGGTGGCTATGAAAATATGACAGCTTGCCCAGTAAATAGTAGGATAAAATAGGGTAATTGTTGTTAGCCTTCTCTGAGTACAGTTCTTAATTATGTTCTTAATTATGCCCAGAAACAAACCCTATCACTTTTGAACCAAATGTAAGCTATATAATAATAGAAAGCTGGAAAAAATGACTCTTCAGAGTTTCACTGGGCTAGAACTTGAGTGCAAATAGGTGTAGCTTTGTTTAATAGTGTTAACTTCGGTAAAGTGAGAGTCTGACCCCTATGTGGATATTTCAAACAGACAAGCAAAAAATAGTTTGAGTAATGTATGTCTTTTAGAAATTGCTAAAAGGTGACATTTGGGATTACATTCAATTTCTGAACTTAATTTATAAAGTATGTTAACTAAAGAAAGATTGTTTGGACAGAATGAGTAGGGAAGGATGATATTTATTCTTTTATTAAAGGTCAGCTGTGGGCAAGTAGGTTTCTTACTCCTGCAAATAGTATTCAGGTGAGGATTAGGTAGTTCTCGGAAGAGAAGTGCCAAGAATCAATCCAAAGCAGATCACAAGAACATATTTCTTAGATCACAGACACAAAGAAAAATCGAGTGTTTGTGCTCATCTACAGTAATGTGATCCTGGAAGGAGTCAGGTCTCAGTCCAAAAATGAAGTTGTAACTAGAGAAGCTTCACATTAACTTTATGCTGGTCTGTTAAATTTGCATTAATTTTTATGAATGTTTCTGACTGGTCAGACACATGGCTTTGTGGGGAGAAGTTATCTATATGTACATAGCATCTCTTCCATATCAGATATGTATTTCATTTAGGAAATATGAGCATGTCTTGCTCACCGTGAAATGTAGAATACTTCAGCTAGTGAAAAATGTACTGCTGAGAAAATGAAGACATAGAAGAAGAGGGACTGGGCAATAGCATTAATCGATTTGGCATAGGGAATATAAAATATGATGTTTAATATGCAACAATATTCTACAACAATATTAATTGTCTCAGTTTAATTTTAGTGTGGACATTTGTTTAAACCTCTGACATGTCAAATAGAGAAAGATAAGTAGACAAACAGCATTTGTGGTTTCAATGCCACAATACATACTTCTTATGTATTATTTCCTACCTCTTGTTTTTCACAGTCAATTTGTGTTTAGAACATCCTTGCACTCTACTCAGGGACAGATGCACTTCAGAAATTCCTTCCTTCATGCATAACTACCTACCTAGTTCAAAACCCTGTCTGCAGCCATGGACATTATATATGAGAGAGCAAAACAAAAATCTCCACATATTAAATGATTCTCAAGCATTTTAGATTGTTTAAAGTGCACATTAGAATTGTCTGCACTTTGGGAGCACAAAGCTGATACTGCCTTATTTTAATTTCCTAGGAGGTACTTGTATTCTGCAAAGCTTACTAGCCTAGTATGCCCCTTACCTGTATTTCCCTGTTTGGGAACTCCTTCCCAAGAGAGGAATCATGAACTATTTTATCAGAAGCTCCTCCCTGAACTTTTCTGTTAATGATTACTTTGCATACCACAGCATGATATGCAAATACCATGAGAGTGGTATTTTTGAGAGTGGTATTTTTGAAATACACCAAACTTTTAAAATTTTATTCACCTTTTCCTAAGTCTATATCACATCTGACAAAAACTGACAGACTGCTTTCTGCTATTGTTTCTGTTGGATTAAGAGACAAGGTCCTGGTGAGAAGCAATGTGCAAACAAGAAGTAGAAAGTCTTGTTTTAAATGACAGGCATATATATGTTCTCAACAACAACCACCAAAAAATTGTGTTACTTAACACACAAAATGCAGAATTTGTCTCAACCTTTTTGCAAATGTTTTCTGCACCTCTCCCAGTGAATATTGCCATTGCTGAGTAATACGAGATTGGGTTCCTTTGCTGATTTATGTACTATGCCAAAAATACATTTTATTGTTTTGCTTCTTCATTTCACTGGAGGGTTCTTCTTGCATTAAAAGAAAAATCATTTGGACTGTTAAGTAAAAATCCTGAGATGAACTTCAGTAATATCTCACTCTGGCTGGGGAAACAGCCTAGTTTGAGACAATTTGGGTCAATGTATAGAAACAATTTTGTCACTGGAATAACACTGATGTCAAACTTCTTGTATCATCTTCCTCTTTCTCTCACCTCTCTCACACACATTTAAAATATGATTTTTATCTCTTTCCAATAATTAAAACTACTATTTTACATAGAAAATAGACAAACATTCTTTATTTTTTTTCTAAATTTGAAGCTCAGATGATATGATGACATAGTGAACAGTGCCATTTATGCATTAAAAGAGAGAAAAAAAATATTTATCTTGCGATTTGTTGTTTTTCAATTAGTCACATGTTCTCTTTTTATCAGTGAAAAAAATTAAAACATCAGTTTCTTTAAATACTGGTTTTCCTTTCCCTTGTCTGATTTATGTGCTTATGAAATCTGGCTTGGGGTTATTTGAGCTGTTTTTTATAGAACCATTTTCAAGTAATTAGTTTTCCCATCAGTCTATATTTGACAGCATTATCATTAAAATAGTGCAGCTCCCAATACTCAGTCACAGTCATCTTCCTCCAAAGCTCAAAAGTGAGTGACCAACATTCCTCTTCAAGTTTTTGTGTTTTCATTAGACCACAGCCCTTTTCCTTTCAAATCTGTCAAGGCTTCAGGTAATGGACTCATGACCTGTACATAAAGTAATATTCACACCTATATTGCAGTCCTGAAAACAAATATGGTCTGTCAGAGGGAGACAATTGGATCATCAGTGCTTTCATTCTCAGGTAGAGAATATCTTCTATTATTTGGCAACTGACAGTGAAATGGGTTCTTAGTGGGAATTGTGCTTTATGTCTTATCAAGACTGCTTATTCAGTTTTAGGAAGAAAAAGTTAAAAGCGTCTTTAATTGGGAGGCAAGAAGGCAACTACTCTAATAAATTTTGTAACCTTTGCAACTACAGAGAAAACATTCAAGAATAGGATATTCTTGGAGGACAGTCCCATGAAAGTAAATAATCGTTTGTTTACATACATTAATAAGATTTAAAGAGACATTGATTTATTAAATGATGGGTCATTAGTAGTGGAGGCAAAGGCTAAACAAGCTTGCATGAAAAGACTTACTCTAAAAGATTACATTGTAGCTTTCCTATTATTACTAGGATATGTAAATCAATTTAAACTCACTTACTGAAAGTTTGACTGTTTTTAAGATGTGCCATTTTATACATTAGCTCTACCTTTAATGTGTTCATAATTAGTATAAGTTGGCATGGTGCCATTTGTTCTAACAGAACTCAGTTGACTTATTCCACCTTAAGATCTTGCTTATTAGCAGCAGTTATCCTCAATTTGCTATGATAATATTAATATATGCCTGTTAGGAAATTTTTTTAAAGACAAATATTTAGAGAGTCATTGATACCTTGCTTCTCATAATGCCTATGGAAATGTAGGTTGTCTAGATGTAATGTGTCTTGAAAATGAGAGTAATTGTTCAGCTGGTGGGAAATTCCAGTCGGTAATAATACCTTTTATTTGTCCAAAAATATTTATAAGAATCAAACTGTTATGGTAAGAAAACCTTAATTTCAAAAATGTCAACAAATAGACTATCTCTTGAATATATTAATTTTCCTTCAGATTAGGTGCTTTCATAAAATTGCATTTGCATTATTTTTATTTGTGCCTTGCTATGATCTACCTAGAGGGTAAATTATGTCCCTCTTTGGGTAGATGAGGTGTTATTTTTCAGCAGTACCATTTTCCAGAAGGAAAATAAGCCTATTTTGTTAAGGAACATTGCAGCAAGATAGAGTAGAAGAGGAACAAAACCCAAGGAGGAAAGCCAACTGATGGTTTCGTAGGTTTACTCATACATACTCATATAAGAAAACATTCCTGCTACATGGATCAGTTTTATTATTCTTAAAACAGGCCATAATATTTTATGGATGGAGTAGTTACTAATATTGAATTGATAATACTGGAATATAAATACTGTACCAACTATTTTAACTGAATATCAGAGAGGCAAGCAAAAAATATACCTAGAATTAGAGTTGTAACTTATGTAATAAGAAATATAAAAAGGCTATATGGAAAATAAAATTCTGGTATAAAAAATATTTTGCAATGTAGTTGGATGTCCTGAAATCAATTTGTTTTAGTCCCTTTTGGAAGGCAAAGGCTTTTTAATACTTCCCCTCCCTGTTTATACATTAGTGTAATATTCCTTCTTCATGCTGGTAAGCTACATCTGGAGAAAACACATATATGTAAGTTATAAAAAGAATGGGTTTGAAAAGCACAACCATTTTTTATTTAGATACTGGCTGCACACTTAATTGATCTATTATGAAAATGTGACTCATTTAGTGCTCCAAAAGATTAAAGTAGCACTTAATATAAGCCAATACATTCAAGTATGTTTAAAACACTTATTGTAACAGTTGATTGTACTTAAAATAGGTCTTCAAGTCAGCGGGACCATTAGAATTTTAAAGGGCAAAAATATGTTATTTCTTTGCCAGCAACTCTACATCAGAGAACAGCACAGCAGCTCACCATAGTGCAGGCAGAAGGAATATCAAATGAAAGAAGGAGGTGAGGAGGAATCAGCAGTTGGTTACACAGTACAGTGAAACCTCAAACAACTATTACTCAAAGCGTTTATGTTTCAGTCAGGGGCATGCTGCTGTACTTGAACAGAGTTCATTTTTATCAGGAATGTTATTTAGGGAAATGGTAATAAAAGGGAGTCTGATAGATTATGGGGTTTTTTTCTGATTTCTGCATCCCTCTTCCTCCCTGCCAAACCTGACAGATCATCTGACATCAGAGCATCAGGGTATTGAGGTTTGTTTTCTCACACAAAGGCACATTGGGCCTCTTCACAATGTGGTGCTGTGCTGGGTCTCACACAAGGAGTAATCAGCAGAGATCCATCACAGCTGTCACATCTGGCCTTCTACTATATTTTTCAATATATTTTGGACATTTTTAATGTATGTTTTATACCTCAAAATAAATACACTTTGAATTTCATTAAGCTAATGGATGTAAGAAATTATCTCAAATATTAAAACATAACAAAGGCACAAATAAATATTCAGAACAAATTAGGTCACCTCACCTGTGAATGTAGTAATAGTTTATTTCCACTTATACTACATTTATTATATATTTTTAACATTCTATCTACAGTGTTTCTAAATGTGTTTTAGCCTGAATCTTGCTTCAACAAAGTTGCTAAAGATAGCATGAGAAGTGTCTTTGTTGTATCTTAGTTTTTCTTGGCTCTGTTAGGCACAGAATGAAATCAGGAAGTATTTGGCCCTGTGTATCTAAGCTGTCATTTGGAAATTTCAAGTTTTGGTTTCTTCCCTGCATGCTGAGGTTTAATTTAAACCATGTCACCCACCCAGAGCAATGATGTCATATCCCTCTGTGATAGCTCTCTGAAGTTCTCTGAAGTTGCCAGTGAATTAATGCCATTCTCTCCTCTCATAAATGTTGAGCAAGTGCAATAAAGAAAAATCTAGCACTTGTTCATGGAGAAAACTTTGTAATTTGTAGGACAAATGCCAGAGTCAATGTTTAATTCTCCATTAACATAGAATGAAAAATAATTAAAAAGTTTTCCAGAATTTAATTTTAGCTCAATTCAGTCATATAATCATTATGGTTGTTCTGGCTTCAGGCTTTAACTTACGTTTTGAGAAAACTGCATGTCTTGCTTTACAATAGCAGGTATTGTAGTTCCTTACACTGCCTTTCAAGGCTGTCATAGATTAAGTGAAAGAAAAGACTTTCCATGTTATTTTATCCTTTTCCCTTTCTAGAAAAGATTATCCTTCTTGATGGGAACTGCAGAACTATATTCAATATAACATAAAATGGCTGATCAAATGGCTTCCTTCATCACTTACTATTTAACAGATGTAATGACATATGCAAACACTGATTTTCAAATGTTGTAGAAACTCTACTCTAAATTTTAACTTGAAGGACCCATTAATACTGAAAATCAAACAAAGAGATCATTCTGTGTCCATTTGATACCTCATTCCTGTATTACAGGAATCATTCTGATGTATAATCTGATACAGGTGGCACAATGGGACAGAAGAAGGGACAGAGACAGACTGAAGGCAGAGTAGGCACTGGTGGGTTCAGAAGAGAACCTCCATTGGAAGATGGAAAAAACTAATGTAAACTTGACAAATTATATTTTAGTAATAAAGCACATAGAATCAAGCTTTGTAAGTCGTCCATTAGATATAATTTCTTTGTGTTAGTCTCTGTGAACTTCTCTGCTTTTTAAAATGAGATTAAAATATTAAGGTAAGCTACTTTTATAGATGGTACAGAAAGATGAACACATCACAACAAAAGGGGGACCAGCTACTTTCTGGAGCGATTTTGATTTGTTTCGATTCTAAAGTTAACCTACAGTGTAGCAAAGATGAGATAACCTTCTCTGAGATGGTAGAGTCAGGTGAAATGCTGGTTTTGAGGAGTCAAGGCTGATATTGACCATGTACAGCTGGACTTCAATTTTATTCCAAAACTGGTGCAACATTCATAGTTTTAGCAGTCTAGAAAAATTGAAAACATTTTGGGAAACCAAATTTCCAGAGACTATTTTATGTCATCTTGTTTGTGTAAAAATCCCACAACCTGTGTCAAATACTGCATTAATATTTTGGGTTTGTCTTACGTCTGTGTTAACATGATTAACTGCTAACAAGCTGGTATGTAACACTGATGAAATTTACATATATAAATTTTATATTTTCTACATACAACAAGGATAAATCAGTCATTATAAACCACTTTAAAAAAACTCATCAGTTCTAAGAACGTTTCTAAAGCAGAAAATAAATATTATGTTGTTCTTAGCTTTTTTAAATTTTGCTTACAGATATGCCACTGAAGACATTTATATACTGCCATTGTTTCCTCCTGAAAAGTAATTGTTGGGCAAATTTTTTTGACCTATTCCTTCTTGAATGGAGATTTCTGCATATGAACAGGCAGGGTGTCAGAAATGTTGATTATGGTCTTGCGTTGCATTGGGTTTTGCATCACTTTTTCTTCTTGTGTTATTATATATACTACTTACCTTGGAGAAAATAATTTAAATATTTAGTTTAACTCCCACTATTTACATTTTATTCCTAAGGGGAAAAAACCCCAAACCCCTTCCAAGACTGTTTACAAGTCTTTCCTGGTCTGTGCAAGTAATATCTTTTTCACTGATGCTTTTGATGACTCTGCTTTGTTGCTTTTCTTTGAATGAGTGGAAGCTTCTCTGCATTAAAACAGGATATATCTTTCACCATTCCAGTTAAATCAAATCTTTTCCATAGAAATAGCTTAGGAAATGTAAGGGTTTCCTGGTTTATGGCCATGGCTATATTAAACAGCTTTGCAGTGGCCTAACTTTGTTCAATGAAGGATGAATCAGTATAAAAATTTGCTGTTATCAAAATAACCACTTTGAGGGGAGCAACGCTATATGTTAATATAACACTGTGTAGCCTACATATGGGTAGCTCAATTCAAAATACTCAGATTACTTCAGCACAACAAAAAAAAGGACCCATGAAGGAAGAGAGAGCAGAGAGAGCATTTCTGAGAGCAGATGGACTGTACCTGAAGGGACGGGGAAGCACTTGGCCTTCCGGCATCATGCTGTGATAGGAATGGTAGCAAATTACACTTTGTTTCAGTAAGTATTGTTTGTGTATCTGTGGGCTTTCCTCAGAGCTAAACTTACAAATCCAATATAATTCAACTATTGGACAAATAGAGTTATCAGAGATACTAGATGTTTCATAGGATGGGTCTGTTTTGCAATGCCACATGGAAAAGATCCTCTAATTTTCATCATTTTGAGGAAAAATCTCTCCGTTTCCCTCAGGCTGACACACCTATGATATCAGATAGGTATCTGCCAGTGTCAAATTGGTGTGCTTCTGCATCAGATTTGTAACTTAATTTCCATTTATTCACAGAATCCCAGCATGGTTGAGGTTGAAAGGAACCTCTGAAGGTCACCTTGTGCAAATGCATATGCAGTCACTGAGAGCAGGCTGCCCAGGAATGTGTCCAGAGAGCTTGTGAATATCTCCAAGGATGGAGATACCACAACTGATCCTGACAATCGGTGCCAGTGTTCAATCACCCTCACGGGGAAAAAGTGTCTCCTGATGTTCTGACAGAAAAAAGATATTCCATAAGAGCATGTCTCTCATATAACTATTCAGTTCAGTGCTCTTTGGGAGCCAAGTAATATTCTTATGACAATTATAACTTAGTATGAATATATATATATTAAAATGTACATAAATAAAATCACTCAGAATCATGCTGAGACCATATCCTGAGGTTTGAAGGCACCAGGACTGCCTGAACAGTTCTGGAAAGCATTGTAAAGTGGGGGAAGCCAAACCTGGAACTTTGTCATTCCTTATTGTTTACTAGGACCAGCATATGCACCTGTCCCAGAAATCTCCCCCAGATTCTGATTTAGCAGAAACTATTTTCTTTGTTCCAAAACAAAGCCCAGAAGCTGGATAATCTGCACAGCATTACTCAAGATCAAAGCCTTTCAGTATATACAAACACCCAGAGTATGTGGGGAGCACTGGCTTTGAAATCCAAATTTTATCAACTCTGTTGTTCATGAAATTACTTATTTACTTATTGTTTTTTGTGATGTTTAAATTAATGTTCACAAATGTTATCAGATGAAGGGGAATAAATAAGGAAAAAATATTTTTGCTCTTAGATATTAGCTTGCAGAGATAAAATATCAAGCTGTCATCTATGCTTTAAAATGCATCTTTATTTCCCATATTAATTTGTTTACATCCAAATACAGAATATCTATAACTTAAGTAAGCTCCCTTTTCTCTGTTGGAACTCTTTTTTACATCATCATGCAAATGGAAATGTTTTCATATCCTCCTCCAAATATTTTATTCTGCATGCATGGCGGGATATTGATTCTGTATAATATATCTCCCAGAACAGTGTAACAGGCTCTGCCTGGAAATATGCGTGCGCCCAGTATGCCATGAAAAATAATAGATCTCAGAAGTAAAGATTTCCCTAATTGTTTTATTGGGGACAGTGGAAATGCCATTAGAGAGACATAAAACTTATTAACAAACAGCATTTGTAGAAATGTAAAAACATTTACTTTCTGTATTGGTAGCCATTCTTCATCATATTCTTAATTGTATTTCTGACAAAACAATAAGAAAAAAAACCTGCTTCTCCCGACAGATCATTCATATTCTAATAAATAAGAGTTTGTATAAATCATGCATTATATCAGCAAATGTTATCAACCATAATGAAGAGGGTACATGTACATTCTACCTACTCAAAAAGAATAACTGTCAAATGAAGCCTTTCTTGTCCTATGTACTGTTAACAGATAAAATCATGCTAATCTTTGTAAAGAATTTATTGACTTTTGTTTGGATAAAATAAGAGGAAAAACAATAAAAAGAGGAGCAGAGTATCTTCTAGATTTATTGTCTAAACAGCAGGATACCTTTGAGAACAAAGAGATTTAGTTGTCAGTGAAGACAGTTTCTAGCAAAATGAGGCATCTGTCCAAACTGCACAGCAGTTTTCTTTGCCACATTATTTCTGTCTCGTTTCTGTCTCATTTGTGTTCCTTATTTGTTTGCTTTTATTGTTTAAGTGAGAATGCATACCAGTCTGCACAATTTACATGTCAGGTGTGGGATATGCTGTACCAACATACCACCACAACCAAGGAAATAACAACATGTCTCATTGTATAATCTAGAAATCAGAACAGATAGGAAACCTTTAGTGCTCTTCTTCTCTGCCTTCCTTTTGTGCAACCCCAAATCTCTTTTAACAGACTCCAAAATATCACTCAAGCAGACAACACAGGAGATTGATATCTATTAAACCAGGTAATACTTCATTTTCACAGACCTCTAAATGAGTAGAGGACTTAAAAAGAATAAAAACAACCCTACTCTTAGTCATGTATTTAACATTTGAATGTTAAATGGAAAACTGCTGCCTCTTTTACTGAGCACATCTGGCTTCGAAGTACAGATTTAATTTTTTTAATGGATAAATCTGTAAAACTAATATTCTAATGTACACCAAATCCTTTCGTTTCACGTAAGAACTGATTAGCATGCTGTCCCAGTCATTTTTGGATGAGCCGTGTGACATGAACTGAGTTAGGGAGTAGAGGACAGAACAAGTGTGTCTCCATGAAGCTGAGCAATGTAAAGTGCAGACAGAAAAAATGCATGCATCTGTACAGGAAAAGAGTCTTGCAGGCACCTGCAAGACCTTGCTCACCCTGGAGCCTTGGTGGCTAAGATGTATATGTCTGTCCAGTGAACTCTTGCAGTGGTCAGGGTTACCCACATTGCCACTACAGGGCTACATTAGTGTGGTGAGTTGGCTCTGACTGGACACCAGGTACCCGCCAAAGCTGCTCTACCACTTCCTGCCTCAACTGAACAGGGGATAGAAAATATAACAAAAGGCTTATGAGTCTTCTGGCATGGGGAGAGATCACTCACCAACTGCCATAACAAACAAAAATCCTTTTGACTTAGTGAAATTAATTTAATTTTCTTCCAATTCAATCAGAATCATGTAATGAGAAATAAAATGAAACCTTAAAAACCGTTTCTCCCACCACTTCTCCCTTCTTGCCAGGCTGCCCTTTGATCCTGAGTTCTCCACCTTCCCTCCAGCAGTGCAGGGGAACAGGGAATAGGGGTAGTGGTCTATTCTTCACAAATATTCTCTGTCCTTTCTTCCCCTCAGGGTGAGAACCCCTCCCATTCTTCCCCTGCTCCAGAGCATGGTACCTTCCACAGAAAGGGTCCTCTATGAACTTCTGTAAGGTGAGTCTTTCCTGGAAGTTAACTGCTCCAGCCTGGGTCCCTTCCATGGGGTGCAGCCCTTCAGGGACAGAGCCACAACAAGGTCACAGCCTCCATAGGGTCACCAGTCCTGCCAGAAAGCCTGCTCCAGCATAGGCTCTTCTCTCCATGACGCCACAGGTTCTGCCAGGAATCAAATCCAGCACAGGATTCCCATAGGATTACAACCTCTTTCAGGCATCCTTCTACTGCATGGGGCTTCTCCACGGGCTGCAGGTGGATCTCTGCTCCCCCACTGACCTCCATGGCTGCAGGGGCACAGCTGCCTCACCACAGTCTGCACCATGGACTGCAGGGGAATCCCAGCACTGGTGCCTGGAGCAACTCCTGGCCCTCCTTCTTCTGTGGCCTCAGTGCCTGCAGAGCTGTTTCTCTCACATATTCTCAATCCTGTCTTTTCTGACTGAAACTCCTTCTGCACAATAACTTTTTCCCATCTTAACTGTGTTATCCCAGAGGCACTGCCACTGTCACTCACAGGCTCACCTTGGCCAGCAGCCCATCTTGGATCTGGCTGGCATTGGCTCTGTCAGACATGGGGGAAGTTTTTATCAACCTCTCACAGAAGCCACCTGTATAGCCCTCCCTTACTTCTAAAACCTTGCTATGCAAACACAATACAATTAGCCAGAAAAAACAGCCCACAAGTCTAGATTGTGCTTACTCTCCTCTGTTTCCCACTTCTCTCTTGTTCCTGAATAGTTTATCCAGTTTTGAAGCTACTGTATAACACAAATATTAAAAAAAACCAAAAACCAACAAAAAACTGGAGTGATTTTAGTGACAGGTCACCAAGATGGTTAGGAATCTGCAACACATAACCTAAGAATCAAAAAAAAATTGACCAAATTGGTTTGGCTCAGATAGGATAAGGATAAATAGTATAGCAATTAATTATACTTCTGTAAAATTAATAGCAGTATTTAGCCATTTAAAAGAGAACTTTTAGAAAGCCTGGAACCAGACTTGGTTCTGGTGCATAGTAAGAGGATGAAGTGCAGTGGTCACAAGTGGCAGCACAACAAAGCACAATTGGGCATAAGGAAAAAATTCCTCCCCTTGTCAGTTATTAAGCATAGGAACAGCTTTCCCAGAGCAGCTGGAGGACCACAAGCCCCAAAACTTTGTGTTGAGCTGTGGAAGGCTTTCTGGTGTCTGGTCTAATTTTGAAGCTGGCTGAGCTCTGAGAAATTTGAAGGAGGTGACTTACAGAACTCTCTTCTAGTCTAAGTTTTTCTTTGATCCTGTGTTCACAAGTTGAAAACTTTTATTTTGTAAGACTCTATTTTTATTTTGTGTTGTGGTGCACATTTTGGGTTTTCCAATAATTCTGTATGTTTTTGTTATTTGTTCATAATGGTTCGTTCTGACACCCCCATCCCCAAAACCCCGTGGTAGTTCCCTGGTGATATGCGGCTCTTGCCAGTGTCTCTCTGCCTCGGCCAGCCCTGGCACCACAGCAGGAAAGGGTACAGCTTGGTAGCTAGGAAGAACCTTGCCGAACCCTGTGGGTTCTTGTTTTGCCCAA
>VXBB01015946.1:0-123544 GCA_013399915.1 Illadopsis cleaveri | reverse complement strand
TGACCATGCTCCAGTCTGAGGTTCAAAACCACCAAACCTTCCTTATACGTTGGTCAAAGAGCTATAGGCAGCCAGTGAAGCAGCTCAGGACACCATTATAATTTTGTAAGACTCTAAGCCCTCTACTGAGGGCTTTTTTTGTCCCTTGCAATCTTCAACATGATCCAGAATTACCTTTAAAAAATGAGCTCACAAAAACTTGGAATAAGGATAGAGCTTCTTTCAAAACTGTCAGTCAGAATGTCCTAATTTTTAGCTGACGTCTTATTTTAGCAACCCTGTCCTGCATTTCCACAATCACCCCAAAAAATTCCAACACTGAAAATTTAGCAATGATCTGCTTGATTAGAGGATAAACAGGAAATACTTAATAAATAACCTTGCCCTTAAGAAGACATTATATATCTTGTTTAGACATTTTCATGGATGGGTTCCATAAGTATTACCACTTCAGTATCTCATAATCCTGTTGGATGGAAGATTCGTTGAACACAGGAACTGCTTTACCCAGGAAGACAAAAAAGAAAAAGAATTCTCTACATTTGCCATATTCATACTACTTGCTGCACTTCCGCTAATTTCTGTCTCCCATCTTCTTGCTGAACTCTGTTTTTATGGTCCTATGTCTTTTGCCTGTACATAATCCAGGGTAGAATTCTGCAGTTCTCATAGCCATTGGTTACCACAATTGCATGTTAATTACTGACTGAGCACAGATATCTTCTGTCTTTTAGAGAATTTGAGATTGCAAAGTAGAAATGAGGTATTTCTTAACCAAAAATAATATTAATTTGAAACTGGTAGGAGAAAGCAAATAAATAAAATGTGAAAGTCTATGAGAATGTCTCTCACAGTAATGTGAGTAATCTGAACTTTTTGAGTCATATGTGAATGAAGGTATCAGTCTTCCTCAGGTAGTGTTCAATTTTAGAGCTATAACAAGCTCTTTGGCCTATCTTCATTAACTGAACAACTGTTTATTCTGGGCTATTCCTTCCCTCCTTATGACTTTAATCATAATCATACAGCATTTATTAAAAATAACCCAAAATATACTGATACAGAAAGCGTCTGAGCCAGTTACGAAACATACAGTCCATATAAGCTGCTATTAACAGCTTCCAATTTCTCTCACAGACTGTCCATAAGTGGCTGTCTCCTGGGGCCAAGAGGAAACTATGATAAAACAGCAGGTTTTCAGAATCATCATGCCTGGAGCTACTCCAATTTGCACACCACCTTCAGCCTGGGGCTGTTTTGAGTTTTATTAGCTGACGTCTGCAGGGCAAACAAATGCTGAGGTCAGTTCAGAGAAGTTTCCAAACTTTTTAATTTTAACAGAGTTTACCATGAATTGTTAAACTGCTGGGATGTACACAGCCGTTAGTTTCAAATATTAGGGAGACCTAATATTCCCTGTTAAAATGAAAGGAAAACTACATCAGGATTTAAGGGAACTAATAATTCCCATTATTCTCCTCTGTGAGGTGGCAGTTATTGAACTAAACCTATGATATTTGCATAAAAATCACTTGAAGTAATTTGACAATAAAGACCTAAAGACGTCTGAAAATATTTCAAGAATATTATTGGAAATTATGTATTCCTCATAAAACCATGTGCCTCATCATGTTCATTTAAAAAGACTTATGAAGGCAGAATGGTTAACAATGAGATAGTCCAAATTACTTATATGTCAAATTAGTGGTCAAGAAAGCCAACATGAAACTATGCCAAGACAGATACTTGGGCTGATACCACTGCAAATAGCAACTGTTTTTTAAAATGCTTGTTGTTAAAGTAACATTCTATCTTCATTCTTCTTTTGAGTAATTTTCCCCACAATCTACAGGTTTTATCACACTTATAAACACATTTCTTTTATTCAAAATTATTCCTGACCTGTTTATTATATGAACTAGGTGATGTCTCTATATTGTATGTAACATACATATATTACATATGTCATTTTATATGAGATTTTTCTTGTATTATTTATCATATTGCCCATGAGGTTTTTCTGTCTTATTTAATTTTCAAAGAAGTATTAAAAACATAGTATACTGGCAAAAGTTGCATTAAAGGAAGGCATAAATATTTTTTTTCTGATAGTAGTTCTTTGTTGTGTCTTTCAGTAGTCTTGATAAATCTATTTTATTACTCTCATTATAACAGTCTATAGTTCAAAGTGTATATATTTTTTCTTAATTTATTTGAACTTTACATTAGACTGATTAGTTGCACAGAAAGGTCTCAAGAGGTCTGAAGAGGTCTAAGCTATGCTGATCTGCATGAGGATCAACTGCTTGGAAAATCCTAACATATTTGGTTCATCATTTTTTATTCAGATCTTAGTCAATATTGGTTTTCTTCCCCAAAACAGAGGAAACCACTTTTTTCTCTTCATTTTAACTCGTAAGTAGCTTTGGATATATGCAACTACCTCTCAATTTGCCGCTTCCTCTTGCTGTAGTTTTGTCTTTCATAAAACACTGTATGAAACAAGAACAGAGTTGCATGAAAATTGGCCTAAATAAACCAGTTATGATATGAATAAATGACTGGACTCTAAAGGCCTTGGTGCTTTTCATGCATTTGTTTAAACAACTGGCATTGAATTTCCACTGATCACTTATCCTGTGATCTTCCTTGTGAAATGTAGCAAATAAAAAAAAATCTTCCATGAACCAGTGTGATCTTATCTCCTCACTAGTTCTCTTTTCTACAGAGAAGTTTCAGTCTTTTCTGGTTTGTTCCCTTCTGCTTAATTTTGTGACTACCTCAAAGACCATGAATTCTCTCAAAATGTTCTAATTTTCTCATATTTCTTGTAAAAATTTTCCTTTAAATTCTAGAAGCATATGCTTCTATAATTCTCTGGTGTCAAAAATGTGAAAAGTTTTTTTATCAATCTCGAATACAAAAAATCTTATTTTATGATGACAAAATAATAGTAAATGTTCTCTTTCATTATTCAATAGCTGTTGAACAGATGAGATTTTTTATGACTGTCATCCAATCAGCTACTGATGCATTAAAAAAAAGTAGTTAAAAAAACCTGGTTAACATTCTCCACTGGTGATTAATAACCTCCTCCCCTTCACCATCCCTCTCAAAGAACAACCAACCAACCAACCAACCAACCAGCCAACCTAACTAACTAACTAGCTAACTACCTACCAAAAATAAAATACAAAATATTAGAAAGAAATAGGAAAGTTAAACATTTTAATGAGGGATAAAATTCCCTGTTTACTGACAGATAATGCAGATTCTCTGTTAAAGAGGATGTATAATGCATAAGAAGATACACGACGAATAAAGCATGAAGAACAGAAAGAGAGGTTGGGAAAAGGTTGCATTGTAGTACTCCTTATTTGTGCCCTTCTAAACTTACTTCTTACATGAGTTTTACAAGGTGAAGAAAGGTATCTTCTATTAGATGCTATATGTTTATTTATTGAGCTTAGAAGCTTAATCATTGGATCAGAGAAGGGTTGAATGAAGGTCCTATTTCACAAAGCCTCCACTTGTTTTATAGTTTGGTCAGCTGGTCTAAAAAAAAGTAGCCATAGCTTTTCTATAGATTTTCCTTTCATTTTTCTTTCTAGATTTTCATTGATGCAGTGAACTTTAGAAACCAGAAGCATTTGGTATATTTTATTGAAAAAGCAATTGTTTACTGTATCAGGGATGGTATGAGAAATGAGTAGGCTCATAGAATGCTTGGACCTTAATTTTCACTAATCTTTAGCCCTCTTGATTTGCTCTGGCTATGTAAAGTGGCTTTAAAATTGTTCTTACTGTGTCTTAAAGTTCCCAATCCATACTACTGCTGAGAAAAAGGCCCTAGTGCAAATGAGAATCAGGCCTCCTAAAGAGTGTTTGCCCAGCAGGTTGTCTCTAAGGTTATTTATCTGCAGTTGCTTCTGCAATAGAGTCACATTTAGAAGCTCCACTGTTAAACAAAATTCCAGCTCCCATGCTCCTTTACCTTGTAGCACTATCACAAACAAAATCATAATGGTGCAACACAAAGCTCGTGAATGTGCAAGAAATAGAATGTATTCACGTAACCTATGTTTTTTTCAGGATGTGGTCCTCTTACTAGTTAACAAGCCATCTAAATGTGTCATCTAAACAAAATAGAATGTTGTAATGCTTTTAAACTACTCACCAGTTGTAAGACTTGATTTCTGTTATAATGTTCTGGAAATATCTAATTTATGGTTAGTACCACACTTGAGGACAACTACAGCTGGAGATAGATTTCCGTGACTTCCATATAAAAGTAGAAAACTATAGTTTAGGCTTTTTGTGGAATAAAAAATACAAAAGAAAAAAATAAAAGAATTAAATTCAAAACTTCTTGTAATTTTATTGCAATATTTATAGTCTTATTCTTATACATATAATTTTTTTTAAAAAACTCCAAGCAACTCTTCCTATTCTTCCAATTTAGATCACATATTCCTCTGTGTATGGTTGAATCAAATATCTGTTGACAAGCTTTAAATAGATTTGTTTGTAAAGGCAGTGCACAGTCCTCAGCAGAAGGATGCATTAGCAGTGTCCAACTCATTTCACAGAAGATATAGTTCTGAATCTGGTAGGTTTGTAAACTAAACCTCTCCTTGAGGGTAATTTTAACAGCCAGGCAATAGCATTTATTCTACCAGGAAAAAATTAGCATTCTATCCAGAAAAGCAGTAAATTCTCTGCGAGTTGAAAGAACAGAAAGTTAGGTGAAAATCAGATTAATCCATGTTGGAACAAAGTCACATTTGCATTTTTGTATTATCATTCAACATTCTATTGTTAGAATGCATTGATATCAGTATATATTACCTTTGCAGTATACACTTATGAAGTTCTTCTGTTTCCTTGGTGCATTTTGCCTCTTATTTTCTGTCTCATTTCCTTTCCATGATGTACTATTTACTGCTTATATTCTTTCATCATTGAAGACAAGTTCATATTTTAGAGAAAACAGTTGATGTCTAAATTTCAAGTTCTTCTGCTCTCTTTTGGTAGGGGGAAGGAACAAACACATTTAATTGCTTATAAAAAAATCCTCCTTTTTTGAATTTTTGAAGGTTCAATCAGTACACAAACATCTGTGGAATAATTTGTCCTTGAAGAATTTTCATTGAATTTTTCAAGCTACACTCAGCAGCAAATAGAAAAATGCCTACTTGGCATTTTGTCATGGCATGCTGTTGGCATGACAAAATTTCGTGTGATCTTCCAGGCTGTTTGGCATACAATCTGATTTTGCAGATGTCTGATCCCAGTACAAGCTTACCAGATTAACCTACATGTCTCAAGCAACATCATAGCCCTGGAACTGTCATTTGGAAAGACTGTCTTCATTTCAAATGTTTTTGGCAGATATTTTCCTTCCTTAAAGTAAACATTATTTAAGTAGTTACTTTATAGAAATCAGAATAATTATCTATGTGGATCTAATATTTCAGTTTTTCTAAATTACTTTTCCCAATCTATTAGCATAAAAAATTAAATATACTGTTATGCATTTGAACCTTGATGAGGTCTAGCTGTCCTTCTTGCTACTTTTCTATAGGTCCTAATTCCTTTTCACTATTAGTTCTGATACACATTCAGTTAAATTTCTGAAGTCAGCTTTCTCAGTTTTTTATGCCTGTGTTCCTAGGCCTCAGTAACTGATTTTTTTAAATATTATGAAGTTTAAGTCAGTATTTTTTACTGTCCCATAACCTGTGGGTATATGCTTGCATGTTTATAAGATCTGTTTCTACAAATTATATATTTATTTCCTTATCTTTCTGTTTTCATATTCTTAACAAAGCTGAAGCTATGCTGGATGGTTAAAACATCCTGTCTACCATTCACCCAAAAGCCCCCCAAAACTGAAACAAATCCCAACATGCTTTTGATTTAAACCTTTAATTAGAATAGTGGAAATATTATCAAATGAACTACCTTATTCATGGAAAATGGATGAGTTGCATCCTTGAGCATTTTGTAGAACACAGAACATTCTACTCCATCTCTGGTTTATTCCCGACCCTGACTTATAGCATCCATAGTTAAAATCTAGTGGATGTTTTGTGACTTGTCATAACAGATATGGTTTCCAAACATAAAGGAAACATAGCTAAATAAGAGCAAATATAAAATATCGTGCAAAATATCATACATGTATTGAAACATAAGTATAAAATTTTTAAGTTTTGTGCATCACTCCTATTTCTTTTTGCTGCATCCACACACTGGGAAGCTGGTCACTGAGATTTATCCATCTGCTATCAGTTGCTCATTAGCACTTTGAATCCAGCCCACTGAATGGATCACCAAATGTTACAGTAGAATTTTATCAATCATTTCTATAGGACAAAAACTTCAACATTTTCAAAAGCTTTTATAAAACATTAATAATCTGTTTAAGTTGATTAGGATGGCATATTTAAATAAGAAATAAATTTACTCCCTCTAGCTGTTGAAAATAGTGTAATGAGAAAATAAAATTTTATATTCTGTTGATATTTAAAATTCATATGTTGGATTTTTCATTTCCTTTCCCAATTTGAGACAGAAAATTGATTATAGAATGATTTTATTTTATGGCAGTGTTTTGGAGAAATGTGAGAACAGAAAGTCAAGTGAATATCTAATGTAAAACTGATTTCATTTAAAAAAAGTGGAAAAAATTAAAAATTAATTTCAATAGGAAAAAAAGTTTATTTTTCAAGAAGAGTTATCCTGATTTTATTAACTTCTGGATCAAATCTTATTCACCACCTGAACTCTGTTAGTTTCATTTCAGTACTTGAAATGTGAAGTGCCTTATATTTTTTGCAAGCTGCAGTAACTGTTACTTTACTACCAAGTTTGTCTTATTGAGGCTGTTGGCTTTGTTTAAGTTATTGTCTATGCAAAGTCCATATCATGTAACACCCCTTAGAATCCATTTTGAATATTTGCATCCACTGGTGGAACTGCAATCTAAGCAGAATGAATACATATTCAGTGCAGGAAAAAATGCTGGCTTTTTTTAAAGCCCATATATGTGAGGTTGCTTTCATATGGAAATCAGAGTCACACCACAGGTTCTCCTGGGGAATAAATTCTGGCTGATACTTATAAATTTGTTGCTAACCATGTATGCAAGATTTATTATTGCAAGAAAAAAGAGGGCAAAATTTGTCAAGTGCAGTAGTTTAGTCACATTTAATTGTAGGACAGGCTTATGTAATTTCGTTATGTTCTGATCAGACTCTATAAATTCTGGAGAAACCCTTTGGATTTCTGTATTCAGAAACTGCTATTTAGTATGCAAAAGGTTGCTCAGTGACACTGCTTTTTTGTGCATAGAGCTGCACCTTGCTGATATTTCTTCTGGGATTATGAGAGCTTCCTCCAAAAAATAGAAAAACTAAAGAAATGTAAATCTGTGGAATTTGTAAGTGATTTTTCCACAATGTCTGTCCCAGTAGAAGAAACTTCTTTTGCTTCTACAATCAATATAAAAATTAGCAGTTATTATAATATATTTACTTAGAAAATGCAGACTGAATGTCACCCTGAAAACACAAAATGACTTAGAGAGATCAGAAAATTACACTACAGTGTTTGTAAACCCTCTGCAGTGACAAGCATCTCATCTTGTTCAGGCATTATAGGCACATTGGACCCTCTTAAGAAGAATGACAGCTAGAACCAATTTTACTGGAGCTTGTTGAAATTTATCTTGTGTCATGACTGGCTCTTTGTTTTACTCACAGTTTATCGGTATGTAAAGTGCACAAAAGATCACGAATATTATATTGCTTCTACCAGGCAAAGCTAAAATTGCGATGCAGAAGTGCAAATGAGGCTCATAAAAGCTGTCATGGAACTACAAACAATGCATCCAAACAAAAAAGGTGTTATAATCCAGGAAAACAATTTAAAGTTCTCATGAAATTCCATACCTGAAATGAAACTGCAAAAGTAGTCCCAGCCTCCAGTTTCCTGATATTAACTTTCATAGTAATAAACATGAATAATCAAATATACAAGTAACAGTCACTTCAGTGTAAGTATTCCAGTATAAGACTCTGTTCTTCTCTCCTCAAGAACCTATTATAGATCCTAACACAGTTAAAACTTAGGAAATGTAAATTTCTGAAAAGCCAAGGAAGTGAGAGGTCACTTAGTGAAGATCTAAATAATGTTGCACCAATGTATTTTATTAGCTGAAGTATTTCAAATTTTCAGCTATTTGTGCTAACTATACATATTACATGTACAGTTTAATTGAAGATTAGGACATACATAAAAAAAAAGAAATTTTATATAACATGGGTGGATTTGGCCACATCTTTTCTCTAACAGGATCAATAACATTACAAAGTGAGGCAGCAGGGTTCCCCGAGGAAGTCTGCTGTGCTCAAATACTAGGAACTATTTAGGACACATACGTCCTAAATATCCACAGCTCAAATATCAGCAAGAAAGAAACTCTGACAATTTTCTGCTTTTCCTGTGTGTTTTGTAATATGATGCAAGATACTGTGTAGGGTTTCCAATGACAATTTACTGCCCTAGATTTCAAATTAGTACACAAAAAAATGAGGTAGAATCTTTTTCTTTCTTGTTTTCAGATATGAAAGTGGAGAAATGAAAGGTCAAATACCTTGCGGAATGTGAAGAGGCAAGATTTCACCTCAGTTTTTTAGGTATATATTAATCAATGAAGAATATGTGCAACTTCAGACACAGGGAAACCCAACCTCCATTTGCTTTCTAGATTAAAAACACAGATGAATATTTTATAAAATTTTATGACAAATGTTAGCTTAAACTTCCTACTTACTTTCCAACTTTTTGCTCCTATCTGAATTGTATTTGAAAGGAAAAAGAAAATACAGAAATGGATTGATCTGGTGTTTGACATCAAGCTGAAAATATCAAGTAGGATAAAGATTTATGAGAAACCTGGAAGATGAAGGCTGAGTAATTTTGACTCAGGGCCTGCAGTTCCTGCCTTATCAGAATAATTTTCTTCTTACCATGTCATCAAACAGGATCGTACATTCTGCTTTACTTCAGCGAGGACTTCTGAAATGTGATGTTTATCTTAAACGCTTGTAGAAAGTTGGTTGAAATTGCTTAAATGCTTGAAAAATTCTGTACATAAAATCTGCAGGTATATTTTTAATAGTTGATTCTGATCAGCTTAGCCAACTGAATCCATGAGTGAAAAGGACTGCAATGGACAGTGAATGCACTGATAACCAGTTTGGTGCTGCAGGTAAGTGCAGTTTGAAATATGCTCTTTAAAGCTTAAATGAGGAAGAAAGTAAAAAATCTAAAACCAATATGAACATGTTTTACTTTTCTTTTGGTCCTATGTATTTTTTCTAGTATCATTGAAAGTCTTCCCAAACGAATACTAAAATATTAAAAGTCGCAAATAAAATAGGATTTTTGGAGTTTGCAAGATCAAATCTTTGCTGTTTAGCCATGATAGCAGAAACATTTGCTCTCCCTGAAAGGATCAAGCATTTTTTTATAGATCTTTTTCGGGTATTTATTTCATAATTGTTTGTTTCCTTTCCTCTTCCGTCTGTCTTCCTAGGAATGCCACAATAAAGCTTACCATGCAATTACACATAAAGTTTACTTAGAAATTTTTCAGATTAGAAAAGTATTCAGAGCAATAAGGACAGTTTTCTAAACAAGTCATCAATTAATTTGTAGTAACAAAGCACAGTCCTATGTCATCTACTGTTATAGTTCTATTCCACCAGGAGATGTATCCAGGAGTCAGGTGCTCAGTCTCATCCCCGAGAACTAACTGTTGATCAGACACCTTCCTCTGCAGACCGCGTAATACCATATAAAGGTCAGCACGGACAGCACAAATTGCTTTTATTGAACAGTATACTGAAGTGGCATTTAAGGCAAAAAAACACCTTTATGTTATTTTGACAGCCAGTTGATTGTGACTGTGTAGTTCACACTCCTGAAATCTGAAATTGTAACACTCTGGCTTGCCTGAGTACTGAAGACTATTTACTTTGGGAGTTGAGTATCTCCCAAATGAATCAGGCTGAGCAATTTGTTTGCACAGAACAATAGAAGATTGAAAGACTAATGAAATGCACCTGCAGCATATTTTTTTAACACACAGGTGAAGGGAATCACTCTTTAAAAGGCAAACATATATTTGAGTGTGTCAGATACTTTAATTCATATTTTGGTTTTTGATTGATAATATCTGGTATATCCTAACTCAAAACTAGTGATTTGATTAATACAGTATTTATAAATGAGTGTACCATAAAAAGCAAAACCCAAAACAAGCTGGCATAAAAATCCCCAACCATATTAAATAAATTAAATATTTTAATCCTTCTGAAGCTAAGTTGAATTCCATTCCATTTCTTCTTTTGGAGGAAAAGATTTTCCATTAAATTGAAATTGTTCCCATACAGTACTCAGATTGTACAGAAAAGATAACATTCTGATTAAAAACTCCCAACAGCATTGATCAAATTTGAAAAGGAAATAATGTGCAGTTTGTAAGAGAGCTAACGTTCAGTCCCATGTTCCACCACTGCTATTGACACTGGTCCACTAGTCTTAAACAGCTCTTAATGAGCCTGTGAATCTCACTGTATGTGTGAAGTCAGTGCCGTGTTCTTCTAGCCCAGCTTCATTATTTTAATAACTGGTAGAGAATAAATCAGCAAACAGATTCCTGATGGACAATTTACTGTCTGAAGACTAATATGTATGCATTCATGCAGACTGGAGACAGAAATCAAATGGAAAGGATCCTGAAAAATTGATTTAAAAACACTAAAAAATGAGCTCCATCAGAAGATATGTCGAAGGGTTTTCCTACTCACAGGCATAATCAGCTGAATAAATATTGGAATAAACAGGTCTGCAAGAATTGTCAGAATTTAAGAGATATTCTGTTCAAGAGAAATGACAATGGTCAAAAATCAAGAAAACACAATATAGGGGGAAATTTTAAGAGTTTTGTTCATATGAAAGGCAACAAACAGAATTATTTTGTAATACCCTTCAGACAGGTATAAGCCTGCTACAAAGAAGAAATAAAAGTTTTCTATCTCACTAAAGCATGGGACTGAAATCTTTAGTTCTAGCCGTTACTATTGTTGTTATTGTTATTATTATAATATTATTCCAGATTAAATATTTAGATAAAGTTTAAAGCATGAAATTTATTTAGCACTCGCCTCTGGAGGCTATAGAACATCCAGCCTTGAAAACTGTTGATAGGTTAGTACGGTACCAGAAATAGCCAGTGGAACCATCAACAGGTTCTTGGCCAGGGCAGTTCACTTTTTCAAGTTCTTCAGTCTTCCAAGCATTCCTCATGGCTGATTTCTATCATATTTTTTCAGGGTTTTGTCTAAGCAGTGTCTCGTCCCAGTCTCCATTACTCCAGAAACCAATTTGAGACAGCAATTGCAGTTTTCTTTACAAGGGAAGTCGAGGTAGCTCAGAGTTCATGCATGACAATGGCCATTACTATAACTAAACCAGCAGGGTTTATCAGTTCTTGTCTCTAAAACCACATTGTATTACCATCTAAGAAATAAAAGGCATTTTTCTAAACATTTCAAAAGGCATATTTAGGTTCCTTATGGGGGTTTATTCCCTTTCTCATGTGGCACTGGTTGCTCAGGCAGTAAGATAATAAATTAGTGTCAGAGTGTTCTGTTCTTGTGTCACACTGTCTGTGCTGCTAAATGGTGCCCAGAGAGACTTCCTCAAGTCACAAAACGAAAATATATATTCTTCAGAGAGGAAACGAACATTTTTTTTAAGCTGTGAAGTGTAACACTAAATTCTTGAAGAGTGTGGAATCTCCTGTATCATATTCAGAACTTAGGCATCCTTGAGACCATCGAAAACCCAAAGTATAAGTAGGGCCTTTCTAGACAGAAAATGAAGATGGAATATATCTGTGGCCAGTGATGGCTACTGTGGCTTATCCAAAGGAAAAGGATAGTGAAGATGTGTAGAAACACCCAGAAAGAAGGGAAATGAAGCAAACCAGACATTTGAAGGTAATAACAGAGGGAGCTGCAGAGAGATGAAATGCCTGAGTGGTTGCTTAGGGAATAAAACAACAGCCCCAAATCACTCTGCTGGAAATCAGCTGACAAACCTGGCTAAATAATTCTGTCATTCAAAAACGAAAGCAAAAAGTGGAGAGTGACTTTCAAGCTCTGCTTTGCTGTCTAGCATACACAGAAATGAAATGTGGAGACTCATAAAGATGTACATTGCATTTTAACAGCTAATTGACACTATCTGCATCCAAGTGCAGACCTTCACCTCAAAAACAAATTGAGCTTGTTCTTATTCTGCTGCTCTTAAGGCTGTTTCACCTAAATATGGTAACATTGAAGGAGTTTATTTTCATATTTACCCTGAGTTAATACTCTTCAAAGGTGAGCAGCATTTGTATTTCAGAAGGAATTAAATTCAAACATCATAACCAATATAATCTACATAATCAAATAGTAATCAAACATCACAGATGGAAATCTGTATGCTCTGACCTGCCTCAGACAGACTAGAACAGTTTTCTTTCACATTGTTGAAGAGATCTTAGTTTGTGTCAATAGTTTTTCTAAATTACATGAAAATCAGGCCTAGGTTTTACACTTTTCACATTTTTTTCTGTTTTCTTCCCTTGAGAGAGATCAAAAAAACCCCAAAACAATCAAACAAACAAAAAGTTGAAAGATAAGAAACTGCTAAAGTCCAGAGTTCACCCTCCTATGATGATCACTGAGCTGCCAAACATTAGCAAAATCATTCTGTTTACGAATATTTCTAATTTAAAACTTCCCAAAACAGCAAAATTTTGAAAAAAAAAAAAAATCTAAAATGCATATCAATGCTTCTAATTTATAGCACCTGAAATTAGGAAAAAAAAATCAATAAAACCAGTTATTTTTCAGCCAAGGTTGTCCTTTAAGAAACAATCAGAGGAAAAAATAGAGATACAATTAATTAGGTTTTAAATCAGTCAGCTAGTGAAAAATAAACCTAATGTCCTTGATATTGGGTTTGGTATTGATTTCCCTATTTTTAGCCACAGAAAATCAAATGTTTTGATTCACTATGGCATGATTGCAAAATTTAGACTTCTGAGAAAATGTAAATGTGAAGAAAATTTATTTGTAGCATACCATTTCCTAAAATTCCAAAAGAATAATTTCTGTCACCCAAAGTCTGGAAGAAATGCTACTTTAAGTAAGACTGAAAGAGTTACTTGAGTGGAGAGATGGTTAAGTAACACAAATCATGAATATTTTCATAAATTTTATGCCCACTCTTTCCACATAAAAACCCTTCACCTACAATTCAGAGTAAATAGCAAGGACCAAATTTCTGATAGTGTTAAATAAATGCTTGAAGAAAGAGTTGGAAGCTTCATTGTTTAGAGAATTTCAGTGCTAAAATAAATCATAGCAACAGCCCAATGCTGGCCTCAAAGACCTTATTTTTATTCTCCTTTGCACAAAAGTACTTTCTGTGCTTGCTGTGCCTGAATTCTGTCTAGCTAGAATGCGGCAGAGAAAGAAAAATCTATCTCAAGAAAAGTTTTGATACTCTAGAATTTGCTTTTATTTTTCCTTCAGACAAATGCCATGTCTATCATTCACTTGTAAAAAAAAGAAAGAAGTGTGTGAGGTGGCAGTTCATAACTGTAGGGTGACAATCTAAAAAGAATGAAATGTACTGTGGGATTCAGTTTGTCTGAGTTGCAGGATGTGTTCCATCTTCAAATTAAGACATGTGGGATTCAACGCAAATGCATTCACATGGATGTGTAATACCATTTGAAATATCAGCTGTTGACCTCCAGCTGTTGTTCCAGAGTGACATAGGACTCCCTTAATCTTTTGTCACTTCTGCCAATTGTGTGCAGATTTTTGGATTTGGATGCTTTAGGGCATGTCAAACACTATTGTGCATGTATGTAATAGCAATTAATCAAACCCATAGAGAGGGATTGTCGTGGTTTTACCCCAGATTGCAAATGAGCCCCACAGAGCCACTCATTCACTCAGTGGGATAGGAAGAGAATTGGAAGAGTAAAAGTGAGAAAACTCATGGGCTGAAGGAGAGACATTTTGATAAGTAAAGCAAAAGCCCCACAAACAACAAAAGCAAAAAGAACTAATTCACTGTTTCCCACAAACAGGCAGGTGTTCAGCCATCCCCAGGAAACCAAGGCTCCATTGCACATAATGGTGACTTGGAAAGAAAAGCATATCACTACAAATTTGGGTCCCCTTCCTCCTTTCACCCACCTAATACACTGACTATGATGTCATATGATCTGGAATATCCCTTTGGTCCTTTGGATCATCTCTGCTGGCTGTGTCCCTTCCCAACTCCTCGTGCACCCCTAATCCCCTCACTGGTGAGATGAGGCAGTGACTCTGTAAACACTGCTCAGTGATAACAAAAATATCCCTGTGCTATCAACATTGCTTTCAGCACAAATCCTAAACAGCCCCACACTAGATAGTATGAAGAAAATAAACCTTATCCCAGAAGAAAAAAAAAAAAATAAAGCAGCACAGGTATAATTTTGAAGTTAAATACTGAAATTTCAGTGCTTACATGCGAATCAGACATACAAGCTGGCACAGTATCCATGGGGTGGAAGTGAGTGCAGCCAAGGATGTGCAGAATACTTGTCAGCTCATCCCAAGGCAGATTGTGCTGAACTGAGACGCTGGTCTTTACAGAGCCCTGTTTACCTTCAAGGAGCTATCTAAATTCACATTTTAATAGGAAGAGATCATGACAATACAGTCAGTGGAGCAGAGACAGGAATCCATCTTATTTTTAAAGCAGATGGCTATGTGTTTTAGGCTCCACTGCCTGTATTGACTTCCATTTACTAAAATGGATATCAACAATCCTGTGTTACAAGTAGACGGCTAGTCCTTACATGAAATGTCCATGGGAGGAATCCAACATCAGCTTTTTAAGTCTTAGCTCAGGAAATAATTTTTATTCATATCAGTCTCTATAGAAACACCTGAATACAAGTTTCTTCATATTGCAGACCTACTGGTACATGCACAAAATTCTCTATTCACATATAATAACTTTTTATATGGAGACTTTAAAATAAATAATTCTCAGTCAAATACTTTGGACAGACAAAGTATAACTTTGCAATTAAAGTAATTTTGAGTAAAAAAATTTTACTTAGGCCTATTAATATTATTCATCTCTTGAGGAGTCCAATGAAATTGTGAAATTCAGGGTTTCAAAGAATTTCTTTGCAGATATCAATCCTACATTTACTTAAGTTTTCAAGCATTTTAGTTATCAAGACTCTAAGGCAAGTGTTTTAATTTTAGGAAATAGTGATGACTATTTAATATCAACTTAGGAAAGAGTATTTTTAATTTTTTTTTAATTTTTTTTTTTTTAGAATTTTTTAAATTCTTACATTCTAAAGATGAACCACACCTAGAGGATAGACTATTTCTCTGCATGATCATGCTCTAGCTAAAAATTATGAAGGTTTTGTTATCTACCTCTATATTGAAAACTCTTTGACTCTTAATTGTACTGGAGCTGACTTTTTTTTGGGCAAAACATCATGCAAAATTAGCACTTTTCCTATCTGTAGGAATTTTTATCCTATCATATGAAATGTCAAGTAATTACTTAAGGAAATGTTATACACCAGGGTGTAGCGGGGCACCTTGTCAATGCATTTATTAGATAATTCTAAATAGTATGGGACTGTAAAAAATAATTTGGAATTATATGTACACAAAATAAATTACTTAATGCAACAGACCTATACTTACTTTAGAGAACTTCATATTGATTGAATTGTCTCTCAATTGATTTATTTCTTTCTGAGAGCTAAAGTTGGAGTGTAATATAATGGCTCCATCCTAGCTAAAGCAAACTCACATATAGTCATTCACGCTCCTCATCTTTCTTCTATCAATATATCATTGAAGGAAGATCCTTCTACAGGTGAAAGTTGCTTGACACTTGTTGCAGTTGCCCAGTCAAGGGTAGCTTTAGTCAAGATAATGTCAACAAGAAGGAATGCATGGATGTATTAGAGATATTTTGGCCCCCAGATTTTTAAAACTTTTATAATTTAAAAATTAATTTAAAATTAGGATTTAAAAATGTCCTTTCTTTTAGAGAAAAATTCAAGTTCTTTTAAAAAAGCCTCTAATACTGGGTGATTTTTCAAAGTGACTGATGACTTTTCAAAGTCTCAAAAAATTTGCATCATATCATTCCAGGTATAATAAAAGGCCTCAGTGAAGTTATCTGAACTCTTTCCCTGTCCTTCTCTTTTGCAGCACAATTTTAACTAAAAGTATTTTGGTTGCCTAGGACCAAGGTGCCTATATGCAGCCTGAACAATTAAGCAGTTCATAGTTATTTCAACAGGAAAAAAGTGTGTGGTAGTGATAAGGTTGCAGTGATGAATTTGCTTAACAATGAATATTAACATTTTCTAGAACTAAAATAAAACTTTCATTAATACATACCTTCTGTTATGGAGGAAAGCTTTACTGCTCTAGAACATGCTACAGGAGTTGTAAGAAAATCGTCACGTACACATAAAAAGCACACATCCTTCTTATATATGCCCCAAAGAATCTTTACTAATTTAAAAGAAATTGATCATACTAATGCAATGCTAAATCAAAACTCAGTAAGCAACACTGTGCTTCAGAATCTGTCAGTTCTTTACAAAGTCAAAATGCAATGAGGTTATCAATTAAGTCAGTTAGTTGACTTTAGGCTTAAAACCTTTTCATGGATAACTTCTGAATTTATTTATAGCTTTGGATTCTTGCTCTCATGACAGAATCACATATATATTTTGGCCAGAAAAGACCCCTAAAATCATCTAGTCCAATCTCCAACCTTTGACTGATATCAACCCTGCTGTATTATATAACAGGAATTAAAGAAATGAAATTTACAGCAACTGCAATAATTCTGAAAAATATGGTTTCTGCAGTTTTGACCTATCTTGATGGACTGAAGGAAGGGTGAAGAAAACTGCAATCTTAATAAATCTCCTGCAGCTAAAGATTTTAAACTCATACTGTTTCAAATTAGTGAAGACAGCAATATTTATTTGCTGTTTAATTCTAGGTATCATGACATTTCAGCAGGAAACATTTTATGAGAATTCAACTTATGACCGCAGAAGTTGCAAACAGGTATTTGAGTCACATGCAAATAAAAAAAATATGCCACATGTATATTGAACAAAAAGACAAGTAAAATTGATTGCTGTTTCTGTCTTTGATCTTTCCAGAATCAGAAAATTACGCTTGAATTACAAGGAAAGGAGCCTAGGAAGGGCAGGAAATAAAGACAGCATATTCAATTTTGTCCCTGTATGCTTAGGGACAATTGAACAACATTACAGTCTGTCAGATCCAGTGTTTTCAAGCAGGTTGTCTCTCTAAAATAACAACTATGAAGATGCAGATGCAGCTGACATCTTAGTTTGCTTGCTTTATTGTTTTCTTCTTCAAAGGAAAGTTGGATGGCTGGCTAGCAGAAGGAAATGGAGAGAAAGTAAAGCTCATCAGCAGAGGATGCAGTTACAGATAACACACTCAGCCATAACAAAGGATCCAAGCCCATCACAGCTTTTGCCATTAGATTTGTTTATTTCCAAAACCCAGACTTATCCTATTTTGAAGCTGCTTTACAAATCCAATGTATTTTCAGTCTGCTTTCCCCTCATTTCCTGTTGTTTAGTTGCACATTGAAGCTAATCTTTGCTTTCAAAAGTGGTTATATGATTGACCCAAATAATTTTCAGCCTGTATCAGTACTACCAGTTCTTTCAGTTGTTTTTGAAATCACTTTGAAATGTGTGGCTCTCAAGTCTACTCAAGAGACTATAACTCTTTTTTTCTCCATATTGAGTGGGTTCTGTCGGTACATACATAAAATACCTTGGTTGCCAGAGCCTCATATTTATATAGGTGTAATCTGTGAGAAAGTGAGAGGAATAAAACTTACAATGATTTACATCATCCCAGTGTTGAAAAGTTGAGTGAGAATTTGATGGGAAAAAAAAATGCAAGTAGGATCATCAATGAATTTACAGAGTTGAAGGAGAGGCACTTACGTAGGGGAACAGCAGCAGTGTCAACCTTTTTTTGACTACAAAGTAACAGGAAGCTTGCAGACACCTTATCATGTGGATCTACATAATTTAGGTAATTTGGAATTAGAATAGGAATCCGGAACGAAGAAGGTGATTTAGTGTTACAAAAGAAAATATTACTGCCTTTAAATCTGTATGATCAGGTAATTTAGGGTCAGTGACAATCCAGGAAGATATTTGTAGTCACTTATAATTATATTAATTAGTGTTGTTGAGCAAGTTAAAACGGTGTAAACATGGCTTATATGAACAAGAATTAATCAGAAGTTTTCCAAAGCAACAATTTTTTGAAGAAAAATAATCACAGGAATATACCAAAAGCTGAACACTTTGGCAATATTTATAATGATCTAAAAAAATAAACATTTCAACACTTTTTGATTACAGCACTTTCCTCTTCATGCAAACATTCCTTTGATATAATAAAAGATGCAAAAATGACAAAATAAACCTTTTCAGTAGGCTGAAAATAATAAAAGGCCTAACCATAAAAAATTATGATTTCCTATTGTGAAACATTTCTGCAGAAAGCTATGCTTTGTTCTTTTGGAAGAAAAAGAGGAAGAAAACAAACCTTCATAAGACTCGCAAAATGCAAAACTAGCTCAGACCTGCCTTGGAAATGAATTAACAGTACAGGTTATCATCCTTTGGATGACACATGAGCCAAATTAGATGTGCTGGCCATCTTCCAAAAAGGGTAATTACATTCTGCTTACCTGTTATCCTCCTGTTGTTTTTCTTGTAAGATGTATTTTTTGCTACATTCTGTTCCAAAATATTGCTAATGATGTTTTCTTCACAATGTTGTTTTTCTTCTTTGTACTTAACCATTAAAAAATACACTTTTTTGAGGAATGCATGTCAAACAAACAGTAACTGACAAGTTCTGACCCCTAAAATGTATTAATTCTATAACACCATAACTATGTCTCTTTCTGAGCCTTCAGCAACATGAAATAAACTTTGTAATAATCTCCACAGCTGCTGTCATGCAAGATAACTCTGCATTCAATAGAGCACCCAAGAGCAAAAATGAAATCTAGAGAATTTTTTAACTGATGCAGATAGTATAAATTATGATTGAAGACTGAATTGTATATTTACCTACCACAACAGATTGAATTCCTCTGAAAGCTTTCTTCACTGATTGCAAGTATTTGAAATATCAATGGTATTATGTAATTATATAAACAAATAAAAATTCACTGCCTCTATTGATTACTTCTGCCACCTACTCTTGATCAGTATCCATTAGCAAAATTCAAATATGTGGGAGTAAATTTTACATATATTACCTCTTTTAAAAATTTGGAATTCTATTATTAGACAAGTTCCCTATAATACTAATTCAAAATACTCTTTCACTGTTAAAATTCTAGGTCCAGCTAGATTCCATGTACATGCACCTTCATGACTAGAATTTCTCTTGGACTGGTTTTCATATTCCAGGCAAGGATTTCAAAGCTTGTATATCCAAGCATCTTTTCTGATACGCTTAAATACTTGTTCTGGAAGACTCAGGACTTTTGTGCCATTCTGGTACTTTGCAGCAATTGGGATCTCAGCTATTCATAGTATCCCACTTTTGAAATTTTAATAAATAAAGGAGTTATACTTTGTTGATAAGCTTCAGGGTTTAAGCATATTCATAATTATTCCTTGTAAAACACAAATTAAACAAACCCTGGACCTTGGGAATTACCAAATAAATATGTGGACATAAATACACAGGCTGTTCTCTGGACAATGAGCACAAATCCTTCCACAGAAAGTAATAGTAAGTGATGGTTTAAGAATAGAGAACTTGAACAATGCTCTTGCCCTTGCCTTCCTTTCCTCTTCTCTCCCCTCGTCTCTCCTCTTCTCCCTCGTTTCAGCAGCTATGGCTGTCAGAGCTTACCCAATGAGCTATCGATTATAAAGGCAGAGATCCAACCACTGTTTTCAATAAATGTGAAGTCAAAAATGTTTACATGATTCCTAAATTTTGACATATGCCCTCAGGAAAGGTGTATCTTCTTCCAGTAGAGTTTTTGAAACTGGTATTTAATTTTCATTTTATTGTCTGTTTAGAGGAAAGTGTTCTCCAAATTTTTGGCATGCCTGACTTTCATATGATAATCCAAACTGCCATATGTTTAAGAGATTTGTTTCTCACTTAACTACTTTAACTTGCTGAAATAATCAGGATGACTCAAAGCCACATTCAATAGCTTGATGAAACGAACACTCAAGGAACAACTGTCCATCATTTTTTCATACTGTGACAAAATGGTTTTCATTTTACTGTAGTAATTTTGAGCAGTTGTTGTGTGTTCACAGCATTCGGTTTCAAACTTCATTTTGAGAATAAAGCTGAGTTAATTTCAATGAAATATCCATTGTAGTTATACATAAATTTCTCACTAATTCACGGGCATGATAAAAAACCTGAAGTTGCTATGGACCAAAATACTAATTTAGTACTTCAAATTACATATACAAACAAATTAGAAATAGAATAATACCTGTCTCGAATCACAATGTTATGGAACTTATATTTGTGTCATAAATGAAAACCTGGTGTCAAAATATTTTGCTGAAGAAAAAACCTAACCAGGGGGTGCTCACCAAAACAAATGAAGATTCCTTTTTCTTCTGCTTGAGTATTGGTTCAAATGTAAGCAGTGAAAAGATAGATTATCTGTTGGATGTGATTTGCACACACTAAGGCAGACATTTAGTGCTTTCATTAGGAAAACTTATGTTTTAGGCTTTGCATGCATGACTCAAAAGTTACTGAATTGGTACAGTAACTGCAGTAAGCCATAAATGATTTTCACTTGTTGATACATCTTAACAAAATAAAAACTTACGATTTTCTCTAAGAGATAACTTCCTTTCTTATCCTGTTCCCACACAAATTGTGAAAAGGTAAGGCAATAAATACAATTAGTAAATATATTTGTATTAATCCTATAATTAATTCTCAATATTATAAAGTCTGAATATTTCTAATCAGCTGTGCTCAAAAACTCTATTTAGTGTTTTCTACCCATCTGCCTGGGAGTAAAACTACATTGTTTATTTATTAGCTTCACAAAAAACGATACTATGTCATATCTTTCTTTTTATCACTTTTTATCAATAACTTCATTTGCACATGCATATTTCTTCTTGTAGAAGAAAAAATGGTGATATTCTCAGCTAACTATCTTATCACAAAATTACATATGTTATAGATTCAGAATTAAGACCAACATAGAAATACCATAAAATTCTCGAGAGAAATCAATAACTAAGAACTGTGTAAATTTTCTGATAAAAATAAACTAAAAGATATATTTTATAGAATCTATAACTTAACTAAAAAATAAGGTTTTAAAAATATTTTTTTTCCTCCAGGAATTGGATACATTAATATCTGAATTGTGTTTTATACTAATTTCAGTGATTAGGGTTGACTTTCTTTTTATGGATATATTTTAGCAGGGAGGAGAGTTTACTTCCTTGTATGTTAGTATCCTTGTAGCTTTCAAGTAAGCATAAAAATAAATTGGCATCAGCTAAACTATTTTATATTGGTGCTATCTTTTATTATTTCTATACTGTCAGAAACCAGGTAGATCTGGTTACACAGCATATATGCAAATAGCATTTTATATACAGATAGGTAGCCTGTGCTTTGCTTTGCTTATTTTGGTGCACTTTCAAAACAAAATACTGGAGCCCACCAGAAGAGCACGAGAACTAATTAATACAAGAGCAGATCATAGTCAATTTACTGAGTAAGACTGATCAAACCATAATTACTTCTAAATGTTAGGTGCTATCAAGAGTTACAGTCACATAAGACTTCATTAAAGGAGGTACGGGTAAAATGTGACAGGTCCTAATATTAACATCAAAGGTTGCCATGTCTTAGAAGTAACGTGAATGTTACTTAAGAAAATTATAATGCCTTTGCAGGAAAGGCAATATAATTATCTCACATTTTCCTAGCTCAGTTTTTTCACACCTTCCACTAAAGCTGGCAGTGTTGAACACTTTGGCAGACCTTGAACTGTACAAGCGACCTTGCAGCCCTGTTACATGGTGTCGCCATTGCTAGCAACAGGTCATAGTGCTTGTAGCTTTGTTTCACTTGGTTTAGCTGTAATAATAATTTCTCTAATTGACCAGTTGTCGGTATCTAATTTGTTTTAATTCTGCTTATCTTTGTATGATACAACTAGAATTTTACACAACAGTAACAAGCAGATCTTCCAGGTAGAACGGAATATTCCTACCTTTTCTTTTCCACTGGCAATAAATCATAACCGTCTGACTGTGGAGACATTCCCTCACTCAAGTAGACCCCACTGTTTTTGCAGGGAACATGTGTTGTGTACTTATTAATACGTTTCTCTGTAAGGATATAACTTGCAGTGAAACCAGAGTTTGGCCCCTGAACACCTTTCTGAATCTTAATTCAGAAGGACAAAGACACTAAATGTGACCTCCTTGCTATGAAGTACACAGGTGAGTCTGGTGCTTCCAAAAGTCAGATAGTTCCCAGGAATGTTCAGTGACTGAGAAGGAGGGTACTGGTAGATGGTACATGTGGGCCTGAGAGATTTTAGCCTGCTAGCAGCTGCTAACTTTTGCCCAAGGAAAAATTTCTCAATAAAGTTTTTTCTCAAAACAATCTTGGTAAACAACTATCTTTTCTCAAAACAATCTTTGTCCAGCTGGTGTTTGTTGTTTCTCTAGTTTAACCAATGGCATTAAAGAAGTGTCGTTCCTATTCACCAATCATGTTAAGTCTGTATCAGAACACCTTAAAGGTAGTAAGAATTTAGACAATAAAGCCTTCTTTTTCTATACGCTTTGCCT
Source organism: Illadopsis cleaveri (assembly GCA_013399915.1). Taxonomy (NCBI): domain Eukaryota; kingdom Metazoa; phylum Chordata; class Aves; order Passeriformes; family Timaliidae; genus Illadopsis; species Illadopsis cleaveri. The sequence continues at coordinate 100,467 of VXBB01015946.1, read as the reverse complement.
TCTGAAATATTTGGACTCTTTCATGTCCTACAGCAACAGGTACACTCAGCAGGATGCTGCTTAATGCCAGGTGAGGAGCTTGCTCTTTCTAACTGATTGCAATGTGTAGCTGCCCACTCAGACTTGGTACTAAAAACTAACCTGTAATCATTTCTCATCTATATTCAATCAACAAAATTTCAGTTAATTTGAGTAATTTCCTAAACATTTATTTTTTCTTTTCATCTAGATAAGTTTGATTCATTGGAAGAATGTTGTGCTTATGGCCTCAGTTAGACTGACAAATGTGGGGAAAGCAAAGTGAAGGACAACTAGGAATTCAACACAAGACTCCAAACAAAGACAATCTAGTAGCAATCGCTCCCTTTTGCCTAAAAGCAGAATCATTTTTGAAAAACACATGATGTTTATAAGTACATTGGCTAAAAGGAATTCAACTAAGACAGAAAAAGATTAATTTGAGAATTTTAGTGGGTATTTGGAGTGAGTTAGATTCTTGGAAGAATCTTAGCTGAGCCGATTAAAGCTCAGTTCTGTTGCTGCTGAAGTACCACTCAGCAAGTTCAGAGAATTTCCCAGGAAAACTTAATGCATGAATCCACTCCAGATCTAAGTGCCTGTGTCTTTACTGACAGCAGGTCAAAGAACCTTTTGGAATTCCAATTCCATTATCCACCTGCAGATTTACATATATCAATGCTTTAAAAATATTGCCTTGATTTCCTGTAAATAAAACAAAGTCAGTCAACAGGAGAAGAAGATACGTGGAAAGTCAGAATTAATTGGATACATGGTACATTTGTTGCACACATTTCTCCCCATTTATTTCTTAATTTCCATTCTTCCACAGATAAAAATTAATCCAATGAAGAATTATTCCACTGTTATATAAGATAAAGTCCAATCCCTTTTCCTGAGAAATCATGATCACAGAAATAAAGATTATTGAAAAACCAGGTTTAGTTTTCTAAGCTGTGTATGAAATTGGACTTTGAATAAATATATATTAAAGAAAACAGTAAAGATATGGCTGAAATAGGAGAAGAGATTATAAATCCTGACTAGATTAAGTCCGTGGAGCTCAGATTATATTAAAATACCCTAGACTAAGTTGTGCCAAGATATCTCCCTGGAACTTTGGGAACACCATAACTGGAAAAGTGAGTGCAGGAACCAGGGAAGTGGTGGAGATCTGGTGAGTACCATTACCCACCCATTACACACCATTATCTGGCCCATGGCTGAAGTTTGTTTTCTACATACAGTGAGAACATTGACAACCATTTTCTCACTTTTAAAAAAGACAAAAAAATCCTTTAGAGTAATTTATTTTATTAAGGGAGAGTTCATTTCTATACATTTATCTTTGACACTTAAATTACTTCTTCCATTTGATTCACCTTTCCTTTCATCTATACCTCAACTTTTCCAAATTGTTCTGTCTGGGTTTACCTGGAGACTAACATTGCAACTAAGATATCATCTTGAGGTGCTTGATTTTTTTCTTTAGCTAACATCTTGCTTATCAGAAAGAACAAAGAAATGAGCATTGCCTTTAGCTCATCCCCAAGTTCCTGGATATATAAAAAGTCACGCTCCAAACCTGACTTCCTTTCAGTCTGGTATCTTGTGTCTAATACCAGTCTAATGTCTAATATCTAATGTCTAATATTAAGAAAAGTACTACCAGAGTTTTGGACTGGTTAATTTTTTTGGGACACTGATGCTTAGAGTAGTGACTTTGACCAAAGTCTATTATGTTAGTTTTTGATGTTCTTATGTCCCTAATTTTAGTGGCATAAAATTACAGTGCAACTTTTAAGGAGTAAGGCACTAATGGAATCATGTGTGTTTTACGGGGTACAAAACCATCTTGAACAGCTATTTTTTTTTAAATACGGTTGGTTGTTTCATTTTCTTCCAACATCTTTCTCACATCAAATCATACAGAACTGCTGTACTACAGAAGATATTTAATATAATAGTAAAGATACATTCATCCAAATCTGCCAGTTAGAACCTCACTGCCAGGTCCCAAGAGCAGATTTTGTCCCATTCTTTTTACCTAAAAGACTGAGTTTTAGACAGTAATTTGAATGGCATTACCTTGGTATTTGCCACAAGAATACAGTGGTGACACAATCTGGATTGTCAGTATAGTTGAGTGTAAACATCACCATGAAAATATTGCTTCTATGTATGTAATACAAGAATTTCCTGTTGATGTGTTTGAATGCATCTTTGTCACGCAAATATGCCAATATCACAGGAGCTGCTGAGAAGACATTTTAGCTATTTTATATTAAATAGCATTGATGTAACTTCTGCCTTGGACACAGATGTATCTCTGCATCCAGTTAATTGGTATTAATTACACATTACATTGACAGATTTGGTTTTTCTTGAGAATGTAGATTTGATATTTTCCCTCCTTCTGCTACATCCCAAAACCATAATCTGAATTCTTAGATGCAATGAATGACTGATGCTCATTGTCTACCACCCAACACATTGCATAGATGCACATTTTACAGCAAAGGCCAATATTTCATTGCAGTAACTGAGATATTTTTAGGCATAATTGCTTTGTTACAAAGGGTTCTTGTATCTGTGGAGAATTTTTGCACCTTATTCCATCCTAATTTTCTAATTCTGCTTGTTACTTTTTCATGGCCTTTAACTTTCACCTGGTCTTTGCAGAGTCCAAAGTGCAGTTTCTCTAATACAGTTTGGAGTAGGAGTGCCTGGTAAGTCATTGACTGATAAAAAAACCCCAAAAATAAAAGAGAGTACTCAAATGTCTGAAAGGGTGCAGCCTCTCCACAAACACATATGTTACCATTTAATCATTGGATAAAAAGGTAAACAGGAAAATATATGTAATATATAACACATATTTTGCTGTTCACCTTTTCATCAGATGGGTAGCAAAAAAGAAATAAAAACCCTAAAGAAGTAGAAAGAAAGAAAATGTAAAGCTCTGAATCTGATGAAACATGATAAAATGGTTTTAATCAAGGACATGGACTGATTGGTGGTTGAACAAGTATCAAGAGGTAGATAAATTCCTGTGTGGCATTTTCAGCTTTGTAAATTGGAACAATTTTTTTACCTACCAGGCCCCAAAGGTGTCCTGAATGTCTTGATGCAGAATACAGTTCACAGAAGAAAATTTAAAGGGCAAGTCTTTAGAGTAAACCCCTGAATTCATCTCTAGTGTTTTCATTACAAATACATTAACTGCTTAGTTTATTAAAAAATAAAAAATAAACAATAGAAAAATGAAAAGATGACTCTGTAAGCTTTGCATAAAAATGCTTGGTTTGTCCCGTGCACAATTTTTATCCACAGAGATAAATGTACTTTAGGGCTGAATAAATAAAGAAGAGCTGTTTTAAATAGATAACATTATAGGTTTGAATGTTGCAAAGTAATTAAAGGATATAATACCCCATTATAAAAGATCAATATGCACTTGAGAGCAGGGCAGGATCTATTTCTGAAATGATATAGCACATACTGATTTCTATCACATTTTCAGTATTGATCTGATGTGAACCTTGTTGATTTGACTTCTCAGCTTGTTTGCCAAGGTTTTAAGACTGCCTCTGCCTCCAGAGTGAAATTAAAGTCAAGGCTGTTTGCATGTCTACATAAACTGCTGTTAGCAGGTCTCAGTCAGAGACTCTTCAATAAACAAGCTGTGTATTCCTTTGAAATGATCAGTTCCAGCTCTGTTTTGACAATTTCTTAGAAACTGATTTTCATGAGAAATTCTTTGATGAGAATAGCGAGTGCACGAAGCACGAAGCTATAGCCTATTTCTTTCTTTTACATGTTTGTTCTTTTATGCATGAAGAAGCTCTTTACAGTATTCTGATCAGAAAAATGCTGGTGGGGAAATTTTTGCAACGATTCTTAATTGGTTTTAACTTGACGCAGTTGATATCAGCAATTACTTGAATAAAAATGAATAAATTAAGGGAATGACAAGAATCATTGCAGCATTGCTTAGTAACAAGACAGCCAACAGAATGGGATAATCACATTTTTCTCGGTCTATTAAAATTGGAAACTCCAGAAAGACAACTATAGACTTTTATTTACACATGGGTTTTAGCTATCTTTCTCATTTCACCCCATGAGATATAAGAAGAACAAGTCCTTTGGACAGCAGCTTTTGGTGCTTACAGTCATTAGCAGGGTTAGAGGTTGGACCCCAAACCCTACAATTCTCAAAAATACTTCCAAGCTTCCACACGACATTTCAAGCCCGCAGATTTTGGTGGCAGGAGTTAACTTTTATTCTAGCACCAGAGAAATTTCAAAGATTTCTTTTGAGATCTGACTAGGAAAGACTGATCATACTAAATAACGTGCAAAAATCATATTGGGATTTAGAAGACAGAAATTGTGTCACTTATTTGGCTAAGTTTCTGTATGTAAATTTGTTACATGAAAGAAGAATAGAAGAGAACATATTTCTCTCTTGTCCCCATGTACCTGGCATTTCAAAGGTTATATGGCAATTTGAAAGACCTGGGTTTAAGTATGACTTTTGTGTTTGTGATCTTCTGATCATCATTACCATGAGGTTAAGCTGTTTTGAAATGTCATCCACCATTCTTCTAAAGGGCTCTGGATCCATTGGGTCAAACTCACTGGCTTGAGTGCTGATTGTAGCTGTAGACTTGAAATAATAACTGTAAAATGTATTCACACCTCTCAGAGGAAATGAGGTGTGCGTGGGAGGCAAGATGGATTGGTACGCTCTCACGGCTATGGTGAATCTTCTGCCTTTTTGACACAAGACAAAATCTTCATAACAAGTGCCTGGAAGTGAGAGTGCTCCTCCCCAAGAAGTGCCTTCAGCCTGCTGGTTAGGACACTCGTGTGGGAGGGTGAGATGTGGGGTTTGGTGCCTGGGACTTTCACATCCCATAGGAGGTCTCTGAGGCTCCAGTACGAAATGACAGGATCACAGTAACAGACCCTCCTCCAGCTATCTCCTATAAAAAGCAGTGACTCATTTTCCATTTAGATGTTACACAGCAAGAAGGCCTGGTGAACAGAAGTACATCTCAGAAGTACAGAGTTCTTTTTTCACAACTACTGCTTTTCTGAGTTTTTCTGTAGGCTGCTTTAGGTAGTTTCCCACTGAATAAATTGTTATATAATTTTGGGCCCTATTCTGAACTGCCTAATTTTCTTTAGACTGAGTAGAAGCCCAAAGCAATTTGGTTATTGAGTGTTGATTCTGTTTGCAGGATCAGAGACCTCTAGACCTTTTTCTATGTGAGGCTGTAACTCTTACATATTTTTTAAATTTCTGTATTTATTTTTCCACAACGGAGCAATGGAAGTTCTTGATTTTGGGGAAAAGCCCAAAATAAAACTTTTTAAAGGGAAAAAACCTTGTCTTTTTCTACAAAGAATCACTCACTTCTTTGATGGTATAGAACAAGTAGTTGTACTTTACACATTATCTCAGATGGTGTTGTTATATTTCCAGAAATTCTTTTTAGTCAGTATCAAATTGGCAAAAGAACTCTTCCATCTAGAATTAAAAAAAGAAAAAAAAAAAGAAAAAGAAAAAAAAAAAAAAAGCTGCTTCAAAGAGTGTAATGTTTGTTTGCCTTGCAAGTCTCTGAATTAAACTTGCATTTGCCTTGACTTCCAGGTAGATCTGATTTTAGCTTGGTCACATTGATTTGCTTATTCCAATGGTAAGATAAAACTTTCCATGAAAGGGCAGCTTCTTAGTTTAGGTAAATCAAAGTAATTAAATTGATTTTAGTGTTATGACAATCTGCACAAACTGAGAATCTGACCCAAAGCTGAGCATTTTATTACCTGGAACTTTTTTATTTTTAATCAAAAATAATTATTTGTATTTTGTCTAGATTTCTAATTAACCAGTGATGTCAGCGTTGTCTAATCACTATATACTACAGACAGTAAAACAAAAGATTTGTAATTTATCCCCATGACTCCCTGAATCTTAAATCTACAAGATTAAATGCTTAAATGTTGCAGTCTGTACAGTAGCTTAACATTCAAGGAGCATTTACTCTGTTAAATCATTTAAGTGTCTTGAAGAGGTTAATGAAAACACAGAAGAGCCTCAAGCTTTCTAAATAGAAGCTGGAGGATGATTTTCAAAAGTTAAAAATTACAAGATCTTAGATTTTGAGAGGGCAGTGTAAAGATCCTTTACCTGAGCTATTTCACAACAAGTAAGAAAATAAGTATTATCACCCTGTTTTAGGAGTTTTGATTTATTTATTAGCAAAAAAAAATCAGGAAATGGTGAGGGGAATTTTTGGTGGTTTTCTTTGTTTTTCTGGGTAGTAAATTAAATAAGATACACAGCATAAAATGTAACACATTATTAAAATAAAAATTCCAATACTGCTCATGTAGGTCCATAATCAAGAATGATGTTACCACCACCCTATTTTAGAAAGCCAATTGAGGAGGTTTTTCTTGACTTCTGCGCAGTTTGAGAGACAGTGACTTGGAGCCAGCCTCTCTGCTCGAATCCCGGCTGTACTGCTACTCTGAATTTTCCTTGCAAAAATGTGAATCTCTGCCTTAACTACACTTTTACAGCAAATTTATTCAAATGATCTCCCAGTTCTTCACTTGTAAACCTGAAGGTGTAAATTCGTAAGGATAATGAAGGAATAAAAATGTTGCAGTGATTTCCCATAGAATCCAAATATGAGTTGCTGCCATGCCTACCAGCAAATGTATGCATATGAGGTTAGATACAGCCTACTTGTGAACTTCTTGCTAGAGGCCAGTGCAAAGACCAGACAGACCCAAAAAATGCTAAATAGCAGTATTTTTACTCCTCTAAGAAATATTCTAATTCTTGGTATCTTTTGCTTCCAGGTTAAAAATGTTCTTTCTTTGTTTCTATATGCACTCTAAAATATTCGTACGCAGATGTCTGGACACCACAGTATTTCTTTTTTAAATCATGTTTTCATTTACATAGTGTATGGTTATAACATGACCATCACCTATGTACCACAAAAATGAAATAAATTTAGTAATTTCTTAGATGCTGAAGAAATCCTCTGTCAAGAAATAGTAAGAAACCAGAATTTGTCTAAAGGGGGTTTTTGACTGTGTATTTAGTTTGGTGTTAGCCAAGATATAATGATAAGATGATAGATTTTAAGATTACGATTAAATATTCTGTTGTAAAAATACAGACAAAATGTTTTCTGATTTTCTGCAAAATGATTCTGGAATCTCCCTGTTTACATATATTTCATTAAAGTTTTTTTTAGCTTAATCAGCAGTTCAAGAAAATAAATTATTTATAAGTATTTATTAGTCAAAGCCCTGCTGATGTTACTGCTTTTGCCAAAATTTACCATATATGTAGGTATATGTATAGAATTCATTAAATTGAAAGTATTACTAAGTCGTTTGGAAAACTGATATATCTATAGTATTATTTGATTGGAGTCTCCCAACTTCCCTATGTTCTAACTAGACCAACTTTTTCTCACTAACATTCTTTCCTTAGGTGAAGTTCCCTCATTTTGTAAACCTTATTAATGCTGTTGGCAGAAACTAAGCAGGCCTCTCACCTGTAACTATTTTAAAAATACTGAAGTGAACATTTGCCATTTCAGGGTCAGTTTGCATTCTGGATGAATGCTCAGATCTGCTTTTTTTATACTTGCTTTTTTACCGGATTTACCCAGCCTGCCAATTATTACCTGCTTGGCATCTAGACTCACGTCTCATATCTCACCATTTGTGCGGATGTTGTATGTCATCACTTCACTCTAATAAACATCTGAGATCTCAGCTTCTCTCAATTCCCAGCAACTGTGTAAACAAAAATGCAAAGGATAATCTTGAAAGGAGGAAAAAAATAAAGAGGGGAAATAAACCCTTTCACCTGTGAAACCTCAGTCTGTGCTGGTAGAGAGAAATAGGTTTAGCTTGGCTCGTATACATTTCTAAACTTACATCCCAAAATTGTCATGCATAATTTGATCCAAATGGATTGCCTTGGTTTCAGGAGGGGAAACAGCTCAAGTAACAGAAAAGAGTGAATCACCTGTAAGTTATTGAGAAGTCAGACTGCCACTTGGGTCAAGGTTAGGGTAATTAGCTGGTCAGCCTGAACTGCAATTTGCCTGAGGAGAAACAAATTAATTTGGTTTCCACATTTTCAGCATGACCCTTGTTGCATTCTTCCTGGATCCAACGACCTCTTCTTTATGCATGACTGAAAAATATCTTTCCTGCTGCTAAAATACTAATATTTCTTTCAAAGACAGTAGTGGGTATCAGCAGTCATGAATGTTTCTAATTTCTTGCCAGTCTGCCTCAGTTTTCACACTTTTTATCATTGACATTGCAGACTAAGTCAGCTGTAACTAGATTATGCATGCCTTTTATTTTTCAGTTCCCCATAATTTTCTCAGTACATACAGAAATCTGAGTTATTTGCTGCAGCACATTGCCCGAGCTTCTGTAAAACAAGCACATATATTTGTGATTCTTGTCTCTTTCTCAACATTTTTTCATATTGTATTTTTAAATCTTAGATATTTTTTGTAGCTCTATACATATGTAAAAATATCCTATTTAGGAATAGAGTTGCCTCTGTTAAAGACAGCAGAATCTTTCAGCTGACCTCATTATTTCACCTTAGGCAGTGTCTGGAATGATCACACCAAAGGATTAAGCTCAGTCTAAACAGTCAGTTCTACTTGGTGCACTAGACTACCAGGAAAATTCAAATTAAGATTATTTCCGTATGTGATTCTTTAGTCAGAATCCCCTTTGCATATACACATGTGCATGCATGTATACACAACCTTTGAAGTGTGAGGAAGCAGTAAAAAAGAAGATTAAGATTGTACCTGCTCTGATCTGGAGCTTGGCACAGATCCTTTACAGACATTTTTCCCAACCCAAATTATTCTGAAATTTTCGGGCAGTAATGGATTCTGCTGACAGTTTCTGGCAACAATTTCACTGCTAACCTATGAATATCCCTATTTGATAGATCTTCATGCATTAGATATGGTAAAAAGACTTCTCAAGTATTTATAGGTAGTATTCCTATTAATAGAATAAAGATATTCGGCTATGTTTTGTGTGAACTCATGTGCAAAGACAGCCTAAACTAATTCTAAGGTCTGTTTGTGAAACTGGAGACTTTGGCTCACATGGCTTTTCTGCCAAAGGAGTGCAACTGTGGTATTAAAGAATAAATAGGTAATTTACAGCAACATGTGGGACTGGCTGTCACTGCCCAGAGATGGGCTGTGGAGAACAAAAACTTGAATAAAGCTGTCAAAATCATGTTGTCTATCTAAACTAGATTAGCACAGAAATTGGATGATACAGCTTTTTGCCTACATTTAGACGGGCAAAACAGAACTGACATTCATCAAAGGAAAAAGATTTCTTAGTCCACGCTGAGTAGGACTGGTAGTCTATCAGAGAAATTAAAAGTTTGAAAAACCCATCATACAGTTGGTGCTGTTTTCCCCTATGAAGAACCACCCTGGTGCATCATTCCTACCACCTTGACTCCCAGCCCTTACACAATCACACAGGGCCCAGGAAAATATCCATAATGCACTTGCAGGATTTACTTCACTTTAAAAAAAGTAAATCCACCAAATACATTTGTGCATGTGGGACAAGTGGTCGATTTGGGAGGAAAAGTTATTTAGACTTTCTGTAGAGAAAGATATCTGTTTCCCTATTAATCAGTCAGTACCCTCAAGTCAAGTCTAACCTTTCCAGATCATGCCCTGTGGTTACCACTGAACTGGCTTTTTATTTGCACAGTTCACTTCATTAGGATATGATACTATGAGCTACCTTGAACTTTCACAAAGCAAGGGGCTTGTATACCAGCAAATCTCTGTCATTTTCAGCCCAGGATAAATGTATCTTGTTTCTGTTTGCTTTCTTTTAGTAAACAATCTGTCCTTTTCCATTTCACATTTTCCTGCCAAAAAATATATCACAGTTGCTCAAATTAATGTTTAGGCAGAACTGCAGGGTGAATTCCTTTTTTCCCCTTGGGGGAAAACCTGTGAACACACAAATACATATATGCACATAATATCAGCTGCAGCCTGAGGCTTAGAGGCAGTCGGTTTAGATTGCTTCAGGACAGATTTTTTGTAGAACATTATTATGCTATATATTTTTTTTTTTTTGGTGACATGTTAAAAATGTTTCTCTGACTCAATTTTGAATTTTTAAATCATTCACTAAGGGCCTGAAAAACTGTCCAGCTTATCTGGCCTTAAATACTTTAATGTTGCCACTGAATTTGGAGAAAGCAATTCTGAGTTTGAAAGAAAATCAGGGAAAGCTAGTATGCTTACATTGTGATTATAAAAGCAAATTTAATACACATTTAGATTCCATGCCAGACCATGCAGAAACATCTCAGCTTATTGGCAAATTTGCATTAGGCTACATTTAGACCTCATCTACAAGCCATTCAGTTTAAGATTCAGCATTTAGCTTTGGGATAGGATGCACGAGGACAACATGATCTTAGTGATATTTATATGCCCCACAAAAAATACACCAGGCACTTCAGACATCAGGATAAATATGTAATTTTATTCCAAAGGAATCTGGTGTCACAGACAACCTGTCTGGTACAAAGATATCTTTCCTAAGTCTTCTGGTTCTGATGGAGAGTTTAGGCTTTTTCCCTCAGCTTACCACAATGCTGTGAGACAGAGCAATGTTTTCTTGCCCAAATGGGAAGGCCACACCAATATAGCAACTGCATTATCAGCCAGGCTGCCTTGTCTCACAAGATCATGACTGATGCCATTATCAGCCTGCTCTAGCTGATTCTACTTGAGCAGGAGAGTCAAACCAGATGACCTCCAGAGGTGCTTTCCAACCTCGAGTACTGCTCATGTTCTGCATGGCATGTGCTTATCATGCAGATTTCGTCAATATTTTAATTAAGGAAATGGATGAAGTAATATCAGGTGACTACCAGGAAATTGTGCAGGACAGCAAACTCAAAAGAAATGCAGGGCAAGTGAAAGCCAGGATTAGACTGAGAAACTGGAGAAATAAGCTATCAACAAGAAAAATTTAAATGGATAATGTGCTACACTTATTTAAAAAAAAAAAAAAAAGTTAAAAAACAGTGAGACCCAATTTAAAATTGGCAAATAACTGGCAAATAATTGACTCGAGAGCAGCCCTACAGGAACGTGATTGGCATATAGTAGGCATCAAGCTAGCTGTGAAAAAAAGGTATTTTTAATTATTAGTATGAATCTCACTGAAACACAGAAAGCAGTTGGAGTTTTCTATTTAACATTAATGCAGCTTCAGCCTAGTACTACCTGCTGTAAGCTGCTATTTATAAGCTGGATAAACATAAAATGAAGAGAAGCTGAAAGAATTGTACTAGTTTAATATATAAAGGTGAAGGTTAAATATGGGATATTAGAATAGTAATGTCTATGTCTCATGTAAGAAACTGAGTTGCAGAACCAAGACAAATTTAGATTAACAATGTATATAGTTGCAAAACGGTAGAACAAGCTGGAACAAACATCCAATGGAATTTTGAGAATCTTTGTGATTAATCGGTTTGGAGGCCTTTTTTCTGATGTTCAATTTTTCCTCAAAGCTTAAATTATTGTTTCTTAGCAGTAGAATTAAGGACTAGACGTAGTAAGTCCTCGATAAGACTGTGTTCTAAATAATATTCACAAGTTTATTTTCTTCCCTGCAGCTGAATTAAAAAAAAAACCACCTAATTGTTTTCCTGTGATTTTATACTTTTAAAAATTTATCTTTATTTATTGTTTTTTAAAAATGAGTAAAAAATTACTTTGAGAGAAAATATTTTCACTTAACAACAAGGCTCTTTCAATTAAGGATGGGTGATTTGCAAAGAATATGTTTGTTTTTTGTTTAGTAACTGATAACAGAGAAAACTGCATTTACATTACAGATAACAAAAAAATTCATTGATGATTTACAGTTTTCATTTCCTTCCCTCTAATTATGTTCACTTAAAGGAGTATCAATTCTATGACCTTAAGTCTGAATAATGAACAAATATATGTTTAAATCCACCCATATGGATTTTAAAAAACCTGAAGCCTATTATCAAAAGGTGAGTGTAAGAAACTTAAACACATCCGTATTTTTACAGCGCACATTTGAACATTTACATATCTGCTAGAGAGTTCTGTTGATGAAAGATCTGTAAACAGTACGTAAATACATGCTTCTATAGAAGATTCCTTCCTTTATATTTTTAACCAAAATCTGCCCCAGTATAGGATTTTTTAAAAATCTACTTTAAAAAGGCTGAAATGTGTCAAATCAAAAAAAACCCAAAAAACCAAAACAAACAAACAAACAAAAAAACACTTTTAAGGATAATGATTGCAATGGGTCAGAGTAGTTTCCTGTGACACTGATGGATACAGAAGCATTGCTGGAGATGTCAATACAGAGGTAAACAACATCTGACAAGGAGACAGATTCTGCTGTCAACAAGAGATAAAATGGCCTTCCATTTTGTACCTGCTAGCTGTGGTTAACATCACTAATACAGCACCACTGATTCTCTCAGATTAATTAATCTAGTGGGAAGACTCATAAAATACATTTGTTCAAAGTCACATCTGTTTTAGGTTACTTACTCTGTCCTCTGTTTGATTTCTCATAAATATCTTTTATTTTGCTTTTTGTGAGCATTTGCCTAAGTTTACTTAGACAATAAAGATGTCATGTTCTTATATTTGTTGAGTGAAGGCCTTTTCCAGAGGACAGTTCTCTAATTATCTGCACTGTGTACTCAATTTTTTTTTAAAAAATGTATTCAGTGGCAATATGTTTCCTCAATGTAAGAATTCTTCTCTGCTCTTGATATGGCTAAGTAATGTTTGTGAATTGTTTATTTGATTCCTGCTTTTCCCTCACTAATTGATGAATACATTTGTTCACTAATGAAATGTGTTCATTATTTGACTACATTGCAGATGGTTGAATAATATTAAGAAAGATCTGCAATATTTTCTGCTTTTAACTTTTGATCATTGTTAACTCTCTTATCTCACTTAATTTGACATCCCATTTTACCCATCAGCTGATCCACATTAATTTCTCTTCAATATGAATGACATAACCATTTTAAAAAAAAAAAAAAAAAAAAAAAAGAAGACATGAAATGTTTTCCAGTTCACAGCAGGCTTTCATATTACAGCTCCCAGGGCTTGCTTTAGTATGTCTAAATGGTCTGTTAGGAACCACAAAACTCCTCCAAAAGTATACCCACTGCCATTCCTGCCTCAGGTTCACCAGAAACAGCTTCTCCAGACCACAATGCACATGGTACCCTTGGCACAGTTCCAGGAATGCTGGATCAGGTGATCCTCAGAGAGTCTGGTAATTTTTGGCTATGTACATGTATGATGGGCCAGGAGAGAACCACAGTGTCTTCTGACTTTATTGTACGGAATCTGTTGAAGTGTGTTTGTATCTTTTAGAGTATTCCAGCTGTAGCCAGAGCTTGCTGGTGTTTATAACTCTTGATGTCCAAACAGAACAAATATCTGGGTACCTAGCTAAAAGCCCTCTACCATAAAAGTTTATATTTAAGAAAGCAACAGGTCTAATGGACTGTGTCCTGAAAAATCCAACTTCAGCTCCTGTGTTGGCTTCTAATATTTTTTCTAAACTGTGCAAAAGGGCCTGGTGATTTGTGTCAGCTGTGTTTTGTCAGTGTTCAATTCTTGCCTAGAGACTTTGGTTCAATAGGTAGCATGTGCAAATGAGTTTTCTTTCTCACTTCAGAACTATTCTCACATTCCACCTCATCTTTCTTGCATTGTGTGCTCCCCTCCTGTAACGTAGGAATAAAGCTTATGTCATTTTTTTGCAATGAATTATTTGTATTTATAAGTTTAGATCATATACTGATTGTTCTGTAAAATGCCACTGCTATTACATTTGTATTAAACTAGCACAATGGGACTCCAGCTTCAGTTGGGTTCTAGGCACTACAAAAGAGTAGATAATAAATATTAATAATGAAACAAAAATGTATTTGTTAGAAGATGGGGAGGTTGCAGGTTTGGAGCATATTGTAATCATCATGACAGAATGTGTTATATCTTATGCACTATTCAACTTAAGGAGAATAGGTAAAACTCTTCTACTGTATAACTATGCTTACAAAAGTGAAGCAGTATAAAATAATAATTTAACCTCAGCCAGTAAGATACTCTTTTAAGTTCATGTTTTATCTGACTTCTGAAATTCAGTCTGAGTATTTTTTAACAGTATGCCATGATCTATTCTGTCTTCCAAGAAAGAAAAGAATATTTTAGTCAAATTTTAATTCCTTTACTTTGAAACAATAATAAAGCAGATTTAAACTGATGTCCTCTGAAAGCTGGGAGATTATTGTATTGTGATCCCCTTGTTCTAGCTGTCTTAGTATAGACTAAGTTGTAACCAGAAAGCACACTGTATTTGATGTAGAAATTTCAGTTTCGATCTTCGCTATGAGAGTGATGCAAGAGAAAGACACAAGTCAATGCATATTCATGTTATACTAAGGTGATATCTTGACCTAGACATGCAATAGATGTATGAACTCGTGTTTCTGTCCTATAGGTTCTCTCTCTGAAAAGTATGACTACCATTGCATTGTAAAGTAGAATTTGTGCCATAGACTTTTACATATCAATAAATGTACATGAATAAAATTCATACATTTTCAATAGGCTCACAGATGTCCTTTGAAGGAAATAGGTCAGATTACAAAATAACTCTGTAGCTTCTTCTTTATCAAGAACTGTCTCAGAAGACTGCCTTTCTGAGCTCAAACTTTTCTCTTTCATGTTCAAATCATTCCAACTTGCCCTTTTTTTTTTTTTTCTCTAATGAAATTATGGCAAAAAAATTTACAGCTCAGTGAAATCTTGACCCTGTGGGCCACCCTCACTATTCTCCAGTGAAAAAGGAATTCCTGATGTTCAAGCATAAGGATAAAACAATCTTTTTCCTCTAAAATATTATACCTATTGCACTCTAAATAGGGTATTCTTATTAATATCCTGTAAAGTTCATGATCCTATTCAATATCCTGTAGTGTTCATGCCTTGATTTGGTTTCATTTTAGGAATATTTGAGTATTCTATTTATCACAAAACTTGAATAAGAGGAGAGATAAACCTTCCTTTCAAAATTCCTGTCTCCAGTTTACCAGTCAGAGGGGCATGACGGTTTGTTTGTTTTCTCTCTAATATTTAAACTCGTCTTCTCCTATTTTCAGCCTTATTAATGCATTGCCTTTCATTGATGGAGTATAGATTTTATATTATAGACTTAGGAGTCAGCATAACCGCCTTTGCTAAGCGGTCAAGAAAGATTTCTTCACTCTCAGGTAAAAACAGCATGATGGATTTTCTCAGCTTCCTCAAAGTCAAGACAAAAAAGGGTATACACTTCTTGGAGAGGATTCAGGAATTTCTATTAGTCATCTGTAAGAATATTGTGCCCAGTGTGGATAAAGATCAAATAACCAATTTTACTAAGTAAGGAAATCCTGGAATTTCATCAGCGGACCTTGAAAGAAGAATAGAGATGAATCAGTCTTCACAAACTAATATCTTCATTTGAGTTCCTTTCACCCAGTGCACAGCTGTGTAAGATTCTAGGATAAAGACGACTAATGAGAATAGCTTTTGGAGCAGCTTATCTATAATGTATTATACAACGTAAGTCTTGTAACTTGACCATTTTAAGGACTGGAAAATTAAGTCAATACTGAATCCTGCTTTTTAAATTGTTTCTGATATTTCAATTACCTGTATATTCAATTACTTATTGAACTTTCTTTTATCAATCAGCTTTGGCTAGGGTCTGTCTGCCACCACTGTACTGGCTCTAAGCTTTTTTAGTCTACACTGGTGGGATGCATGTTTCTTTTTTTGAAGGGTCTTCAGTTTCAAAAGAATTCAGTGTAACTGTTGCAGAGTTTCAGAGAAACTACAAGAAAAATTGTCAGACTTGGATTCTGAAATCTTTTGAATCAGCAAAGTGAAATGGAAATCAAGGCTAGTAGCTCAGCCAGTAGAGGGAACTCTTACATAGTAAAAATCAGGCAGGAATATAAGGTAGTACCTCAGGGATGTGACTATGTATGAACGTGTACATTGCAAAAAAAACCCCAAAACAATAGTGTTTGGCCTCTGCACATAGCATATTGAGCTTTGTATTTTTATCCAACTGCAATTTATTGCAGTGAAGGTATAACTATGCTAAATACGAGACTGGAACAGTCCAAAAGTAATTCTGCAAAACTTAGTGAATGTTTAGGGGGAATAGGGAACACACATTTTGATTACTTTTTATTAAAACATGCATTTTGTCTTTGAGAGTGGCAAAACAACTTCATCATTTCCTGAAACCTTTCAATTAGAGGATTTATTTCACTGAATGCAATTTTTTCCCTTAGAAATTTTGCATGCTGTAACTGTGTTACTTAGTTCAAGTGTTTTGCTCTCTATGCACGAAACAAATATTGCTGATAAAGCAACTATCCTCATGTTGACCTCATGGGCGGATTTACAGCAGTGTTTAACACCTTCCTCATAGAAAGAGACATCCAGATTTCTGTAAGTGGGTTTAGGTATTAGGTATTTCAAAAAATGCTTTCAGCAAACACTAAAGATTTGTCCCCATGTCCCTGTTGTGTCTAGATCCACAGTTTGATCACAGCTATCAACTCTATTTATAACTCAAATAATTCATTTTCTGAGCCTTTGCCAATCAACTGAGTGATGACTGTTTTTCATTGTCTAATCAACCCAGATATTGCTTCAGGACTCATTCATTGAGAGTTTGTAAGAACACTTAATTTTCATTGAATAAAATATCTTTTTCTGTTTCTATTTGGTATTGATGTCAGCCTTTTATGAAAGGCAGCTTGTAATGGATGAGCCCTTATAATCATGCATATTGCCATCTGTATTCCTGCAACCCACCCCTGTCTGACAAACCAAATGCAGTGTTTACTTTTTCTTTCTCACAGCACTTCATAAGATTTCTTGCTGTTATGAGCATTGCATCATTGCTGACCTACAGAAGATTATTCTCATTCTTTTCATCACCCTAACCAAGTATTTTTTGTTAAGTTTTACTCTTACCTCTCGTATTTCCTTTCTCCCTAGTTTTGGTAGGTTCTGTGCATTTTATGAGTGGTAGTCATGACCTGTTTGCTGATGATTATGAATGTATGTCAAAGTGGTTTTGAGTCCTTTGTGGTGTCCTTCTTCCATCTATGGCAGCAGAATGAGCAGAACGCAGTAAACGGGATTATGTTTCCTCAATGCTGTAAATTCAGGGTAACATTTCTGAGGACATATATTCATCCAGTGTTCAGTGAACATATACTTTTTCTTAGCATTTTCTCACTTCCTAAAGAAAGGCAGTATGTTCCCATACCAGCGGATTGTGATGGACGTTTTGACATGTAAATAAGTGATCTTTTTTTTAATTCTGCTCATGTCACTCAATCACTAAAGCTGCTAATTATCTTTTTCAATGCTTCCATGGAGTTCAAAAAGCTCTTTTCATCAAAGGAAGCTGAAAACCCAGTATTTAGGTCTGTCCTTACTCACAATGCATTTTGTGATTTTAGAAGCTATTCTGTATGGAATCCGCCCTGTTTTGTGTTTTCTCATCTGGAACATTTTGTTACATATTCCCCAACTTTATTTGTTATCACCTCAGACTTTGTGGACCCATAAGGGCTGAGGTATCATAAACGACTTTGGATCTGCTGCTTGTAATACCAACAGAAACATCCCAACCCAGGCAGAATTGTGACCACATTTTCTCAGTGCTGCATCCACACTAATCATCTCTCTCTAACAGGTAGTGCCCATTAGCCGACGCAAAGTTGCTCTGTAATTTCCAAACCTGAGCTAGGCATCATTTAGGATTACCACATGGACATGCCAGATCTGATGTCTGCTAGTCCAGACATCTATGTTGACACATACATCATTCTATTGTCAGTGAAAGTATCTTTAAACCAAAACTTGAATAAATTGTAGCAGAGATTATCACATCCAACTCTGCACTGAGGAAGGGAGTGGCTAAAAAATGGGTAAATGTAATGTTTGTACATTAATGATGAAGATCCACTCTTTTCACTTACATATAAAGAACCAAAAAAGCAAATATCACTGAAGGCAGTTTGGCAAAGTAAGTTCTATTCTTCATGCGACAGGGTTCTTTGTGGTCTTCACAGTGAATCTTTGGAAGCTGGTTAAAGGGAAATGAAAGGAAAATTATATCAAAAGTAGCACAGTGGGAAAGAGCCGGAAAATAATGGAAATCACACCACACTCCCCCAGCAGCCCCCCTCTAGTGTACCAGATCAAAGCCTTTCTATTTTAGAACCAAAGCTTCTTTATATTAAATACCAAGAAAGTATGTTTAGATAACATTAAGAGACTGACTTAAACCATAAAAGTCAGGAAATTCAGAATTAAGGCTGACACTCAGTTCTTAAATCACAGAGCAGAGAAAGGCAGGGGTGGGGATGGGAAGGTGAACTCAGTCACAGAAGAATAAGGTGAGGAGGGAAACTGAGACCTATCTTGGCATCTTTCTACCTGTGTCACTAGAAAACTACAGATGGAATTTCAGAGGATTATTAATGGCCACTATGCCACTACTTTCCCCATTTTTTTTTTTCCCTGACAGACTGGCCAAGTAAACATATAAAATATATTTGGTCATCACAGATGAGC
Source organism: Illadopsis cleaveri (assembly GCA_013399915.1). Lineage (NCBI taxonomy): Eukaryota > Metazoa > Chordata > Aves > Passeriformes > Timaliidae > Illadopsis > Illadopsis cleaveri. Next base: position 81,643 of record VXBB01015946.1, on the reverse strand, counting down.
TATGCTTTCTGTAGCTATCCTACCCGGGCCAGGAAAAGAAAAGGTGTTATGATTAGTTATCTTTTTTTTTCTTTTTCTTCTGACATTCATACTGCTCTTAGCCCCACTTGAATGAAGTTATAACCACCTTGTTCTGAAAGCTAGCTTTATGCCTTTCTTTTTTTAATTGAAACCCCTGTTATCCTTATAGATTTTCCCATGCAACTTCAACATGATATGGTTTTTCTCCTTTTTTTTTTTTTTTTAAGATATTGTTTTTTAAAAAGCTGAATATTTACACCCAGAATGTAACTAAAGTGATTCTTCTATAGAGACGCATACAGACTGTATAAACACAGCATGTATGGCTGGGATTATTCACAACAAACCAAAAGAAAATAGTATAAATAGCACAGTGTTTATTCTTGTATGAGTAAAAATTTATTACTTCACATCATTGAGAACAAAATCATGGATTTTAATTTTAAATATACATTAATGTGTGCTTGATAAGAAACACTTAACCTATGTGTAGGACTAAAAGTGACAATTCTGAAAATTCTTTTGTTGTTAGAACTTATTTGCCTTGTGGTTTAGTTTCTATTCAAGAGTTTCAGATAATTACTCCTGGTGGGCTACTGTTATATGCTGGGTGTCAGAAACCACAATTCCCCACAATTCCCCTTCTATTTATTAAAATTAGAAAGAACACAGATTGTAATAACTTTAAATATTAAAACACTGAAGTACTTTTTCAATATATATATGTTTATTATAAACAATTAAAAATACAAATAGCAGTACATCTTCCTATTCAATAAAATTAAATGAAAAAATACTGAAATATATAATGAAAAAAAAGTGAAAGCTACATATCTTATTTTTCCATTTAGTCTTCATAATCACAAAGAAATATTAAATAAAATGTGATGGGACACACCACTCATTACATTCTGCTTTTGTTTGCTGGAATAGGAGCTGAATGTTTCTAGGTAGCCTCACAGAGAAACTTGGCTCCTATAAGTGTTCTCATATTCAGAAAGAGGAAGTACTGAATAATCCCAGAATTGTTCATCTTTATTTTGAAATGAAATGTTCATTGCTGTATTTGATCTCCACATTGTTCGCAATGAATTAGCACCGGGATTGTTTTGGAAAGAAGTTAGTGCATCTGGACACTAATCAGAAAAAAACTATAATCATTAGCAAGTAGGAAAAGCATAAATATATCTGTACAGGAAATTTGATTTAAGAGAAAATGTATCTAAACAGGGTAGCAATACAGAACACATGAGCAGAGCATGACTGAAAAGGATGATACTTGCATAGTACATCAATAACTGAGGTAGATACATAAATATTTTCGCTTTTTCAATTCAGAGAAAGAAATTGATATTGACAATATTTTGCAAACTGTATTACTTTAATGCTTTTCTGTTGATTTTCTCATCAGATTTATAATGTTATCATTTAAATTAAAAAGAATAACTAGGTTGCATTTCTCATTTAAAGCATGAAGAAATCATAACATTATTCTTATTTCCATTTAAACATGTAAAAGTGAAATGTGTCTTCAATTTCTAAAACTCTGCTTGATTCTTCTTTTGATTTTTTTCTGCTCAATTAAAGAATTATAGCTTTCATTTTGAATGGAATACAGATTTCACTTTCAGTGTGTAGCAGTAAAGCAAAAATAGATGAGAAGCTTCTGGCTAGTTGTGCATGGAAAAAGTGAACTTTTACTTCACACAAAAATGTAGCCAATATACCATTGGTTCTTATCAATTTTTTTGATCAGTTTCCATTCCATCCAATAAAAAGGTTCTGTGTATAAAATTTTGATTATATAATGCAATTTAAAGGTCTGGTAATCTTTATAGGTTTCAGTTCCTATAAAGTTCTAAGTACAAAAATATTTGAAAGACATCATTATTTTTACTGGAGACCATCAATAAACAGGCTTTTGTGTTTATAGGATATTGCACAAGTAGTACAAGCAACAGCTTTAAATCTACTGAATATGAGGAAAGTTTTCTTGCAGTTACATAAAAATTACTTATATTTACAGAATTGTTTTTTAAATTTCTATCCACATGGTTTTTTACATTCGAGGGTATTAAAGTATTTGGTAAAATTAATTAAACTACATGATATGCATGTCTTATATTTCACATTAAGCATCTTCTTTGCAAGGATATGTACTTAAGTGTCAAGAAATAATAAGTGCAGTGATATGATATAAGGAAATGTCATATAGGCTTATGCGAAGACAGAGTCACATAAACTGGTATCTGTAAGACCAACCTATTTTAGCAGTGTGGCTGCTGACCTGGAAGTTTTGTGGGGTTTTTTGTTTGTTTGTTTTTGTTTGTTTGTTGTTTTTTTTTGGTTGTTGTTTTTCGTTGTTTGGATTTTTATTTTTTAATGACATTTTTAAATGGGCTAGGTCTCATATCATTCTGTACTGTGCCAGGCAGACAAAACATAAGTGATATTTTGGATTCAGGGCACAATTCAGCTTCTGTTTCTTTTTGGACAGAAGTAATGGCATGTAGACAGAAGCAGATGCGCAGCAGCAGATAGGCATACACAAAACTAAACATTAGCACTGAAATGACACTGGATTCTTCAAATGATATCTGACTGCCATTGTTTAATGCTATCATAGTAAACTTGGATACTGCAGAGGAGGTAAATGCACAAATCACACAAATCAAAGACATTTTTAGTATAACCTAAAAACTTTACTTATACTTGTTTATTTTGATTAAAAGTTAAATCTAGTCTTACTTAAAAAAAAAAAAAAAAGTCATTAAAGTGGCTATAAGGTTATCTTTCACTTAGAAGTGTATAGCTTTTAGTTAAATTCTGGTGCCTGTCCAGATGCCGCTGTTCCCATTTTGGAATCTGCAGCTTAAAATTTTCCAGAGTAATATGTTTGTCCTTGTTTAAATAGGTCAAAGATATCCATCCTACATATGAGAAATCTCAATGCTTAATTCCAGTTTCAGATAATTCATAATGCAAAAATGTAAAGTTCTTAAGATAAAGTTTATTGTAGAAATGCTGAAAAACTTTTATCTGATGCTGAAAAGAAGGATTCTGCAATCGGAATTAGGTTAACTATGCTTTATCCTTTCTTATTATGATTGGCTTCCTCAAATTAAGACAATAAAGCAAAGCTATCAACATACATGCAATTGATCTTCACTGCTTTAATGTAATTAGCTCTTAATTCTCTCACTAGAGTCATCTGGATTTGTTTAAATTTTTTAAGTGATTCAAAGAGATGCCTTTATTATTATTGTATACAATTTAATGCATAGTCCATAGGATCTCAGCAGTGAACACCTACAAGTTACCCCCTCTGTCTTTTCTCTGTGTCTGTATTCACGTTCCATGTTCCTAACAACCGAGCATGCAGTCTCAATAGACCCCCAAAGCAGGTCCATCACTGCTCTACTATAACTTCCACACATCCTGGACTTAGCATTTGGCTGATTCATATGAAGCATACAGTTTTTTTATCTCTTTTTCAGTGTCTTGGTATATAAAATAGACAATATTGTTGCCTTGATTTTCAGCCTTCTGATTTGTTTTCATATTTCTACTGGAGTTTCTCACAACTTGTAAGATAAACAAAGAATGATGTTCTGTAAACAACATTCTTTCCAGGGAGAAGGACAAATTGATGGACTTCTGAGTTGACCACTGGGGTCAGAGAGGTGGTGCTCTCATCCCCCACTCCTTGATCAAATTCCAAACCCTATTTAAGCCCCAAATTATAATAATTTTTTTCTTTCTTTTCTCACTTCTCAACCTGATGGATGAGTGTTGTTCTTTCTTGTCGTGATTGCGACACAATATCTTTCTGATAAATACTGGTTTATGTCTTTGTAATGGGTTTGATCCCATACGCCTTAGCAACATCCTTCTTCACACAGGCTTCTATTAGAAACAAAGAATCAGAAGACCTAGTGAGCACATTACTAAACAAATCGGTTTTGACTGAAAAAACCAGTCCAATATTTGGTAACATCATATATAGTGTATATAATGTAGTTCTGCATCACAGCCATCAACATTTAGAGAGCCTCCTATTTTTTTAGCTGTGTTTTGCTGCCTGCTTATCGACCCTGCAAATTAAAAATACATCCTAATATCAAACTAGCTGTGTTTTCCCTGGACTTAAGAGTTTTGAGTACTTGAAAGTGTACCTCTTGTAGGCAGATGTTGTCTATTAATAGAGTAAGAAAAGACATTGCTGTTATTTGGACTAGGACAGGACTAAGATATACTAGTGCATGCATTCATTGAAAAACAAAGAGGATAAAAAACCCCAAGAAAACCAAAATAGAAGATTTCAGAGAAAATTTGTCTCAAATATTTAATCAAAACAAAAGAGTGCTACAATAATACAGTAATCATACACTTTCATTAAACCTCTTTCTCCTGTGAATATCAGGACAGAGCAGCTAAAATACACTGAGTGACAAAGCAGCCTAGTTATGAATCCAGAGTTGAAAGTAGGAGGTTCTGGGGGACAAGATGTGCTCCACAAGCACAGCAGAGCTTTCTTGAAGTCACACACNCACACACTCCACAATGTTGCTCTTCCAATGTCCTACCTGATGAAATGTCATGCAACCATGCAGCTTCCCAAAGGCATATTTCAGAGAAGTTCATAAACTGGTACTACTTTTCATGAAAACAAATTCTTTTTGATAGGTAATTACAAAAAGAAATCAAAATCAATAACGGCTTTTTCTTGCAATTTCCTGATGAAATCTACCCATAGATAGAGTGAAAATAAAATTTGTCTTCTATTAATATCAAAACACTGAGTTTTAGCTGCCTTTTATTTCCATGGGGTGATTTTCAAATATAAATGATTCTCAGAATTTCCCAAAAACTTAAGAATTACCATGGATCCATCTTGTGCATTCTCATATATCCAGCAGGGACCAAGACCACATCATTCAGAAGAACACCACAAATGATAGCTATGAGTTATGATTACACCTAGCCATGTTCTACAACGTTCATTGAGGTTAATTCTGATAACTAAATACCATTAATATCTGCACAAGCATCCAATGTAATAGCAATCACGTCTTTTGTAGTTCCTGGGAAGATGTAACAAAACAAACTCATTTTGAGTGAAAAATGTTTCTTTTTGAGGCTTTGAATTTTACTCTCTTTAATTTTAGTGTGCCCTGTATTACATACTGTTGACTTCAGCAGCACCTGAAACTGCTCTGTAAACTATATGCCTACTTCTTTTGCTTATAGTACGTATAGTAAACTTGGGATTGAAATTATAGTCAGAGAACAACAGAAGTTTGCATGCCTTTTTTCAAAAAAAAGTCTTTTCCATTTTGAATGTGATAATAATTATTCTCAAAAAGTCTATGTTGGCACATATCACCTCATGTCACAAGGAAACATCATCTTTAGTTTGAACAGCTTGGTATAAAATCCCAGGAAAATAAACCCATATGATGACACTGCAAACATAGAAATCAATGGTTCAGAGAATGAAACCTGAATCACCTGGACTAATTCAAGTTTTATGCTTTTAGCTGTGATGCTGAACTAGACCAAAATGCTATCAGTTCCCATAGAAATCACATTATCATGTGTGAATTCTTAATAGCAACCATTGTCACGCAAGTTCAGAACCACTTTGAAGAGACCTGGTTTAGTAATGAGCTCTCTGGTAGTTACAGTAACAAATAAAGAGGTCACATACTGAACACTAGAATAACTACAGCAAATTAATCTATTAAAAGAGATATTTTATAAAAGGTGTTGTTAAGAGGTAAAATGAAGAAAAAAAGTAAAATAGAAGTGTAAGAAAAGACTGTAAAAATAGACTGGGAGCACAAAAACCAGAGCCAATATTATACAAATGCTGTAAGGGGTGATTTTCATTCATTTCAGAGCATTTCCAATTAAAATTTTACTGGAAAGAAAATCCTGTGCATTAATTAGTTCTTCTAAAAGAAAGATAATCTCCACTAATTAAAGGGTTAGAATTAATCCTTTTTCAAGACAGAACATCCACCTTGTTCACATTAAATTACTCTTCTGAAGAATTTTTAAAAAGAAAGAAATTGTGCAATAGGTACCTTCTGTTGAAAACCATCAAATGAAGGAATTTACAAATTCAATTTTCTTCGCAATGACTTGAAATATGCTATATCAGATTATTATTATCCACCACAACATATATTGTTAACAGCCTGCATTTATACTCATGGCTTCTGTAAAATTGCTGTGCTGTTGTGTTGGCACTTAGAAATTATCAGTTTTCAACCATTTCTATAGTGTCAGTATAGAGAATGTCATGCAGGAGATGCAATCTGTGTTTTAGATCAATACCACAGGAGGTTAATAAACTTTTTCAGTAAGTCTGTGCTCTTCAGTTTTCAGAAGCCACCCTTGCAATACTGTGAACTTGTCTCAGTGTGAAATGCAGGAAATTAAACTGAAATTGTGGAAAACTCTGAGTTGTACACTTAATTATTTTATCTGGTATAGTTTCAGCATTACATTTATGTCTTCCAGTTCCCTGTCATACAGCAACTCCTAAGTCAGATGTTAAGTTTAAAGATAAGATAGAAAAATTTGGAAATACTGTTACAAGTATGTGTGCTCTCTGGGAAAAATTAATTTGAATAAATTCACTTGAGCAGTAAAATACTACATCATGCCTTGAAATTAATTAGAAAGATGGTAAGCTGCCTAATTGCTGGACACAGGTTCTATATTTCAGCAGATTTTCACAAATCAGTGAAACAGCTAGCAGAGAACAAGCAAACACATGTATCAGCAAATTAGGCTTTGTAAAAACCTGTAAGGATGAACATTAACATTGGGAAGGTAGATAATGCTGAGGATGATCAGACACCCCTTCCAGACAGGAAACAGAGGTTTCTTGTCAAAAAATAATTGTCACTGTTAGGTTTCAAAATTACTGTATTAATAGAAGATTTGGTGATATAATAGCCCTAAAAGGATGGCAAGAGTCAGATATTTGAAATTTAGGGTGGAAGAGATTATCCCTCAATTATGAAGAGGAATAGTGATTTGTGCTAACAAGCTGGAGTAGCTTTTTTACTGTGTGGGGGTTTTTTTCCTTCTTTCTTTATTTACTTTTTTCCTTCTTTACCATAAACTTTTAGATTTTGGAGTATCTAAATTAATCTGATCATCTAATTAACCTGATCTCTATGTGATAATGGCCACAATTTCTTTTTAAAGGTGAAGAAATGCTTAACTAGACTTTGGATTGCGTGCCATTATGATTCCTATTACATTAGATTTAGATGAAGTAATGAATAAGTCAACAAATAAACTTAGCCCAGCCCTCTAGGTGCATCTTACGTCAGGATACATCCCACTGATTTCATTTTAATTCCTCGTGGGACTATAGCAGTCCAGTCTGAATGTGCATCATTCAGGAAGATGAAATCCTGGTTCCCCGAACCCTCCTTACATATGTTATATATTCATTACATAATCCTTCTTGTGTCTTCTTTCAGTCACAGCATATTACCTATGCTCACAGGCAAACTCTAAACTCTGAGCAGTCCCACTGGAATGCAGAAATATCTTGGGTAAACTTTTCTTTGCCTTCTGAAAATTAAAATAGCAAAGTATGTGTGAAAGCTGCTTAATCCAAGCATCAAATGGCAGGTCCTGCATTTAAATCACGACTTGTTTCTTCATCTTTCTTTCTTATTTCTGCATCCTTTCCTGGCAGACATTAATCTCCCCCTCTTTAATACAGAATACTGAAGGAAGGAAGGGGCACCAATTAAGCCTCTGTTATCTCAGTAGAGACAGGCAAATTGTTTCACTAATTGAATTAAAGATTGTGGAGGGCAGCCATTTGCCTTTAATCCAAATCTGTTTCTGTAATTAATAAAACATGTCTCTGATGCTGAAAAGTTACAATCATAAACTTGACTAATATTTGACCTCAAGGAAATATCATTTTTTCTAACTCATGGACAAACGCATTTTCAGCAAAGTATATTCAGTAGTATCAGCAGCAACAGGCTTGGGGATTTGCTTATGTGTACAACAATATTTTATTAAAAAGAAAGATTACACTAGATGGTAGTATAAACCCTCATAAATGGATAACTTTCTCTCAGAGAAAAACAGCAAATGTAATGCCTAAAGGACACCACTGGATAAATAATGTAGAGTATAAAAACTGAACCTATGCCTTGATACAAAGTTTACACTGCGTTTGGATGCTGGCGCACATGAGTAATTTCAGGAGGTTTTTTTGAGACAAAACCATCACACGTATAGGTTTTGGTTGTTTTTTTTTATGTTACAGCCATATAAGAATGCAAATAAAAATACTCCCTTTTTTTTTTGGTTCTACTTTTCTTTTGCATTTTGTTACAAAACTAGAATCACAACTAAGCATGTTCTCTAGCATCCCAACCCTCCTACACATTTTTAGTTGCCCATATGGAGGTGTCAGATATAATCTGAAAAATGGGATTAGTATCAGGGTTCGCAGTTATTACTCTTGTGGCAAACATTTCACAGTAAAGACAGAATACTTCACTGTGTACCAGTGTGTTATTGTCACAGGAGGTGCAAAAAACAGTATGTTTATGCAGCTTCTAACATGATATTTTAACTGTGGGATAGAATCACCAGCAGTGTATAAGGAATAAACTAGTCTCCAACCCCGTCAGCCATCCTGTTTTATTATTTTACCAATTTTTAAATCTATTTCCAGAGATCTAAAACATTTGCTGACAAACCTATAGAGAAACATGATGCAGTCTTTGTCAGAAAGTCATTAACAAAATATCTCTTTTCACTTTTCATTTCTGTTGACTCCAAGTTAACAAGATTCTTACTTTTATGCCCAAGATTCTTAATTTTAATATGTCAACTTGATTATTTAGATTTAGACTAGAAAAGATCATAACTCATTTTTATGAAAACATTGGAATGTAGATTATATGATGCACATTTATTTCAGTAGGGGCTGAATGGAACTTCAAGTGATGGATTTTTACCCACAATGATTTAGAAATACCAATTCATTTTATATTTAATTAAATGAGGAATACATAGTTAAAAATAAGTCGAAGACTTCAAATGAAAACTACAGATTAGCACTGAATGTACATACTCTAAATTTTCTTCATGAATATTCAATTAAATGGCACAAACTCCACAAGCTCAGTTTTCTTGCTTTACAAAGGTCTCTAAAAATAAAAGACCTAATTTGCTAAAATAATAGCTAGAGGTTTATACTGGAATAATATTAAAGATGCCAAGAGTATTACACTGGTATTTTATTGGGGTAAAGTCATGGTGATTTAGGTCTGAAAAATTTTAAAGCCTATTAAATTTGTTTCACTAAGAAAAAGGTCTGAAAATCTGAAGAAAGAACTTCAATATAATACCACAAGACATGCAGAAAAACACACCCAAGCCCTGACAGCTTGCTTGGAAGCCTCTTACTATGGAGTACACCAATCTTCTTTTTCATGAAGGAATATAGGATGAAACTAGCACTGTAATTAATGATAATACAGTGTCCAGCATTGCCGACATAAAAAAGTTCATTCGAAAAAAGGAAAAAAATTAATTCAGAAATATAAACTAAAGGGGTTAAAAAGAAAAATAAAATGGAAAAAATTCACTCACAGAACAGAGTTATTGGAAAACAGGGGTTTAATTTCTTACCCAGTATAAATCAGTACAGTTCCCTGGCACAAACAGATCATTGCCAGTAAATCCAAGAGTTGGGAAAAAAGACAAAAAGGTTATTATGGAGGAAATGAAAGGATTAGAATGATAGAAGATTCAGAAACATCCTTTGTTTTATTGCATACAGATCTGTGCTTCTTAAATATACGGGTGTGCATTTGAAACCAGATGTAAAGTCTAGATTTAGTATTTTTTTTTTATTTTTAGTATTTGGATAACTTGAAAACGTGTGGTCCAAATGGAAAACTATCAGTGTTTTCAAAAATGTGGAAAATTCTTGAAGAACATACTTTTTCCTCAGAAAAAGGCAAAGCGAAATAAAAGTGCTGTAATAAATATCCACCTCTGCACCGACAAAATAAATAAAACACAATATGATCATATGTTGGCAGGAACAGCACTGTCATATTATTTCCAACTGTTGCATACTTGGTCTGAATGCTGGTCAGAAAGCCACAGTAGGTTATTTTTCTGGCAGAATATGCCCATTATGTGTCTCAGTGTTCAACAGGAAACTATGATAAGTATCAAAGAGCAGAGAGTTGATAAGACCATGAAATAAAGGATTTCCTACTGCAAAATGTTTGCCATTCTCATTGCAGGGACAACAAGTTGGATAAAATAGGCAAGCCACTATTAAGCAATTAATAAATACAACATCAGATTACATCCATGGAATGTTCTCATTCTGGAACCAATTTTTATTTCTTCCTCAGATGGGATAAATCACAGAATAGCCTGAACTGGAAGGGACCTACAAGTACAAAGAGCCACTGCCCTCCTCACAGAGGGCACCACCAGTCCACATTAGCAGCACAACTGAGGCAGCCCCTTCCTCAGTCACTCATTACTTCAAAGACTCTCTATAAGAACTCCCCTGACTAATGGTAGGCCCAAGACACTCTCACAGAAAGCAGGTACAGCAGTTTATTATCTTTTATCAAATCTCTCATACCTTCTGTCTGTTGAATCCCACATAGCACAACCCAACTCCTCCACCTTCCCCCTGACGGCTGGCCAACNCTCTCATTCCCCAGTCTGTCCATACATCCAGGGTTGCCCCATCCCATGTGCGGAATCTATCACTTGTCTTTGTTAAGCTTCTTACAGATGGTGATTGTCCAGACCTCTAATTTGTTCCATGTCTCTCTGCCTTCAAAAGAGTCAACAGCTTCTCCAAATTTACCATGATTTGTAAACTTACTAAGTAACACTTCAAGTTCTTCCTGCAGTTTGTTAAATGAAGGCATTGAAGACAACTAGCCCTGAGAGTTCTGCATAACCCCACTAGTGACAAGTTCCAGCCTGATGTAACCCCATTTATTTTAACACTTTGTGCCAGTTCTGTTTTCTCAAGTATGTGCATCCAGTATAGGTAACAAATCAAAAATATATAAGAAGCCTCTCAGTCTGGCTGCAGTGGCCCTTAAATTTCTTAAGCGATCTATTTCTTGTTATTACACTTTTACTTAAATATCTCATTTAATTAGAAATCAGTATTCTTCATTTTCATGCCAACATGTATGCAGAGATGTTAATTTTCAGTATTCTTTCTTCTTTGAAATTACTGAAGTACATTTGGCATGACAGCCTTGTAGTGTCTGTGTGTTGGTGGCACCAGCAATAACAACATTTATGAATATAGATACTTCTGTTCTCTGCATTTTCAGGATTTATATATCAGCTTGTTAGGAAGTAATTGCAGACCTTGCACAGGTTTTATTGTGCTCTTATTTATTCTCACACAAACTATTGGTATTAAAACATCCGCTGTTCTTTTTTTTCTGTTCAATTCTTGCCTGAAAATACTTGCAAGTTTTATCTATCTCATCTGTGATAATCCCAGGAGGAATGCAGAAACTGAGGGCAACTGCCACCCAGATGGTCTTCAACATTCTTGTGAGGGGAGGTGGAGGGGCAAGTATGATCTCTTTGCTCTCATGACCACTGACGCAGCTCAAGGAAATGGCCTGAAGCTGAGTCATGGGAGGTTTAGGCTGGATATCAGGAAAAAGTGTTTCAGCCAGAGGGTGGCTGAGCACTAGAATAGGCTTCCTAGGGAAGTGGCCACAGCACCAGCCCTGAAAAGAGTTCAAGAAGAGTTTGGACAGTTCTCTCAGGCCCATGGTGTGACTCTTGGGGTGTCCTGCACAGGGACAGAATTTGCACGCAATGATTCAGATGAGTCACTTCCAAAGGAGCAGATTCTACGATTCTGTTATTCTACATGCCATGCTCAGTGTTACATCACCCTTCTGGCCCTTGGCTCCACCATTCTTGGATCTGTATTGATTCAGGTACAAAAAAAGATGTAAAATATCCTCATTCAGTCTGTGTACATGCAGTTAAATTCTTTTCTCAGTAAGTGAGAGATGGAGGCTCAAAGACTTTTGGCCTATGGAAAAAAAAAATAAAGCAAGAATCCTGTTTGCAGAGAGAATATTTTATCCAATATATTGAAATGTACAAGTTGTGAGGCTGTAGTTATGATGCACTGTACTGGATTCAGAATATAGATCTTCAGAACACTTATAAGTATATTAAGCAGGTTGAAGTTAATCTCATGGTGACAATAAACAACGCTACTAAAGCAGAAGATTTCTTCCTGGATAGTATTTGCACCTGGTACTCAATCCCTAAGGCTAGCCTACCTTTTAGATATCAGTATTGTAGATGAATCTCTTGCTATTAAACCATAAAATTTCACCAAAATCCCATTTTAGAAAAACAAAGTAGGAATTCTGCACTTAATTTCTGTTGCCTATTCATCCAGTGACCTGCTAAGTTGCTCTCTGCTATCTTTTCATATTGTCTTTGCAGACAGTTACAAAAACAATTGATTCAGTGCTGTTTTCTGTGAAACATCCAGTTTGAATTATTTCTAACCTTGATGCTACTGTGATAACATTCTTTGGGTTTTTTTGTTTTTTGTTTTTAGGGGGTTTTTTAGGTTTTTTTGGTTTTTTTGTGTTTTTTGCCTAGAACATGATGCTCCCACATTTGGTGAGGCTTTGCCAAAGCCATGCGTGTCTGTTGGCCTGTTGGACAATAGAGAACAGAAAGATGCATCAATCAAAAGAGTTGAGAAAAGCGACTTAAGTTGAAGATTTTCAATTTGTTTCCATTTTCATTTTGATCTAGGTTAGACCACTTAAAGTAGTGTTCTGGCCCACTGGTTGCTGTTTGATCACTTGGACTACAGTCAATACATTCTTGTGTGTGCTTGGAGTTTTGCTTGTTTGCCAAATGCATCACTGCAGCCTATTAGACCTTGAACTCGTGCTGGGCACAGCAATGTGGCCTGACAGTGCCTGTTGATGAGTGCAATGTACGTGCTGCACATGTATATTAAAGTCAGGTACTTAGTACTTATTCACCTTTACTTTTCTTCCCTAATGCATTTCTTACATCATGCAGTGCAATGGAAACATATGTCCAGCTTGTAGCAGCAGTTACAAGAAATCAAGTGATGCCAGACTGTATTTTTACACAATGAAGGATAAAATAACAATATTATAAACACATTACACAAATCAGTGTTTCATCAGTATCTTGAATATATCATTCTCTATGGCTTTTATGTCTGAAGGCAGTAGTGAAGCTGCTTACATTTGTCACACTTTTATTACCTCTGTTATATCTTTTTACTAACACAATCCCAATTAACTTAGGGAGTAGGAACAATTTTTTTTTTTCTAAATGAACAAAAAATCTGGAAGTAACAAATATTTTCAGTCTTAAGACAACGAAAGCGTTTACCTACAACTATAAAGAAAGGGAGTGACTAAAATATTCACTAGCAATGGCTGTGAAGCAATGGCTTGTGAGCAAAGCTGAGATTCAGCTCTTTCTAAATTCATACAGTTTCTACTTTTACACAGCCAGAAATACCAAAGATCTAGTGCAATCTCCTGAAAGAATAATACTCTCTCATGTTATACTAAAAGCACAGCAGAATTTTGCTTTCATGCAACCATAATCCAAGCTGGAAAACATTTCAAACACAGTGATAAAAGGCAATTCCTGTCATGATTAACTTGTTTTTTATGCATAAAACAAGCTATAAAAGGTAGATAAATAAAAAAATCTCTGAGACAATATTGTCTAAATCAATATGCAGTAGGAATGAGTACATCACCAAATGGATACCAACATTTTTCATAAGCATCATGATGCAGAATTTTAAGGGGAGAGATATGAAATATGGTAACAGTAGCTACTCTGAAAATATTTCTGAGAAACTCCTCCCATGTCTGAGAGGTAGCATGAAGCTTATTTGAAAATATAACAAATGGTGGTGCATCCATCTGAAGTATGAGGTGACATTTTATCGTAAATAAGATAGCTGAGTATTTCAAGGTTGTTAAGGTCCTTGACAATGAAGGAAAGTGGATTATGCTTGATTGTAAAGAGATGATGAAGTAGAAGTAGCTGATGGAAAAATTTTAAAAGGGAGGGCAAAAGCCAGGAAAAAGTAAATGGATGAATATAAGTGGGTCGGGACTTATCAGTGGATGTCAAACCAGGGAGAAAACATTGTTTTAACTGAAAAGCAGTATATAGGTATCTAGACAAGGTCTTTAGCTCTGTAATTTGCAAAAAAACCCTCCACCTTAAACAAGTGCAAACAAAATTGGGCTCTGAAGAGCCAGAGTGATATCAAAGACAAAAAATGGCACTTAAAAGTGAGCTGCTGTCAGGGCACTGTATTAGCAGCTCTTTAGAGCCCCTGCTGGGATTGTTACCAAGGCATGATGTAATGGGAGTGACTTTCATTTGTCAGGTAAGAAAGTTGTACTGAAACAATAAGCAGTGAAAGGCTAATTTGACTGTGAATTGTCTTGTGCATCACATTTTCTGTAGAAAAAGGCCCTGGAAGAACAACAGGTAAGGAACTGGAAATGGAGGATGGAAAGAAAAGGAGCACTTCCTGCTCTTTGAAAGACTACCTCTTTTACACAGGTGAAGAGTGACCAGGAAAGGAGACAGTCAAGAAGTTAAAATCATCCAAGTTTTCAGGAAGATCATGGTTAACAGTACTGAAGGAAGTTGATCAGTCAAGGAGCATAAAAGGGGCATAATTGGGCTGAATTTGGCTAAGTTTCAAAATTGTAGGCATATCCTTGTGACAACTTAATAACTGATTACATAGCTTTAGTCTCTCTTAAATTCTATTGCTCTTACTGTTTTTAGTAGTACACCTTGAATGCATAACTGAAAGGAAACATAGTTGTCATGCAGAGTTTTTAGAAGTTATTATTAATAGTTTTGTTTTGGTTAATTTTGATTTCTAAGCTCATTCCTCTTTCAAGATGATTAATTATCACACAATGCCTCACAATAAAGCCAGAATTTTCCTTGCATTTTTTTTAATATGTATTTGAAAATAAGAATTTAAATTTGGGTCTCTTGATTCCAGAAAAATACAGTTCAGTTGGACTCAATGAAGTTAAATGTTTTTTTTGCACTTTAATTATTCTATGATTTTATGAAATTTGTGTTTTAATATTCTAGAATAATATCCCAAAGTGATACAAAAGAGACAGAAAATCCTTTCTGATGCTTCCTTTTGGAGTAGTGGGTCCACAGCAGGCCCACTAATGATACCTCTTTTTTTAAGTTAAAAAAAATCTTATCTTTAGTAAAAGCTCTAGAGGATTGACCTATAACTGACTATTACCTATAGCTAAGTGAGTATTCAAGAAGACTATCTGAAACAAAAAATGAATTTTTTGGCAGAATTTTTAGGAAAAGGCAGTCTTTTGGACAAGAAGATTCCACAGAAAAATGTACTTCTCTGGCTAGATCAGCTTTTATTTCATATGCAATGCAATGAGCATCCAGAAATAGGCAGAAATCTTTAGAAACAAAACAAAATAAAGCAATAGAACTTTAATGTACAGCTGAAATACTAGAAATGCAGAGATACTTTCATTGTACAAGCTCCTAGGGTTTTTGTGTGGATTTTTTTGCATTACCAAGAAAACAAAATGTCATGGTGCAAATTTCTTCAGGCTTTTATGTGCTTAAAGTGTAATTTTAGTAGAATTTGCAGTAGGACTGATAAACCTAGATTCAATGGTAGTCTAACATTTGAGCTACTGAAGTATCTTATTAATAAGCTTCAGAAATCTGGTCAGTGGTATTTTCCTTGGTTACAGATTTCATAACTCTGTTTTTATTATCTCAAAAACCAAAGTATTGTAATTTTTCATGCATCTTTCATTTCTGTATTTTAATACTGTTGAAATACAGTGGCTAACCCAGAGTACATATGCTCATTTCTCATTTTATTTTTTTTTTCCCAGAAAGAAACATACTCTGTGATTCTGCATCTGTTGCCTTTTCATTTCCAGGTGAAAAATGATCATGAGACATGTAAATGTTTGAGTACTACGTGTGTTGACATCCATCCCTCTCAGACATTGTACCAATAAAGATTGCTCTTTTACTTTTCCCTTCGGGTCCTCTGGTCCAGTAGAAATTGACTTGGCAAGAGGGTTGGAACTAGATGATCTTTAAGGTCCTTTCCAACCCACCTCATTCTATGATTTTATTAATAGTCCACTGCAAAATGGCCAGTATTGACCAATTCTATATTTCTATCTGTCCTTCTAGCTGGCAGTGACTTCTTTTCTGTGCCAATTTGAAGTGCAAATTTTTGATACTAAAAAGCAACTACAAATGTGCTTCTCAAATAGCAGCTGGCTTCTTCTGAGATAAAGTTTGACCCTGGGCAGGCTGTCATGTTAAATTCCAAAACAAAAATCACACTTCGTCAGAAAAAAAGCTAAATCTACTAATTGCAGCTAAACACTTGCTGAATGCCAACTCTATGAAATAATTTCTATCATTCAGACACAATTTAGCTGAGTAAAAATGTAGTGTAACAGCATAGATATAAGTTATTAAGGTGAAAATTTCAAGTGAGCATCCAGAGAGCTGTTACAGAGAGAATGTTGGATACAACTAGAGTGAGCTTCACTGGCTGGTAGAGGTATTGAATCTATAATATTAGAGCTCTAAAACATTTGCAAGAACACAAAATATTGCATTGAATTGGAAGAAGGGACCCTAGGTAAACTTCTAGAAGGAAATACAGAAAAACCCCCAAAACAAAACACTGAATTTTTAAGCTCTAATACCAGTTTTAAGAAGTACAAACAAAAATGACAATTCTATCTGCATTTCCAGAGATTCTCTCATATCTCTTACTCTTACTGTGCCAAATGCCTTGTCAGGTTCAGTTTTTGGGTTCTATCTAATAACATCTAGTCAATGTATGATATTTTTCATTTTTCCTGTGTTAGTTGCTGTGGACTGGAACGATTGCACTGAAGTGTCTAAGGAACAGAAGAAATGGAAGATTTCCAGATTCCCTGTCAGTCAGCTTTTTTCTTTTTTTAAATTACCATTGTTTTTAAAACATTGTTTCCTAATAGACTATGGCAGTTGAACTAAATGGAAATACAACATGGAGAGAGAGGCCAGAAACAAACTTCACTCAAAGAAAAGTTTTAAATGTGATTTATCTGAACAGCAAATATCATGGCTCAATGCACTACCTGCAATGCTAGTGCAACTCTATGGATCATTAAATACAGACTGTATTTGTGTCTAGTTTTTAGTCTTCATTCTTTTTGAGAACCTCTGTAGTAGTGCTCTCACTGTGATTAACCCTTTCTTCTGCTTTTGCTCTTTCCTGCATTCTAAATAACCCATGGAGAGATAATCAGTGTCCTGATTAAAAGAGAAGCAAATATATGTATAGGACTGGGGACAATGTCAGTTGCAATTAGGAAAACCACAACTTGCCATATCATTTAAAATTTCTCCATTGTGCTGGTTAGCTGAAAATTACTCCCCTCAAATAGTCTTTAAATACCACTGAACCACATAATGGTTGGGGTTGGAAGGGATGTCTGGAGATTATCTATTTCAACTCCCCTGATAATGCAGGTTCACCTAGACTAGGTGGCACAGGATCATGCCCAAGAACATTTTTAATATCTTCAGAGAAAAGTTAATTTCCATAGTTCTAAGATTTCATCCAGGGGAATTCACTTCATCTATCTATCTATCTATCTATCTATCTATCTATCTATCTATCTGTCTGTCTGTCTGTCTGTCTATCTATCTATCTATCTATCTATCTATCTATCTATCCTAGTATTTGTGAAATTTTACACCAGCCTATTTGACATTTTGAAGTTTGAACAACTTTAGTACTGCAAAGGAGCATTTTATTAATGTTTATTCAGAATCAGCCACAGAGGAAGGCTCAGTTCAGAACTGTGTTACTGTAGCAAGAGGTTATGTCAGTCCCAGTCTTTATCAATCTTTTCTCTTAAAGAAAGGATGGTTATGCACTTTCATAAACCTGGAAAAGTGCCAAAACTCTTGTTAAAGATGCTTGCAACATGGAATACCGTGCATTTCCCCTTTGGTTCACTAGTATTTACTTGTGATATTTTCTTCTGCTAGAAAAATAAAGAATTATTTAAAACTTATTGTGAGATTTTTCTAATGATTTTACCTTAATTTTCAGATGTTCTCCTTGAAAAATACTAGAAATGTTGCACATTGTATTACAATCCTCTGTATATTTTCCACTTTTTTTTTTTGTTCTTATGCACTTTAAATAAGCTGTTATAAAAAAGACAAGGAAAAAGACGAGAAATGAAAAGAAAAAGGAATCTATATATCTCAAAGATTTATACAAGGTACTTGGGAGTACAAGGGCTATACTGGTACTTGGTAGAAGTGAGAGTAACACTGGAATGTTATGAAAATATAGAAATAAAGGAAGGTCAAAGAAACTGTTTTAGTCTTAGATTGAGTAAAAAGAATCATGACAAAGATCTTTTTTTCTGCAGTTAGGCTCTACTTTGTCTTACTGCACTATGTATATTTTAATGTTAAAGCATTGTCTCAAATGGCTCAGGAATATAAATCCTAAAATTAACCTTTCTGTGATAAAGAGCTGCCAGTGATATTATGTATGTATATGTTGAAGGCTGGTCAAATGTTTCACCACCAGGGATGTCTTCTTCCCAGCAGGATATAAGTAATATTAATAGAGCAAGATAAACACTTCATTGTCCTATAACACGCTCTGGTGAAACTATTCAGGCTGCCAAACCAATGCTGAATATGTGGGAAAGTGTTTTTGAGAGCAATACACAAAAGTAATCAAGAAGAAAGAATATCTTTAGTTAAATGCAGCTGGGGATTGTGCTCAGAATAAGCATGAATATTCTGCAAGACCAGGGAGAATTCCTTGTTTTACTATTTCTCCCACATCATTGGCTGGACAGACTGCTCCAGATTGTCAGATTGCATCAAACATTATAGCTTCAGTAATGGTAAAGTTCTTTAGAAGGACACTTCACCAGACTAATAAAGGAACCTTTTCTTCAGCAAATTTTTTCTTTTCTGATCAGGAAAATGGATGCCCCCATAGAACAACATTCAGGGATTAGCCTGATTGGCAAAGGGAAGAAGCATGGAAGAGTCAAGATATGTCTGATTACTTATTAATGGGACTAGACAGCAGGAATTCTTGTTTGCAGTACACATTCTCATTCTAAGAAAAGATTTTTTGGCAGTATGTTTTTCTCTTAAAATATATATTGACAATCTTGTTCTTATAAAATATAAGAAAGATGCCAACATTGTTTTTCAAAACATTTGTCTGGAATATGTTTGAAGTTAAGATAATAGCTGCTTTTCAGGGCTCAGCTAAAACAAATATTGCATTTTTTGTTAAGTTTATTCCCTGTATATATCTATGCATTCATATAGAAACTAAAAATTTAGTACACCATTAATACCTGAGCTGGTAATAGTACAGTTTGGAATTAAATCAATGCATGTCCATTTTGATCCCACAGGTAAATTAATTAGTTAATTTCAGGAGAGTATTAAATAATTTTATTTCATACAAAACCAGAAAATATTTCTATTTCACATAGTAAAATCTACACATTATGAAAATACTGTAAAAAATTCTTATCTATGTTATCACATATATGGTTGTGGAAATTATAGCTACTTGGTATTATGAATAAAAATGTGGCAATAAAGATTGATGTAGGTACAATATTCTTTGAATTTTATAAGAAAGAACTGAAAATTGATTAAAAATAATGTCCCAAGCTTAAAGTTTGCTTATTGTGTACACTTTTAATGCTTACAAGAGCATATATTGCTCCATGAAACAATTTTAAGAAAAGTAGTTTATTAAGCAAGAGTAATCTTCTGTATTTATCTGAGGATTGCATATTCAATATAAAATGAAGTTCACGGCAAAATAAGGCGTGAGTACTTTTGCAACAGGGAGTCATTTTAACATTTTACCTCTCTGCTGGAACTTAAAATTTTGTAAGATTGCGATTTTGCCTAAAATATAAACATTTGACCAAAAGAGTAAAAAAAGGCAGAGATAAAAATCTTAGGAGAAGGAGAGGAAAGAATAAGACTGTGATAATGACACCAGCCCTTTTGAGAAACATGATGTCTAGAAAATTCACCTTCATATTCTTCTCTTAAAGGTGGGAGAATGCTTGCCATTATATTATAAGGACAGATTATTTAACAGGAAGGTCAGATTTTCACTGACCTTCCTTAAATATTTAAGGAAAATGCATGCAAGCATCTATCTGTGTATGCAAACCCACAGATTTGTGTTACATAAATAAATTCATGAACATGAATTTTTTGGGGAGTATGTGTGGTAAATCACTTCACATTTGTCCATATCTAATAACCTGATTGTATTTGTATTGGGTATAACTGCTCAGTCAACTGCCAACTCCTTAAAACATCACACCTCTTTATTTTGCCATCTTTCCTGTCACAAGTGCATTTTTCTGAGGTAATTGCCATAAAGCCATACATACATACATACATACATACATACATATATATGTATGTGTGTTTCCATAGAATATTTCAGGAAGCTTTAAGTATTTAATAACAATGTTTCATATCAGTCTTTTAAAACATTGCTTTCATAACAGTAGGAAGAGCCCCAATCAAAAACATATGACTAAATCTAGTAAACAATTTAGTTGCCTGCAAATTTTCAATATTTTCAATTTGTAGTATTCAGTAATAGTGTCTGTCTTATGTTACACACATAAAAAAGTTTAGAAAAAAAAATTCAAAGTTAACAGTTACATTTAAAAATTATAATAACTTGGAAGAATTTTTCAATATGAGGGAAAATGCAGCAATACATCAAATAAACCAGAATGAATCAGGATCATGGCCTAAAATAGTATAAAATTAGACTGATCCTAGAAAAAGCTCAGCTCATACAAAATCTGGCATGCAATGATGTGAAAAACAGATAATATCTAATGATACAAGTACTTGGGAAACAATCATACTGGAACAGACCATGATTTAAATAAAAGGTCAGATGTACAGAAGTTGTTAATGAGATACAGTTTCAGTGAGGAAAAACAAAACAAACCAACAAATAATAAGCATGTTTTGTTCAAAAATGTGAGAGAACTGTTAAGTGAAAATGCTGCACAAGTTAAAAAGGGATAAATTCTTGTAGTATTAAGTATTGGCAAAAATCAAGCAACGCCAAGGTAAATATAACTTTTGCTTTTTGAATATAGCATCAGGATTTTTGCCACCCAGGCTTACAAGTACAGTTGAAGAATATATCTTTCTGAGAAATTGTTATATGAAGTGTACTGGTATATAAGAAAATTATTTGTCAAATATAACTTTCTGGATAGTCTTCATGTTAGAGAATTTAGAAGGTACACAGTAAAAGTTATCCTTAAACATTAAAAAATTGATGATTCAAAGAGGAAAAAAAAAAGGAGAATATTCAAAAAGATATTCTTTGGTATTTGATGAAGATTTTAGCCTGCTAAAATATTCAATAGACACAGAAGCTTCAGGGCTTACATTTTAGAGTCCATTAGAAATGTTGAAATATTTCACCTTGAAACGTCTGTATTAATTCTCTTCCTCCACTCCCCCTTCTTCCCAAATGCATTAAAAATTCAAGAAGTTTGAAAGCAGTATTCTTATGGCTGTGCAAAAGCTTTTATTGGCAGCTTTTGCATTTTCTCTTTAGCAAATGGATTTTTAAAATCTTAATGAACTCTGGATTTGTGACCCACCACATTATTTCTGCTAAAGAAACAAACCATCTGGACAACACTTCTGTGGGTTTATTTGTATTTATTTAAATTAACAGCAGTGTATGTCATTTTCAACCATAACAAACTCTTTCCATTCAGGTGAATTCTCTGAAGTCTTTAAATTTTATGGCTTGAAGCATTAAAGCCATAGTGAGCACATTGAAACAATTACACTGAAGTAAAGATGATCATAAAACCAAGACTGTGTGCCTCTCATGTGAAAAGCACTCATGGAAAGAGAGAAAGAGAAAGAGAAAGAGAAAGAGAAAGAGAAAGAGAAAGAGAAAGAGAAAGAGAAAGAGAAAGAGAAAGAGAAAGAGAAAGAGAAAGAGAAAGAGAAAGGAGAAAGAAAGAGAGAAAGAAAGAGAGAAAGAAAGAGAGAAAGAAAGAGAGAAAGAGAGAAAGAGAGAAAGAGAGAAAGAGAGAAAGAAAGAAAGAAAGAAAGAAAGAAAGAAAGAAAGAAAGAAAGAAAGAAAGAAAGAAAGAAAGAAAGAAAGAAAGAAAAAGAGAAAGAAAGAAAAAGAGAAAGAAAGAAAAAGAGAAAGAAAAAGATGCTGACCACAGCAGATGAGGACCAAAATCTTCTACTATATGAAACTAGAGGAATACAATTTGGGAATACTTTGATGACTTTTTACTTAGAATGAGGGTACTGACACAAAATTAAGAACTGGTAAGGTAGTGCTGAGGGTACTTCTGCCCTTCATTTAATCTTCAGATGTACCACATTCTGAATGTTTTCCATATGTTAAGCACAGGGATTTAGTATTCCCTGTCATGTTGTCTTGGTTTAAAAGACAAATGTCTGCCAAAGAAGGTGGAAACCTTCCTGGGGTGAAAAGACGACAGCTTCCTCCAAATTATTGCGACTTCAAAAATTAAGGGGCTTCCAAGCAAAAATAGGGGAAAAGAAAGAGCAGTTCTTTATTGGAATATATATATCTATGTAACAAGACAAAACAAACAAACAACAGTAACAATACCAGAAGTTTCCCACCCGTTAAGCACTTCTCCCTTTGGTATAGCCACAACCACTACTGGCAGGAGGTGCTGGTGGCTCTGGAGAGGCAGAGATGCTGCAGTGACTCCCTCACTGCTTCAGGAGAAGTTTTTCTTAAAAGGGAACAAGAAAGTACAGCACCTACCAACTTAGCCACTCTGGAGCCAAATGAACACAGTGGTATTAGCTCACAAACACAAAGTCTGAGTTTGGCTCCAACAGATGAGTTTGTTTAGACAGACTTCGGAAAATTCAAATTACTACAGCCAGAATATCAGACAATTCTTCTGTTTCTCTAATTCAAGCCTCTAAACATTGAAAAATTCACGTATCACTCATCAAGTCACATTTCCAAAACAAGCAGGATTCAAATGTTGAACTGTTAACACAGTTCAAATTATTTCCTAGGCTTTCTGATGCATTTGGTGGCTCAAATTCACCATCAAAGGCCATTATAAAAAACAAACTGCCTTAAATGGCAGACGCAACAAATTTCTTTAGGTTTCTTTAGTATTTAGGTACTGAGATTCCTCAGTTTCTAAAGGCAAGGCTTCCCTTAACAGATTGACCTCTATTTTCCGTCCTGAATATTGCTGGTTACTTGACAGGTTAACAGCTATTGCTGAAAATGCCCATAAGCCTGTGTTTTGAAACAAGATGAAAATAGTCTACTTTCTTCTTCTTGTTCAACAAAAATAAAGACCATTCAAAATCATTTTTGCTCTACAGAAGGTGAATTGATCACAAAAAAAGAATAATTAGATTCTTTGAACTATCTTCCAGGCATCTTTCACTTTCTTTCTCTGTAGTCTCCACCCAATAATTAGAGGTAGCCCCTCTTTTGCTAGAAAGGTGGTAGATTACAAAGATCAATTCAAGGCTATACATTCCAGGTGCTGGAAAGTTGCTTTCTTTGAGCTTGCAGTGAGATATCTCATCCTCTCACAGAATTTCCAGTATATCTTCATACCTTTCTATGCTGTTTTTTTAAAGCCATTTGCTAGCCAGATCAGTTAGAAGATTTTTTTGAATTTCTACCCTTGGGGCTCATATCTCCTTTGTAGCATAAGTTTAAACTATGAATTTTCTAGACATCTAGAAATTAGGCATTGACCATTGGCAGTAAATTTTTAGTTTTTCCTCTTTTTTTTCCTCTGCAGCCCTACTTAATATTCAATAAATAAAAATAAAGATTTTTGGCAGAAGTGCTTTGTTGCTCTGGTAATGACAATAACAATTTCTTCAGTATTACTAAATATATATGGTTCATTTATACAAATAAATGAAACCACAATATGCATAAAGCTAATATTTCTTGCTGTGTTCCCTAGTGTAGTCACGACTTCATGCTTCAAATTAACAACCTTTCACATAGTTACTGCCAATATGCTCAAGGATTTAAAGTTAAAATATTTTTGTATGCATGGAAACCAGCAGAAATGCTAAGTCTTGAGGTAACAATAGGTTAAAAAATTAACACACTGTATCATAATTTCATGCCCTTGACTGCCTTTTTTTTTGTGGTTTTAATTAGTTGATTTGAGTTCAGTTGATCTTGTCTTTGCACTGAATATAATATAGTATAATACAATGTAGTATAATAATATAATGTTAATAAAGTTTGATGGCTAGACTGATTTTTTGCGAACTACAACCTACTCTGCTTTCCCATAGGCATCTCACTTAGGACTTTAGGTCTTGGCCATAAATCCATGATCTGTTTTTCCTTCATAAAAATACGTATTCTAATGATGGGAAGATTTCCTATCCCACATGAATTCACATTATAAGCCTTTCTCCAGGGAAGATGGGATGCTGAGTGATCTGCAAGCTGAAATGGATGAACGGCAAATGTTGAGGTAGGCATGCCAACCTTTTAGGACAACAGCAAGACTTGGAAGGAACAGAATGAGACTTTTCAAGTCTTCCTTTAGGGAGAAGCCATCACAGACTTAAAAAATGTAAGCAAGTGTGTATGAGTAAGAAACACAAACCCCTATAAGGTCAAATTAAGTTGTTTATCCTTAAAATTCCCTGAATCATCTATCTTACATATATTTATATGCTTTCAAATTCTGACTCCTTTTGAACTCGAAACTCAAAACTTTTGCAGTGTTTGTGATGCTTGAAAGTCTTGAACGTAAAAGAATTACTTGGTGTAATCAATGATTATTTGGCTGTGTGTTTTCTCTGACTTAAGAATGGATGAGGAAGTGCACTGAAACTACTGCTTCATATACCTTCTTGCACAAAACATATTGTATGATTTCAGAAATAAACATCAGAGTATTATTTGGATGTCATCAGATTTTGGTANGCCCCAGCTCAGGTAACTCAGGTCTGAGCAGCTCATTCCCTAGGAAAATTCTCTACAGAGTCGTGCTTTCCTTGTTACTCGAGAAGGGACCTTCAACAGGGCATGACTCATCCCTGGAATTATCATCCCTTTGGCCCACCCCAGCAGTGTTCAAGGCTGGGTTGGACAGGGCATTGGGTAATGTGGTCTAGGGAGATGTGTCCCTGCCCATGGTGGGGAGGCAGGGATGGAACCAGATGATGTTTAAGATCCCTCCCAATTCAAACCATGGTGTAATTCTGTAATTCTGTGACTCAAGGTAAGACTCTGAGGGTAGGTATTGTTCCTGGCTCTACCTATGGTTCTGAACTAATGAGCTTTCAGAAGAGAGTGTACTTTGTCTTTTATTAACTTGAAGTAGATGCGGGTTGAAGTGGATATAAAACAGCATCACAGCAGACTAACGATGATGAGCTGTTTTACAATCTGTATGATCTTTAGTTATAATTCTAAATTTAGATAGGAATTAGAGACGAGAAACAAGAGCTCTGACACATTGTCAATAATTTTATTCATGGTTTACAAGCGTGTATACATGTATACATTCTTGCATCATAAAGCAACCTATTTTTAGTGAGAAAAAAATCTGCAGTTCAAATGAAGAAATTATCATTGATTCCTGGCTAAGATATTGGGCTACAATTGCACTGGATCAATAATAAAGTTTCAAAAATTGAAGACTCTTGGTTTCTATCTCTCACAATTCTTCTCAGATAAAAACTGCTGATTAAGAGTTTGGCCTAACCTTTCTTAACTATGTGTAAGAATTGAGTATTTTAAGACAAAGGCTCCTCAAGTAAAAGATGCTACAAATTGTCTGGGTCCTGAGCACCTTGTATCAAATACAATCATATACACACATGAAAATAGACCTTAAAAGACTGCATGTCCTGAGCATCCTACCCTTTTGGTGTGATGGTGACATTGTCAGCAAGCTATGACCCAGCACACTCACCCAAGTGTCTGCGTTTTGTTCTTGCTTCATTGCTGATTTCCATCAGCTGAAACATCAAATGCTTGCACAGAATACTGCTACAGTTATGTAAAGCTTTTCAGGAAACATCACTTCACACAGATGTTTAACCTCTAAGCCCTGAAGGGGTAGCTCTGCCAGTTGCCAGGCTTGTCAATTAATTTTACATTGACAATCATGCTAATATAGTGTGACACAGACAAGTTTTGCAGCCAGCCAGCTACATTAGATAAACAAGGTAGATGACTGCTTCAGTGCAAGATATATCTGAACACATAGCACACCACAGTATGTCTCATAGGTAGATCAACTACCATCCCAGATGATCATAACTGTCAGTAAAATAATTTTTTTGCTCACCTGAGCACTCTCCCCATTTCTTTTGTGGTCATGTTACCACAAATGTGTTCAGGAAGTATGAATATGAAATATGAAGTACTTGGCTTACAATGTGAACTGCCAAGCAAGATGAGTACTGCTGAGATATTCCTGAAGTAAGTTTATTAAACCTGAGGCACCTCATTCAAATACTGTCAGAAAACTGAAAGTAGCTTAGAGAAAAAGAACAAATATTTAGGGTTTGGAAGGAATTATTTACAAGAGTACTTTAAATAGGCTGGATATATAAAACTGGGCACACTAATAAGGAAGGTGTGATGAGGATATGATAATTGGCTAAAATTACCTAAAAAATAAAAGCAAACACAACAGTAGCTGCAACATGAGAGAATGAAAGTAGATATTAGGTTAAAGTAAGTGTCAGCTACACCTGATTCAAAAAAATATTTTTACACCAAAGAGGAACTGTGGACCAGTTGATCCAAGATAAATAAATTGATATCAACTGGAATATTTAGACAAAGACTGAATACCGCTTCAACCTGGAACCAAACATATTGGCCAGTAAGTACCTTTAAAGATTTATGTCCTTGTCTCAATCTTCAAATTCTGTGAGTCTCATTACAGAGAATTATTGTTTTGGGATTTGAATGATATTGAAAACTACAGGGTTAAAAGAACTGTTGGAGGTTTCTGTTTTTCTGTTTTCTCCTCTCTCTTGCCTTATGAAACTGAATTATTTCTAACCAAAATTATTACTTTTAGAAATTATTTGAGCATACATAAATGTTTAATTTCTCTTAAGATGTTAAATAACTGTGAGTGTAGAGAAATGAGAAATACTTTCTTTTTTTGTGACACTGCAGAAAAAAAATGTGAAACTTTCAAACTGAATATTATGATGAATATAACTGAGCCTAGTGTAAAATCTGTGAATTCAAACATTAGTCCTTGATGCTTCCCTTCACTAATATGCATTTATGAATTTGACTGACAGCCTGATTTCATCCTAGTTTTTCATGGTCATGTAGTACAGCTGAGAGTGTAAACTACAGTACCTTTATATGTATATACTAATCATTATAAAAAAATATGTATTATAGGCTAGCACAAATACTACAGGGTAGTGTCAGGGTAGTATTGTATATTCTTGTATATATATTTTCTGCATGCAGGAAAAACTTCTTTAGTTCCACTTGGGCAGACTGCTGCAATCCTTAACCCAGGAGACAATCACTCCGTAAGTGTCTCGAAACATCTGTATTTCGTGGTGTAAAACAGAAACATGATGGTTTTTGCGTTTGGTGGGTTTTTTTGGTTTTTTGGTTGGTTTTGTTTAGTTGTTTTTTGTTTTCTGGGATTTTTTTACGTCATTTTACAGCAAGTAGGAAACTCAGAGTTATAATGTAAGCAAGTGGCCCTTTGGCCAGTGGTTAAACAACTGAGGATTGCATTACTACCTGAAACACATTGGTGATGATAGCATGGAACAGGCAGTTAAAAAAAGAAGATACTATAAACAACACAATTGATGTTTCCAATGAAAATATTGTTTATGTGTGTAAATATATCATTTCTGCCCCATTTTAGAGCATAGACTCTCAAGACAGAGACTGTAGTTCTGTTCAGCTCTTATGCATCGTTTAATCCAGGGTTTTTCATGCAATGTTGAGCAACTAAAAACCTGCTGACACACTTACTGTCTCCATAGATCTCAGCTGTGATAATGACAGCCCCAACTCAATTTTTCAATTACCCAAGATAATGGATGATGTCAAAGCCCTCATCTACAACATATTCCTGAGCTGCAGGTTGGGGCCATTTATGTATCACAGTGCAGCTCTGGTCTTTATCTCATTCATGATCATGATGATGATGATGATGATGATGATGATAACGACAACAACAACAAATTTAAAATAAACATTCTTTTTTCTTATTCTGTTTCAGAAGAGCATTTATATTAGTAAAACTATTCTGCAGATTTGGCTGTTTTCAAAACTGGCTATATCTCAGCTGTCAGAAAATTTATTCAGAGAGCTTAAATTATCCATAAGCTTTCTTAGAAATCCTAATTCATCAGTTAGAAATGATTTTAAATATATTTAAATAAAGAATTCTTTTTCTGAGAATTGTTTACAAACCATTCTGTATAAATATTATTGCTTTTCACTATATTTGTGTCAGGCAATGCTGAAGATAAGGCAGAAAAATCAGACAAATTCTCAAAAAAATCAAAATTTTTGTCTTAGGAAACGATGTAATGAACTTTTCTGAAAAAGTGACAATGATGTTTGGAGAAAATCTGTAGTTTAGCCACTATTTTAATATAGATGGCAGAGGGACAACTGCAACTGTGTTGTAGACATTAAGAGACATAGATATCCCAGCTATGGGATATCCCAGCAAGGGCAAGAGCAGAAGTTTACCGATCAGCAGTGATGAATGGGTTTGGAGAAGATACAATGTAATAGTTTTGTGACAGATCATTTAGAAGAGGTAGAAGAATGGAGAAATCAAAATTTTCCAGAAAATAATAGATGGTTGGAGGTGAGGCTGGAGTTAAGATGAAGTAGGTGAGCCATTACAACCCATGCACCTGCAAAAGAAAGCAGAATAACAGTCACTATGAGATATAATCCACTTTTTCATTGATCAATGATATAAAAATTGATTGTATAACTAAATACTATTTTTTTTCTACTCACTGAATTGTTTGCTTATGTTCATATACAGTTGGGGAGCATGGGCTTTGATTTACTTTGATATTCAAAGCTCAAAATGAACGATAAAGGTATTTAAGAACCTTCACTTTTGTTGACTGGTTGTGAAATTTTCAAGCATTTGTGGTCGAATGCATTATTTGAGAATATTTTTCCAGGTACAATGCATTTTACAGTATAATTTTTCAATGTGAACACATAAAAATTATATATAGTAAATGAAAATAAATACATTTGGATTATAAATGCACCATGTTACTTCCTCATCAAGGCTCTCCCAGCCGTCCATTTGGGAGTCCATTATAATATTCAGTCTTCTCTTCTGGCTCAGAAAAAAGGTTAAATATTTGTAGTTCAGACCCTCAGACACAGGATTTCCCTGCACTAGCCAGTAGTGAGCTCTGAGGAGCTTTAAAGAATTCTCTGTGCCCTGTAAATAAAGGCAGAATTTGTTGCAAACTTGTGGATTTCTGCCATCTTTTTCAGGGAAGGGAAAAGTTAGGAATGAATTGATGAGAAGGAAGTAATAAAAGTGAAATGTTTGTTAAGGAAGCTCGGTT
Source organism: Illadopsis cleaveri (assembly GCA_013399915.1). Classification (NCBI taxonomy): domain Eukaryota; kingdom Metazoa; phylum Chordata; class Aves; order Passeriformes; family Timaliidae; genus Illadopsis; species Illadopsis cleaveri. Next base: position 51,787 of record VXBB01015946.1, on the reverse strand, counting down.
TTCCTTTTGTGCTTCTGTTTTTAGGAGCAAGCTTCCTACTATGTCTTAGAAACTAAACATTAGAATTCAAAACTTTCCCTCCTGGGGTCACTTTCCTTCTCTCTTTTATTCTTCTCCTTGTACTGGCAATGAATTTGAAAACCTCTGCCAGACAGATCTTTAAAACTCTCATCATTCTTAAAAAGAAATCCAGTGTTGGCAAGTTCTGACACTGGACAAACACATCAACAAACATTGAGAAAGTGCTGCCTCTGAGCAGCAGAGCACACTAGGGCTGTGTTTACTCAAGCTTGTCGCTACCAGGCTTCATTAAGAGTGTGACATTTTTAAACACCATCTCTGTGGTACTGTGTGATACAAATCAAATCTAGCAGGCACACAAAGGCTTTTGTCTCTGCTCAAGGCTTGTACCAACTTCTGTTGTTAAGGATATGACAACATTTTCTGACTGAAGGAAAAAGACTGCAAGGAACTGATCCTAAACTGAACAAAGTGAATAGAAAAGTTCTCTTTTCATACTGGTGGGGTTAGATTTAGGTGGTGTATACTTTTTCTCCCTGTCTGTGCACAGAAAAATCTGAAGTTGATATAGAAGGCACAGAGAAATTGTTTAATTCTAGAAAATGGATGTGACCACTAAAATTATTAAATTGCTCCTACTGTTAACCAGAAAGGTACTTACTGCATCTGAGCCTTCCTCTTCAAAACAAAAGAAAAAAGTCTTTGTCCTGTAACACCATTTTCCATATTCTTGTTCAGAACAAACACTGCTGTATATGTTTTCCCCGTCATCTTATTAAAGGAAATTCTTATATATGAAGACAAGAAAGAAGGTCATGATTATTTCCATTCAACTTTAAGCATGTATATGCCCAGTATTATGATATTGAAATTTCTAAAATGTGTCTATATGTTGAGCAGCAAGTTGATAGAGTCATCCACTAAATGCACACTCAAAGAGACACTTTCAAAGAAGAACTATACTGTAAGAGGATGGAAATTACTCACTTTTTCTCTGGAGAAGGGGACTAGACTTTAACCTATGGTTGGGACCAAGGTAAAATGAATACAATTCCACAAAGAATCAAATTGAATTGAATTGAATTGAATTGAATTGAATTGAATTGAATTGAATTGAATTGAATTGAATCAAATAGAATAGAATATTTCAGTTGGCAGGGACCTATAAGAATCATCTAGTTCATCTGCCTGACCAATTCAGAGCTGATCAAAATTTAAAGAATTGTTGTTATGGGCCTTGGCCAAATACCTCTTAAGCACTGACAGGTCTTGCTCACCTTTCTAGGAAGTGTTTGACCTCCTGTTGCAGCATTTGACATCTAATGTCCAGTCTAAACGTCCAGTCTAAACATCCCCTCGTACTGCTTTGAACCATTCACACAAGTCCTATCACTGGATCCCAGAGAGAAGAGGTCAGCACCTCCCTCTTCACTTCCCTCCTCACAAAGCTGTAGAGAGCAATGAGATCACCCTTCAGCCTCCTTTTTTCCAAACTAGATAAATCCAAAGTGATTGACTGCTCCTTGTAAGACATTCCTTCCAGGCCTGTCGCCAGATTTTTTGTCCTCCTCTAGACACATACAAAGAGTTTCACATCCTTCCTAAATTGTGAGGCCCAGAATGGCACACAGGACTGAAGGTGAGGCCAGACCACCGCTGAGTACAGTGGGATAACCATCTCTGCTGAGCAGCTGTATGTGCTGGGTTTGCTGCACCCCAGCACGGAGCTCACCCTCCTGGCTGCCTGGGCACATGGCTGCCTCACACTGAGCTGCTGCCAGCCAGCACACCCACATCCCTCTCTGCAGGGCTGAGCTCCAGCCACTCCTCTTCCAATTCATGCTTGCACCCAGCATAATATATAACATAACATAACATAACATAACATAACATAACATAACATAACATAACAACATAACATAACATAACATAACATAACATATAACATAACATAATATTGTATAATATATAAATATAAAATATAAAATATGTTATTCATAATGTATAAAAATGCATAAAATATGTGTACCTACACTGTGTGTGCACTTTTACCTGTTACTACATTATCTGTAAAAAAACAGTATGCAGGCTTCTATTTACTGGGCTTTCTGTGTAGAATTCTTAAGAACTATAGAGGTCTTTTTTTCTGACCAGTTTTATTACTAGCAGTTCAAAAAATGTTTTCAAGTGAGAGTTTTAAAATAGCTGGAAAAGTTGAAAAAACACTTTCTAAAAGTGAATTACAGAATTTATTACAAGTCCAGAGAAAACAAGTACATTTACAATGTGGAAATTACATAGGCTGGTGTTTTCACACATACGTGCCTCTGGATAAGAGCTTTAATTCCTATTTAGGCACTAAACCAGAACAAGCATGTTTTCAATAGAAGCAAATTACAGCAAGGCAATTATATTGGAAAACACACCAAGATAAAACTCTCCAGCAGGCACACATTACATAAAAATAAAAATAGAAACCAATGGCATCTGGATTGATATGTACTGATTCCCCTTGAAAATGTAAAGACACATCTAAATCCTTAACTTCAGAATTCAGGTATGACTCTGAGAAATGCCTTTAACTTGACATATATTTTGACTAGATCTTTATTCAAAGAAGCATAAACTTACATGCTCTTGTTTTCAAATGTATATAAGTGTAATTTATATGGTTTTTTAATGATTGATGACCAAAATGCTTAAGCTAAGATACTTGTGGCAGAAAATCTATTACGAGTGCATGGTTACATGAAATAATAATTTTCCTATTGAAATATTTCTTCCAAAAGCATGCAGGTTGCTTGCTAACAGTTAGGAAAGGATTTAAAAAACATTGCCTTATGTAATTTTTGCAAAGAATTTGTCTTTGCCCATATTTCTGTAGGATCAATGTTTGAATTTTGATGTTACATGAAACATCATCTATCAATGTTGGTGATTTTTGCCAAAATGATACAGTAAAACTTTATCCACTATTTGGCAATTATGCCCTTACTTTGTAAAGGCCTTTTGATGTTCTTGGCTTTTGGGTGTTTTGTTGTCATTTGGGGGAGGGGGATGTGTTTGATCTTGTTTTTTCCCTAAGTGCACAGGATTTAGTTTTGTAAGATAGTCATTCACTGATGGGATTTACTCCAGTTCTATGTTGGAAGTTGCTTTCATTGTTTTGTTGTTTTTGCTTTCTACACAAAATCGACAGCAGTCAAATGTACCTATTTCTAAAAATGCATTGGAAAGAAACAGCAGGGAGAGGAAAGAAAATCTCCAGATATTTAGCGACAGAGTAACAGAGTAAATACCAGCAACAATGAAAACTTTATAGGGCTGAACTTTATTAACTCTGTCCATTTCAAGCTACTAATAATTAGCTGTGCTCAAAATGATTGCTTAGCATTCAGCAGGGAAGGTAGCATTTCTCCAGAAGGGACTTTGTTATTGGAGACTGTTTTTATAAATGCATAGTTTCCTTAATTCCAGTATAATGATCTTTCCTGACTTAGTTATTGTTGTTTTAAGTGGCTAAAATAAGCACTCTTGTTCATGTACTTTCAAATGAAAACATGAATGTTCATGGCATTATATTACTGAAGCTTTCCCTTATTGGCCCTACACACCCCCTTTTTCTTCAGACAGCAGTCTCTAGGTACTTTGATAGTTTATACTTTCTTCTCAGAGTGAGGTGTTGTGGTAAAAAAGTTCCTTTGGCAGCTACCAAAATATGTCACACTAACTGAAACCTTTAAAAAAGGAAATGCTCCATGGATCTTTGATTGTGTAAACAGCATATTCTGTCCTCAAAATGGGGACATTGTCAAAGGAGAAATTATATGAAAGGATGTATATATTTTTTACTACTTTTTACTTTATTTTGATACTTAGAGGTGCCTCTTTGAAACTTCTGTGCTGTACACTCATATTGCTAAGATAAATTACTACTTTTTCCACGTGTAATGTTATTGTTAGCAGTAGTGTAAGAGACATTGGTTATTGTTTTGAACTTGGTTGTTTCCTATGTTGGCCGAAGCCAGAGCAGAACAGCAATTCTACAGGGGCTTCAGGGAAGTGGAAGTCTGTGCAAACACACCATTGTCGTTGGATGAGGACAAAGAATCTGAACAGCATGGAGTGAGACATACAAGTAGGTTTTAGTTAGATTCAATGTTTGCTAAAATTTGGTTTACATCTATGAAAAACACTTGAAACATAACCAAGAGATTACCAAAGTGTGAAAATCTTTCACAGCAGAGATATGTCTCAATTCTTCCTGCTAATGCTGGAGCTTAAATCTTGCAACACAAGTCTTGGATGAAATTTGCATGGGTAAGAATTCTGTTAATTGCAGAGTGGTTTGATTTAAGAAGAGAAAAATGGACATACTGGCCTGAACTGCTTTCAGCCTTGCAAGATGAACAAGGTTGCATCATTTGTGAATGCTGGGGTCCTCAGCTCCTCTCATGTCTCTGAGTATCACCTGGCTGGGTACAGGTCCCTGGACCTTTGGTTATGCAGAGACCCAGCAGTTCATGGGCTCTTGCCCTCACTCAGAGTTCAACCTGCAGCTCACACTGCAGCTGTACCCTGAGTTCCCTTCACTGAATGGATTCCTCAAAATTTTGGCAATGTCATACAGAGGCTATGGCACAATTAACATTTTTAAATTAACCATTCTGGCATTGTGAACTGTTTTTCAGTTTTAAAGACAGCAACTAAGATTATACCATTCAATAATGAATCAGTTCAAAGTGGGGATATGTCTTAATCATGACATTTGCGGAGTCGGTTTGGTGGCAAATAATTGAAAATTAGTGGAAGTGAGAGAGAAAAATATCCATCTTGGAAGAGATTTTTAAATGCTTTAATTTCAATAGAGTAGTGGTGTGGGGAAAGGGAAAAATCAATATATTTGTCAGTCATGTGTGACGTCATTTTTTTCTGTAGCACAGTACCCTCCCATTTCACTGTGGCATTAGCAGGTTTTGACTTTCAATTTTATTTTATTTTGTAATTTGTTGTAATGCAAAGAAGCAAAATCAGAGTACTTCCTAGAAAAACAAAGGTCAAGCTTGACCAAGCGCTTCAGAAATTTTAATTCAATGTATTGTCAGGCATAACTTTTTCACTTTGATTATGATGTTTGGTTTAAATTGGATCATCTCAAAATCTGAGTTTGGATTGGATTTCATTTTGAAATTAGCAGCTCTATGCACATCTTACAATCCTATAAACCACCAGACTAAACTCCACTTCTTACTAATACATTCCAAGCCTGCAGCCTTATCTTCTTTTCCTGTAATATATACAATAAATCAGCTACCATTTAACCCACTTCCAGTATGTTAGTTTTTCTTTCATCTCCTTTGTTGTCTTCAGAACTGATACCTCTTCACTATTTACCAAAAATGATTTACAGTTTCCAGCAGTTCTCTACCTTTATCATCAATTTTTTATCACTGGATCACAGCTAAACCCACGGGAGGAAGTTGTTATATGCAACTGAAATTGATACTAGCTCTGCATTTTCAAAGAACAATGTTGCACAAATGAAAGTTCCGCCCTGCAAATAATGACTAAAAAAACCCAAGCAACCCAAATCAACCAAAAAACAACCCAAAAACTAACACTCATACAGGAAAAGTCTTTACAATTCAGAAGGGATCTGAACTGTTGTGCATAGTTAACATGTGTGAAGCATACCATTAGCAGCACGTTTTCTTAATCAACACAGTGTGATTGCTTTCAGAATGTAGGAATTGTTATTATTTCCAACATAGAAATTCACTCCATTAGTTTTTTTCTGAATAGTGTCAATGACCTTAAGATGTATTCAACTGAATAAGATATGCACATGCACAATATATGACTTAATTTTCTTTATATTGCTTAAAAGATTTCCCAAAAGCCAGGTAAATGAGTATATATATTTTGAAAAGCATATACCAACAATTATAGCTGGTTCTCTCACTTCTATTATTGAGTTCTCGAAACAGTTTTTATGTATTAATTAATTAATACTTACACATAGTCTGTGACATTATACAGTGCTATTAGTTCTGGTTTATATCAAGGATCTGGCGCTCAGGGTAAAGGAAGGATAGGAAAAGTAATTTTTTTAGTAAAAAAAACTACATTAAAACAAGGAATTACCTTAAATGATTATACCATTTCCTTTCCACTTAGACTTTATAATAAGCAATCAATCCATTGTATATTATTTGCTAAACTCTATATTCATGGTTTCTTAAGAAATAAAAGAATGCAATTGCTTGGGTGAAAGGCCTGACCTGCTGGAATCAAGGAAAGGGAACAGTGGCTGTGATCTGTGACTGTGATCTGTGACTATGGTCTGTGATCCAAAAATAGGAAACATTTACTCCTGGAGTAGGGGAGGGAAAGAAGTCAGTCCCCATCTTCCTCATACTTTTAAAATCTATCCTGGCTGGAGCAGACTGTGAGAACTAAAGCCTGGAAAGGAGATATTTGCAGATATTCATTGCTATTTCATGCCCTTCACTTTTCAAAGCAGGAAGACCATAGAACATACAAAAAATTTGAAAAACTGTTGAGTTTTAGGAATGTAGTATACTTTTTTATATTTCTGGCTCAAATGTAATGACAACTTTCAGAATATATTTTTTTTCTCCACTTTTCTCAAAATTTTTCAAAGGTTCCAGAAAGGTTGCACCATTTTCTCAGAAAGTTTTAATGTTTAATTATACTTTTCAGAAAAGTAAGGAGGGTGGTTAGCAGAACTACTTGGGCTTATGTAGGGACCTTGAGACACTCCCTTTGCAGGGCAGTCCTGAAGGGCAAAGGATTCCAGGAAGGCTTTATGAAGGAAATCTCAATGGTTCAGAAGTAGGCTGTACCCTTAGGTCAAAAGATGAGCTGATAGGGAAGAAAACCGGCCTGACTGAACAAGAAGCTTTGTCTGGAGCTCAGGAGAAGAAGAGACTTTTTGGCATTTGGAAGAAGGGCAGACAACTAAGATGACTACAGGGTTGTTATGAGGTTATTCAGGGAGAAAATTGGAATGATCATGTCCCATCTAGAACTTAATCTGGTTACTGCCACAAAAGACAATAAACATGTTTCTGTGCATATATTAACAACAAAACGAAGGCTAAGGAGAATCTTCATCATTTATTTGATGCAGGAGAGAAACATAGGTAAAAATGTGAAGAAAAGGCTGAGTTACTTCAAGCTTTTTTGCCTCAGGTCTTTAATAAAAAGGACAGTTGTTTTCTAGGAACCCTCCCCCATGTTCTAGAAGATAGACATGAGGAGCAAAATGAAGCAGTCCAAGGGAAAATTGTACATGACCTGCAAACTAGCATGACTTGTACAAGCCCATGGGGCCTGATGAATCCACCCAAGACTATTTGGAAGCCAGCTGAAGTGCTCACTGAGCCACTCCACCATTTATCAGGAGTCCTGGCCAGGGAGCTTCCAGCTGACTGGATATTAGCAAATGTGACACCCATTTATAAGAGGGGTGGAAGGAGGATCTGGGGAACTACATGTCTGCCAGTCTGACCTGGTGCCAAGGTCAAAGAGCAAGTCATCTTGAGTGCACCATGGGACAAACTGGGGATTAGACCCAGCTAGCATAGGTTTATGAAAGGCAGGTCCTGCTTGACCAACCTGATCTCCTGTGACAAGGTCACCTGCTTAGCAGATGAGGGAAAGGCTGTGGATGCTGTTTACCCAGGCTTCAGTATAGCCTTTGACACTGTTTCCCACAGCATTCTCCTGCATAAACTGGCTGCTCCTGGCCTGCATGGGTGCATTTATTGCTAGGTAGAAAACTGGCAGGAGGGCTGAGGCCAAAGAGTGGTGACTGGAGTTACATCCAGCTGGCAGACAGTCATGGCTGGACAGGAGCCAGGGTGTGCCTGGGTGGCCAAGAAGACCACTGGCATCCTGGCCTNCCAGGGAGGTTTAGACTGGATATTAGGAAACATTTCTTCACTGATACAATGGTCAGACATTGGAACAGGCTGCCAAGGGAAGTGGTTGGATCACTGTCACTGAAAATATTTAAAAAATAAAGGTAGGTGCAGCAGTTAGGGACATAGTTTACTGGCAGCTTAAATTTTGAGTAAGGGTAATGTTTGGACTTGGTGATCTTACAGGTCCTTTCCAACCTGTGATTCTGTGATTATCACTTCAAGGAGTTCACTGTGAAATTATCACCAAAATGCAGAATCTAAGGTGGTTTTTTGAAAATCCATTCAAAACTGTTAAATGTCCTTTGAACATTTGGACTGGAAAAAATGAATCTAATTTTTTTCCACTGCAGTAGGATTTTAGTGACTTCTATTTATCTACTACCCTGGAAATTCCATCTAGTGCCTGCAAATATATATATATAGAGAGAGTATTTTTTTCTTGCTGCTTTTCAGATATAAGAGCAAGCAGTTTTAAAAATATATTTCTTTGTTCTAAGTCTCCTAGAACATTTTTTTTAGTTTTCAGCAATTCCAGTTCAGGAAATATGGGATTAAGACTTTCTGGGGTGCTCCTGTCCCCTAATTTCTGTGCTTCCTTCCCCCTCCAACCCTGTCTACAGCTAATCTATAATAAAGGTTAATTTTGAAAAGCGAGCTCCATAGTATTTACACAATGAAGTCAAACTCTGAATGAAACACACTTGTAAAAACAACAGCAGCCTTTTCCTTGTGCAATATAGGATGTGGTCAATCATTTGGCAATTCAGTTTTGGCACATCATGAACTATTTATTTGTTAAGGCAAGTTCTTGAGATTACAGAAACTCTGGGAGGTTTTTCCCTTTCTTTTCTTCTTTTTTGGTTCTTTTTATTTCCTCCACTGGAAACTATTAAATTTGCAGAGCCTGATGTTTATTTCACACTGAAACATGCACTATTGTATCGATAAATATTTAATGGTGCTGGAGTTCAGTGGATATAGCCTCATATGTTTCTTTTAAAAGGTGTTTTATAACCTGGTGAATGCTCTGTGGTCAACTGAGCAAGAAAAAACAAACTCAAACCAAAAACTTTCCACTAAAAGATGACACAGGGTTCAGTTGCAATTTGAAGAGGGTGTGGAGGAAACAAGTAACCATATATTTTTCTGAGTTTCTCAGTCCTGGCAGTGCTCAGACAATTCCATTTGAAATAAACATCAGGGGCATTACATAGATCATAAAAGCATTTGAGCTGAGAAAGACAAGTGCTAGAAAAGATAAAGTTCTAAAAATGAGCTTTCTCCAAGAGACCTCAAAAAAACCCCAGGTAAATCCATTTTGCCTTGAACTGCTGCATCTTCTATGATAGATTTGCTATGACATGTTCATGCACAGTCTGTAAGACTGGTTTAAATGCTCATGCAAAATGTTTTCAAATATTTCTGGACAAACATTTGTTGACATTAAATTTTAAATATGATGTTAAATTATTTAAGCATATCTGCCAAACTGTTTCCATGCACTTTACCTAATGTTGCACTTGAAACTACCTGAAATCACTTTGTCAGGGTAGGGCCAAGCTATGGCAGAGCAAAAACCCCTCAGTGATAGGTAATATCAAAAATTGCATTATTGATATTCACTCCCTCACATTTGCTTCCTATTCTAAACATCTACCACTCCACTAACCATCTTAAAAGACTTGGAAATTAAATTTTACCTTATCCAGTTTAAAGTGACAACTTAAAATGTCCAAGTAGAATATAATTTACAGCAAAAGCATTTACTGAAAATTTCTTAACTGATTATCTAAGGTAATCTGCAAATCATACTCAGGTGTAGTTCAATAAATCTGAAATGCTGTTCATATTTTTTTGAGAAATCTCATGGATTTTTAAGTAAACACCACCTACAGTGAATTAGGGCAAAAGGCACAAAAAGCTTGAAATTTATAAATGGCATCAGAAATCTCTATCAAGTATGAAGAATAAGATCAATGAATCAGTATCTTGTAAACAGTGTTATTCTCTCCTTTATGGTTAAGACTCAGCAGCTGTCAGACTTACTCAATAACTGAGTTATAAACTAAATATTTTAAGACTAATTCAGGAATCTTTGAGGATATTACCTCAGCCTCAGTGGAATTGTTCAACAGAGAGTCATATGGTGTTGTTGCCTGAAAAGATGCTTTGTTCGACTTATGTAGAAAGAATAAAAAAGCAAGAGGTCAAACAACTTGTTACTCTGATGATAGAGCTGAAAAATGAAGGATAGGTAAGAATAATAAAAAAAATGTTCAAACCCGTGGTACCACTATCAAAGAAAAACCAATCTGTTTGATCTGCTTGTGATGAGCCTTCTGAGCTCTTGTCTTTTCTATTTCATGGAGTTTTAAATGTAGGACAACAAAAATTGCCTAAACTCAAGTTTCTACCACCTGATCAGAGACAACATTTGTGTATCAATACGTACAAATCACAAATATAGAGAAATGCACACATTTACAGTTGGGACCAGTGTTCTCTCAATAACAACTATATGTCAAAAATACTGTCATATATCAGGAAAATCTCAATCACAAGCATGTATTGGGTCTGAGTTCCCATGTCTTTAGAGATTTTAGTCAAGCACTTTACATAATTTGGGTGTTGAAAACTGTAGATTGTTTTGTGATGCTTTGAGCTGAGTATGAGTTACAGATCTTGGGGCATTAAACTCTTTCTGGACATTAGAAATATGGCCCAGAAAATGACCTCTTAATAAAAGAAATGGTTTCCCTATGTCTATGTTCATTCTTTTCTCAAATCCTCTATTCATCATCACAGATAAAGATCTGTCTTTTTCTCCCAGCATTACTGAAGTGCAAACTTAAACTTGGAAGCCAAGTGATGTGGAGTAATTTGCAGTGATGAATAGTGTCTTCTTGGGAAAAAAGAAAAAGAAAAAGAAAAAGCAAAAAAGGTACCAAAAGTTATATGTACCTGCACTTCTTATTTACCTATAATTTCAGGGTCTTCCTTGACATTTTTTTAGTAATTCTGCTATTTATTCAATTTTATTGTAGAAATCTGCTTATCTTGGTATCATCTGGAAACAGTAACTAGTTCCTGAATCTCTAAGTCATAGTACAAAACATCTTCCTAAAAAAAAAAAAACTTCAATATTGCTTTGTCTCCCTTTTACTTTATTTCCAAGAATGGATTCAGAATTCACTGTGATTGTACAAAATTGTACTGAAGAAGCTCAAACATGGTTATTAAACACTAGTCAACATCTGTGTGTGTTGTGTAGAAATGAAGCTAAAGAAATGAGTTCCCATTACTATTTGTAGACTGAAATTATAGTTAAATATTGCTGTAGGTTTCACTGATATGGAAACAAGTTATTTGCAATATTCATATATGAAAAGTACACTTTCAAGAAGGTTGAGGACTGGGGTCCATGAGAAGAGACCATTTTGCTCCCAGAATGAGTTGTTTTATCACAAAAATTATACCATTTCAGTTTCCATTCAAAACAATGGCTTAGTAATGCTGAGTAATTTGACACAAAGATTTTGCCTGGATGTAATGGAGTTTTACCTTCCTTAATTTGCAATGCTTGGAATTGAAAATCAGACAAAACAACTTTGAATTCTTTGTTTCCCACTGACTACAATGAGGGAAAGTTATATCTCACAGGAAGCCATCAGAGCCAGTACCTCACACGACTGAACTCTATGACTTTTATGGCTTTCACAGAGAGATTTATCCAGTTTTTCTGGCTTTGGTTTTAGCTGAAAGCAAATGCTGCTATCTTCAGTGTATTTGTGAACAGAATGAAAATGTGAAATACTGTAAATCGTTCAAGGCACCTTTTACCCAGAGGATTGCTAGAAACTTTAAACCAGAAACTTGGGTTTGTTTTTGTAAGCATCTGCACTGAATCTCTGAACATTTGAAGATTAACCTGCTACAATGAAGGTTGTATGTGAGTTTTTACATGATAGTAAAATGTCTGCCTCACTGAGCACATTACGTACCTATAACTTTCTTTTAAGAAAGATACCCAACAGGGCAAATGTTAAAAGAATAAAATTTTGAAGCTCTGCAAGCAGAAGACTAGTTCCAGTTCTATGTGCCTTCAAAGTTATTTCTGACGTCTATATTAATTTTCTTGTTTGACTGTATCAAAGTATTTATTATTGTCATGAAATTTAGCCAATTTTTGCATATTTTTCATTAGTAGGTGCTTTAGGATGTAGCTGGTAAGCAAGGAGGTAGCAAGAACATCTAGAATGGTGGTGGCAGAATATCTCTGCATGGACTGGAAGCCTTGAAAACATGTAAATTTCAGTATTTCAAATGAAGACTGTTACTTGGACTTTTCCAATGCAATAGAAGCATGGAATGAGAAAAAATATATGTAGTTCAGAATGGAATCTCAACTGGAAGATCTGGAAATGATATGAAAGAAACAACAGCGCTGAGACTTCAACATGTTGTTTCTGCAGTATACACTGACACAGAGAAGAACTCAGCAAAATGTATGAGCAGCCTATTTCACTCATGTCTGACAGAACAATGTGAGTATAGCAATCCCACAGTGGTGAGAGATTGTTTTTTTCATTCTGATGAGTAGGCCACATCAGTGCCTTTCTTTACTCTCTATTACATGACACTTATTTTCATAAATTCATAATTTTCATTAATTTCATTAATTTTCATCAACTGGATTTGTACAAACTCTTTTCTCAAGCTAGCTCTCTTCTCCAGTTCTCTCACAATCATTGAAAGTACAACAAATAGCTGCTGCATTTTTCTGTCTCCCTCTTGGCCTGATGAATAAATCATCTTTAATTCTTGATGCTGAATTCTTCTCTCCCATGTCATACTTGCTTTGCAAAACTTGAGTTTGAACTTGAAGTCTTTTGCACAGATTTTGCCCTTGGATGCATCTTGATCTAATTACCCTCATTTTCTTTTGTTCCTATTTTTTTTAGCTGTCATTTCCATAAACTAAAAAGTTTCAGTTGAGAGATACATAAATATTATAGAAAATGACAATAATATAAATTACCAGATTATATTATTAACAGAAATCTTTCTGAGGTATCCAGAATTTTAGTGGATAGAGTAAGGTTCTGCCAAACACTTTTGTCTTTAGCCAAAATTGATTTGAAATCAAATGAGACACAAAGGGCTGAGAAGAGCTTGTTTAAGTCATATCATGACATGATAGGAGCAGGATTTCTTCAGTGTTTGCTGTTTCAAACTAATCAGATACTCTGTGGGAAAAAGGAAAACAATATATCAGGAGGGTGAGGAGAAAGAAACAACTGGAAAGAATAAGCATTTCTAAAGCCATATGAGTAATTTGGGCAAGGTCTTGTTTTAGTTACAATTAAAAAAAGTCTCTCACTTTTAATAGATACCACCACTTAGTCCTGGGCTTTAGCAATGGAGGAGATTTCTTCAGTATTTTGTATATTTTGAGGAAGAGAAAACATTGAAAAAGAACAGATATAAAGCAAAATTTATTTTGCAAACTCTTACACAGAAAGATGCATTAAATTAGAACCTTTTGCATCTCAATTTGAAACTTTTCTCAATCTCTTGTCTGTCGTTTAATTTAGAATCAGGGTGGTTTTTTGTGTGGTTTTTTTTGTTTGTTTGTTTGGTTGGTTGGTTGCTTGTTTTGATATTCAGGAATTTGTCTTAAGTCAGTCATATCAATATGTTTCTGGATCCACCAGCTGAAATAATGCAAATTAGAAGCTATATGTGCTGGCTGTCAATACAGTGATGGATAATTTCCAGTCAAATAATATTTCAAAAATACTTTGTGTCAAAAAAGCTTGATATTTTAAAAATACGATATGTCAAAAAAGCTTGGTAACTTAAATTGCATAAGCTGCTTAATCTTCACAGAAGTGAATACCTTGATTATTTCCAAAGAATTTGTCTTTTACCTAGTTTTATTGATTCTTTGATATAAGAATATTTGTGAAAAAGTACTTGGAGGTGAACAGCAGCTTGGTTCTTCTCAGTGTTAGATATAATTGGTCCCTGCCAGTCTGTGAAATTGTCTAGAATTTCTAGCATATGGCAGATCTTACATTATCTTGATGATGATAATGATGACGATGATCCCCAGCATCTAGAATCCCAGGGCTCTCCCTGTGCTCTGGAGACATGCACCTGGAAAGCAAATGTTTTCAGATCCCATGCTGCATAACTGCATGACAGATGCTGCTGTTACTGTATTGTTTGGGTTTATTTCAGTGGAATGGGGAGAGGGCAGGGGAAAGGTTAAAATGAATGAAAAATGGGCCTGTTCCTTTGGATAGATGCATAAATCTCAAATAGGCCATGGAGCTGCCTGTGTCTTCTTGATCTTATTAGAAAGAATGTGTGTGGGCAGGAAGAGATGAGACTGGGATTTCTTGCAACAGTGCTCTCTGGAGGATCACAAATCTGGTCATTTAAAACTGATTTATTTGGGTTTATTGCACTAGTTTTCTACAGTTCCAATTTGTCTTTGCTCCTTTCATATTATTCCTGACCCCTTGATGAAACACCCACATAAGTCCAGATAGTTCTCTTTAAGAATTCAAGTAAACCTTCTTTATTAATTTAACAATTCTGTTGTTCTTTCTTTTTTTACCTTTTTTTTTCATTGTTTATTTTCCTAGAACTTTTTCTCATACTCTTTCCCTTTCAGCCATTGATTTATAATATCTCCAGAGACATCAATAATGATGGAAGAAATTACACTGTCACTTTGAAGAAGAATATTTTACATTTTGTTTTGGGTCTCAAAGTACTTTTCTAACAAATATCTAAGCATTATAGTTTCCCTATGCATCCAGAAAATATTAATATCCTCATTGTACAGATAAAGCAGAGACAGAAAGTGACCTATCCAGGGTAACACTACAAGCCAGAGAAAATATTCTGAATATTAGCAAAAAATCCAGACAGTTGGTTTCAGAAGCTAGCCAGGAGACCATATTCTTTTGATTTAAATTTCCACATCACTGTGGCAAAACATTGTAGTAGAACCAGTAATTTATTGCTTTGCTTATGGGAGAAAAGACGGGGAAAGGAAGGGAAACAGGTAGACAGTGATAGAATAAAGCAGTAAAAAAATCTCACTATTTAATTTGAAGCCAAAAGGGAGATTGAGAGCAAATACTGAGGCTATTTAATGCTTACTGTGAGTTCTTTCATTTAAGTTTTCTCATTGTTGGTAAGGAAGGTAGTGCTTTATCATTGTCCAAAGCAGGCATAAAAATTGCACTTACAAATTATTGGTACATGTGGAAATGCCACCTTTGCAGATGTAGATTTCCCAACACTGGGGTTTAGCCCTTGCCTCCCTTTAGACTCAGCAGCTGCAGCATTACTGCCAAGCTGTCACAGATAGTGACAGCTCAGCCATCATTTCCTCTCTCCACTCCTTGCTTGTAGAAATGGTGAATCAGCCACGTACCTCAAGCTTAAGACACAGACAAATTGACTGAAAATTATGCTATGGTTATGATTTGTCCTCTGTGTTAAGCAACTTTCTTAGAACTTGGTGTCCTGGTTAGACATCAAAATCTTCCTGTGGAGACCCTTCAGAAGGACCACAATTCTGCTCAAGGTGACAAGGAGAGATGGAAAAAATTGTGGTGTTGAGAAACAACAGAGCTAGAAAGAAAAAAAATTATGCAAGTGTGTGAAGGATGAGGCCAACCCAGGAAGAAAACAGATATGAAGTACTATAAATATGTTCAGCCCACCACTTTCCTGGTCAGAAGAAGACATTGTCTTGTCCTTTGATGTTAAAAGTTAATGTTTGCATTTGATTTATAGCCAGATCTCTATTCATTTTAGGTAGGCACCAGTTGCCAAAGGATTCCCACTCTATATATTTTACTTCTGGCTCTGAAATGCATTTTAGTAGTCCATAAATTGGGCTTATGAAAGATCTTCAAGCTTCAAATTCACTGAGGGTGGTGGGAAGGGTAGAAATTTTGAGCCAGATCACAAAATTTATTGCTACTATGATTCAGAATGCTGCTGCCACTTTTATAAGGGGTAAAGCCCTACTTTTCCCTTCAAATTTAGTAGCACAGCTGGATTTTGTAAAAAATTAAGTCTTTAGAAATATAAATAGTTTGAAAAAATTACCAGATTCTGACAGTGAGAGCTTGAGAGTCTTGCTATACTTTCTATTCTTTCCTTAAGATGATAAAATTATTTTTTAAGTATTCAAAATTCGATCTTTCATTAAAAAAATCAGAATGTTCTTGGTTTTTTCTCTCTCTGTCTTTTTTTTTTTCTTATGTTTGGGGTTTGTTTTTTTTTTCTATCAGGTTTTCATTTAATTCCTTTTAGAATACCTTTTTGCAAGCTTTAGTTCACAAGAGTCTTGGCTTGGAAACAGGCCACTTTCAAAACGAAGGGTTTGACTACCATTAAATCAAGCTGAGGAATTTACAAAAAGCACGTGTCCACCTGTAAATAAGGTGACAAACATTACACAGGGAATCTGAGATAGATTGGGCATAAACCTTCAACCTATTATCTAAGAAAAAAACCTGGTGCAACTCGGCTCACTTTGAGCTTTATGCACATCTACGCTACACATATCAAGCATGTAATTGTGTTAGACCAACACAGTATGTTGTGTTGTCGTTTCCAATGCTTTGATTACAAGCTTTTGCAAATCATTTTCCATTTTTCCTTTGTACACCAGAGGATCTCATTGCAGTTTAGGTGCAGGACCACTTGTACCACTGGGGTATGACAATTTCCCCAGCAGGAGCTGGACTGCTGAGCCAGACCCACAGGAACAGGCAGCATTTAATCTCATTAACATCTAGTGGCAGCCACACTGAGCTCTCTGACTCCAACTTCCAAGGTCTATTTTTGTACTTGCCATCTGATTCCTGTGAAACTTATCATTGCTCTTTGCTAACAGAGGAAAACAACCCAGGTAATTAGGCTGAGTTGGAACTGTGGTCTGACTCATTCCAGCTGACTTCCTTTACTAAATTACATTTTGACTACATTTCTGTAGAGTGTGTAATGTTGATTCCAGTGGTTCCTGAAACCATTTCAAATATAGTTTATGAAACAGATAAAAAATAATACAGGACACAGGCACAAGTGGTAAACACAAAGCTTTGGGATCCAGTGACTGGTTCTCTTCCCTTGTTGATAAATGTATGATCTTGGTAAATCATACAAATATTTTGATGCTAGTTATTCCTTTCTAAAATTTGGCTCAGTTTACTTATTATTTTAGAAGGCATTTCAGAGGTTTGATTAAAATATGCCATGCTAAGCACTTTTAAAAAATGAAAATTAAAGAAGCTAGAGAAATGTGGAGTATTGCTATCTATAGCATTATTTGTTTGCTGCTGTGAAGCATTTCCCAATTTATTGATGGACTATAATTGCACACCTCCCTCAGACACTACCCGGAATAAATCTTTCCAACATTGCAGGAAGGTACACAGAGAATTTGTGTTTTCTGGTCATGAAACTTCTTCCATTGCAGCAAAGCCAGGACATTCATTTCTTAGTTCTCCCAGTTCCTGAGGGCAGTTTATTCTGTTAGTTCATTTTACTTCTCTATCAGAAACCTGTCTTCTCATGACTGTCAAACATTTGGAGCAGGTTTTTTTTTTATTATTTTTCTCAGGCCAAAGAAGTTCCAGAAGACATAGATTTATCCCTTCTTATAAACAATTCTTTATTTATTTGCCTTTAGAATAGTGAGATCATCTGCAACAGTGGCAGTACTAGGTGTCATCAGTGTAAACCTCACATTTGTGACAGGATGTCAGGTTTGATCATGCAATCAGAACTGGGATACTTTTGTTGACTCATGGATTCTTGTGGGAATACATTCCAGCTCATGACTCCAGTCAATGGTAGAGAGAGGAAATTGCCTCACAAACAGAAGAATAATGGAATTACATCTCTATTCTAAGAAGTAGGAATATAATCATCGCAGCATTGCTAAGCAGAAGAAGGACTTAGGAGAGACACTCAATTCCTAAAAAAATTACATGAAAACTCAGAGATTCTGGCATTGTATTACACGTCAGGAAAAGTCAGGAATGAGAAGACTACTCTCACCTAAGTACCCTTGCATTAACTACACCCTTCTAACACATCTGAAGTCAGAAAAAACTGCTAGGCAAGCTTCAAAGGGTAAAGCAGGCTCAGGAAAATTTGAAACAAGACTTATGTCAACCATAAAGAAAACCCCAAAGAAACAACTGTGAATTCTGACAGTTTGTGATTATTCTTACACTATTTCATCACATTTAGCCAGCCATTTGAGCATTTAAGAGTCATTGATTCTATAACATGATGTGGGCCATTCTCCCAGCTTGCCACCCTGTATATCATGAAGTTAAAGAGACGGATTTTTTAAAGTTGACCCAACGATGATGACATTGTAGCTTTATGTCATGCTAAGATTTTCTAAAACTGTGATCTTTCCTTACTTGCTACATACATTAAATTGTATCCAGGTTATAAGAAGAATCCCTGTGAGTGACACTTGGACTTGGGATTGTGGTATAGAATCCAAAAGTCAAAATCAGATATCTATAATTTTCGTTCAGTGTTTCAGTGGATAGAATTCAGATTCCTCAAAATGGAAGTGCAGAAAGCCTACAAAGATCATACAATCTAATAACAAACAAAATGAATACAGCAGGGTGTTGATAACAGCTTTTGCCAGAGCCTGGGTAGAGTTTTATGATGAAAGAGCTCTGTAAAGACCTGAGAACCTATAAGTATTTTCTGGGGAACAGATATTTGCACACGTACAATTCCAGGTGACAAAATCAGGTTACCTTTTGTCCTTTTCCCTTATCATTCCATATTTCCAAACTAACACAGTGTCCTAGTTTAGGGCAAATTTGGGACGAAACCTTTGGATGGGGACCCTCCAGAAAGCAAATTCCAGCAGCCCCTCCTTCAGCCAGTTCAGGAAAAGATTTCTTTGGAGAAAAGTAGAAAAAAAATCCTATTTATTTAACAAGCTAAGTATCCACAAGCATGAAAAGAGAATAATAATATGATAATATTAAACAGTGGAACCTCTTGCTGTTCTGAAGAGATGACAAATTCAGACAGTCCTTGTCGTAGGGTGTAGCTCAGCTCGCTCAGTCTCTTATCTGTCTCTCCTGTGCTGGAAAATGTTGCCCTGGGCCCCCGTGGGCCACAGGTGTGAGCTCTGGGTGTTTTCTGGGTTTTCAGTCCAGAGCAGAGTTGAATAGTTCCAAGAAAAAGAAAAGCCACAGTCCGGGGAGCCTCTCTACCTCAGCTAGCTGAAAACTGACTAATAGCAAAGGAGAGCTCTTGCCTGCTGTTCACTGCAGACAACACAGTCTGTGGAAGATGCAGGGAAGCAAGTAGAGTTTTTGATAACAAACTACATGCTGGTTTGTTTTTTTTTCTTCCCATTTGCTCTTGGAACCAGTCTTAAAGATGCAGAACTTAATATCCAGTATAAACAGAACAGACGATTGAGGATAAAACATCATGAATTCACCCCAGGACACACAGTCTTAAAGGAGAAGGAAGATGGCAGAGAAGCTTTCCTACAAGCTAGCATTATTTTCCTGAAAGGTAAGTCTCATTTCCTCAAGTTAACAAGACCAATGGATATTCCATCCAAGAACAATGCAAGATCCAGGCTTGAGAACGACCACCAGATTTAAGTAGGTGGATCTGTATCCATGTATAACATGCTATCCTTCTCAATCAACAGTTTATCAGATTCTTTTGCCCCAAAAGAACTTGGTAGACTTTTCTATAGCTTAGCTGTCTTGACATCAGCAATCTCTAAGGTAAGAGTTCTAAACAGTTTCCTCTAAAGTAAAAGCATTTCCTTATGCAAGCTCTCTCAGTTCTTGAAAGACAGAGAAAATTACTCAGTTCTGTGTTTCAGTCAGCTATCACATTAATTTGTAGCTTTTCCATTCTCTGAGGTGTCTCCCTAGACCACTACCCACCAAATCTTTGTGATTGCCAAGTACAAATGAGCTGCAGGTGCTTAGATATTGCGATTACTCTGACCTACTCAGGATCAACCAGAGACCCATAAATTTAAGCCCAACTACTGTCTCCTTCTGTGCTCCTGATTAATTTTTTAAAGCTGTTTTTATATTCCTACACACATGCAAAAAATAAATAATTTTCTCATGGTCTAAATCAGAGTACTACTATTACATGAGGGCAAATAGGATAGGAATCAACATTTCTTATGACTAGGAAATTTAGAAGCTGTTCAGAATTAATCTCAGAAAATTACTAAATGCTTACAGCTTTGGGCTGTGTGAAGTAGAAGAGCTATTAAGATTCTCTTGGTTTTGCTAGAAAGGCATTTGTGTAAAAAATGTACATAATCTTCCCAAGGTAAAAGGACTCATTCAATCCTCAAGGGCAAGATTTAAAGCCAGCATTTGTCTCTGTGATTGCCCACTGGCTCTGTTCCTACTGGCAGCACAGCTTCACTTGAGCAGCACTGCCAATGTGACTATTCAGTATTGTTTGACTTGAGTCACGTTAATTTCTGGCTGGAGTTTTTAGGTGCAAATCCAGAATTCCTGGAAGGCTTGGAGGCCAGCAGCAATAGCAAGCATCACCTGATACGTTATGATGCCAGCTCCAAATTTCCACTGCAAGTTTCTAAAGATGCTAATGAGTATAATGAGCAATTGGTGGAAAGTACTTGTTTTTTAGTGCAATAGCAAATCAAATTTCTTTTCAAATGAACTGACATTATCTCAAAACACAATCAGAAATTAGGCATTTTAAATGCCTAGAGATTCTTCTTTGTTTATCCTTTCTGTGGGCTGGCTGAGAGTAAAACAAGCCTGAGAATCCCATTCCATTGTAGATTCTTTTGCTTGGATTTTCTGGTCGTAGCTTCCCCTAGCTCTCAGATATGTCACAACCTTGAGGAATTATGGTCATTTAATCAACATTGAGCATTTTCACGTTCAATCTCCAAGCAATGATGTTTAAACACCTATTCACAAGTGACAGCTGAATTCACTTACTCTCTATTGCTTTCTGTATAGTAGTACTTTACAAATGAGCTAAAGTTCACCTTTCTCAACAAAGCAGTGTATCAGTCCAATGACCTTCTAGGGGCATTTTTTGGATTTTTTTGGGTTTTTTTTTTTCTATGTCAGTTTATAACAAATGATTCAATATCAGTATAAACCTGAAGATCCCAAGAGAATAACAAAGGAGTCGACTGGGAGCTGAGATACAGTTTGCAGAAAATAGTTGCCTCTAAAATGCTTGAAGAAGACAATCTGTGATCAGCCTGCCAATATTCTGTATTCTGCACAGCTTCAGAAAATACTTAACTATCTGGCCAGTAGCAGAATAAGACTTTTCCAAGGAAAGCTAAAATGCAAGTTTAAATTCCTCTGTGTTATGTTCCTTGATGATTTTTCTCCTTTCCAAACTTCTTCATGGCTTATTTTAATTCATTTCCAAAATAGACTGAAAAAGTTCTCCTAATATGAAATAATTGGGTGCATCTACACTGCTGTGAAAATCAGTGTTTCAGACAGGGCTGGAGGTCTAAGCACCTTACACATATGGAAACATGATTGATCACTGCACAGAGATCTATGTGGGAGATCTACAAGGAGTTTTTTTCAGATGCTATCGTGCTTACAGAATATTCCAGACCTGCCTTCACACCATGTTATATAACATGACCATCTCCACCTGCTTCTGCGCTTTGGAAATATTATATGGTCAACAGAAGTTGTGGCATTACTAGACCAGGAAGCAACTGACCCTTAAATTTCACCTAGGTTGAGTCTACCTGAAATGACTGGATATTTATAAATCTGAATCTCATGAGCATCCCTTGTTTTATAGTCATTGCATAATCCCAAAACTCTCATAAAGATAGACAGATAGATAGATAGATAGATAGAGGCAGTGTTTAAGTGTCTGGGGCAAGAAGAAAAGAAGGGTATTAATTTCCAGATGCTATGCTCCAAAATCCATGCTCTGGTGTTGTCTCATAGAGAAAAAACATGAAATCAGTTGTTAAATTAAGGCCCAAAAAAGGGTGAAATTAAATAAGGTGGTGACTGAGTTTGCAGAACATAGGATTTTAATCAATGAGTTTTAGGAGAAATGTCGTATTTAACAAATGGAAGTTAAAATGAAATCTAGTGGAGCATAGCATGAACTTCACCTTGAAGGGTTCAGAGGAAACAGTTTGTACAAGGAAACGTCTCATTATAAACTCTGCAAATACAAAAGAAATATAAAGCTGTATTTCAAGTGGGATTTGAGTGGGGTAAAACATGTCTTGTTTTTTGCTTTATGCTTTTTAACTCTCTGGAGAAAGCAAAAAAGTAATTCTGAGAATAGATAAAAAGCAAAACAGACCAGTAGCTATTTGGAAAGGTAGGTTTTGCATTTTGTTTTGATTCATTCTAGTCCCAGAGTTCTGTTTTAAGTTATCTCTGAAACAGAATGATTGAGGAAAAAAAATAGAGAGCACTTTTACATAAGTTCTGCCATCAGTACTTGGGAAAGGGGAGATTTACATGTATATCTCCTTATTTGTGATATATACACAAAGATATGAGCTTTGCGAGTAAGTATTAACATCAAAAGGGAAGAATAGAACTCTTTGTGCAGCGTAAAACTTTCCATGGAAATTATATAAAGAATACGCATGCATGCACTGACAAAAATTTTAAGTTAATTTACCAATGCACAGGTAGATTGTTTTACAAAGGTATGGGTAATAGTGGGTGGAAAAAAAAAAAAAAAGAAAAAAAGAAAAAAAAAAGTGTGATTATAATTAAGATACTTTTCTGAGCTTCAGACAAGTTGAGATCAGTCCACTTACTCATAAAGGGACCAGACTCATTCCATGGAACCTCTTGGTGCCTTGGTCACGTACCAATAGATATAATAATCTTTCCTTTCACTCTCACTTTATCTTTCTTGACGTTTGAGATTGTCATCTCCTTGGGATTTGGATATGTTTTAGCACATGTAAAAGCCAATAACTTTGCAGTCAAATGTAAAGTAATATAAATTAGGTATAATGCATCTGTGAAATTTAGGAATTTTACGCTGTTGAAAGAACATTCAGACTATTTCTCTGTACCAAATTTTTTCTCTTTAATGTCTGTGTTTTGGAATTTAACTTTCCTAGAGTTTCTACCAAAATTACTAATTTACATTTGCAGCATTTGTCTCACCTAACAGTATAAGTGTATCTTCATATCTTTCATATGGTCTTCAAAAATTATTCTCAAAATATTATACTGGGCAAAATATTTTACCAGTTTTTACCAGCTGACCCACTTATCTCAAACACAAGGATTTGTGTTTATATCTGATCTCTGATCCAGGAAAATGAGGTAACCTGAGTTGTATATTCTGAGAGTCCTTTTCCAACATAATTTTGTACAACAAAGACTGACAGTAAAAACCAGAGAAGAGAATGTTGCTATATCCAATGTTTGTTTCATATCACTCAATTCAACTGGAAACAAGCAGAGAGTACATGTATAAAATTATGCATAGAGACATTGACATAGCATATGGAAAAACAATAAGGAAACCCAAGTGTTTGTCATGCCATTCTTGGAAACTTTCAAAGCATCTGTACTTATGTTTTGTAGAAGCAGTGATAATTTTAAACCTTTGATTTATTTATTTATTGTTTTCTTTTTAAGAACGGAAGCAGAAAAAAAATTCTACATTTTCAGTTTACAGAATTAGCTACAAGGCTGATGGAACTCAGGAGAGAATGGTGGCCAGCAGAAAAATTGTCTTAATGATTCAAAGGCAGCAGCACCATTAAATGAGAGAAAAATTAATAGTCCATTAATAAATCTAGCAAAGATCTTTCTTTTTTCTTGAAAATAATTAATAATAAAAAGGGAGATTGACTCTTTTTAAAAGTTCTATAGTTATGACCTTATTTCCATTATGATGTGATTTATAAACATTAGATTAAACCAACAGTTATGTTGTAATGAGATTATATTGGCTTTATATGAACAAATTATATTATCACCTTACATAGCATACCTTGAAATGTATTAAATCCATGTGAACAGACTGATATCAACAATGCTAGTAACAAAATCTGAAGTGTTAAGAATTTTCTTGAAATCCTGAATTCTGAGAGACTTTATGTGTGTTTAATCAGGGAATGTATATGCAAAGCCAGCATCAGCTTTAGCTAAAAGAGACCCTAAGGTGACCACTATAACAATTATATAACTGTAGCTATGTTTCTATATTGCTCTGACAGACAGAGAATGGCATCATAACTTGTGCATTCACAAGGTCACCAGAGATTTTGCCCAGGTTGCCACTTCTGTGTCAGTTTTAGTCCCAGTTCTGCCTGCCCTAGGGTCAGGATGAATGGTGCCAGTTTTAAGTAATATAAATTTCTCATAAGCTATTGTTTTCACCAGTGCTTGTGACCCAGATCAACGTGTGGTGGCCCAGAGGGATTTGAGGGCTTCTATAAATATTATATATTGAAAGAATAAAAATACAAAGTTCCTGACTCCAAAAGACTGTAAAAACCCCCTCATGCTTTTGTTACAAATAATACCTTGTAGGTTCTTCTCAGTACAGTAGGCATGGAACAGTCAAATTGCTTCAAGCTTTTTTCCTCATTTGGATATATTAAGTTTATATAAAGAATCATTTTATATATATTTGAGTAACTCCAGAATTTAGTAAAAAATCTGTCATGATTCCCAAACTGAAACCATGAGTTACTTCACCAAACATTACCTGCCTTGCTAACATTCTAAAAGAAAGGTTCTTATTCCAAGAATTGCTTTTTTGGGGAAAAACAAGGTAATACCAGGGGAAAACAAATCCAACCCAACCAACAGTTAAAACAGATCACAAAAGTTACTGGTTATGTAAAGGTTATGTAAATTGTTTCTTAATTTTGCAAGGTTCTATCTTTGTCATCCATGTAGTTTTCCCTAACCTTTCCGACCATCTTAAGCAATACCTTCCACCATTATTTGTAATCTCCTCAGGCTTTAATTAACTTTCCATGGCCCTGAAATCATAAGTTTGTTGATTTCAGTTTTATTTTTAAAATAAACCTTTGCCAAAGTTCTGGCTATTCTCTTGAAAATAAATATTTTACAAGACAGTTCACTGAGGGAACTGACAGAATGAAGAGTTCAGTGAGATTATATTGTTTCTTTTGGGACTCTAATTGATTAAATTCTCACCTTTGTAATATTTAATAGTTTAAAGGGTTGGGGTATGCGGTGCCTTTTTGGTTCTTTCAGTGGCTGGTTTCACACAAATCCTTTTCCTTAGTGCTTTTAGTTCAAATTACAAGATTCTGGAATTCAATTTAATGTAATAACTATCCCTTTCTGGAAGCAGCTAGAATTGTCATTAGGTAAAACTTAAGTTAATAGGATTTTAAATGTGTATTTTCAATTTTAGCAGATTAATTTTTGTATGGCTTTTAAGAAAGCAAGACACACTTAATGATTTGGTCTATATTGATTCATCCCTTACAGTATTCCTGGGTTTAATCCATATAGTGCTAAGAAATGTCAGGTTGTTCCAAGGCATTTCTTCAAGTATCTTTGTCATTTTGAAATGAATGACATTGAAAAATTCTGGAGATTCGAATCTACATGAACGTGATAGTCAATTTCAAAAAAAATAGTACAGAAGAATTTTTGTAGATCTAAACAGATAAAATTTTAGTATCCTTCAACACAGCCCTGAATATCTTTCTAACATT
The DNA here is from genome assembly GCA_013399915.1 of Illadopsis cleaveri. Lineage (NCBI taxonomy): Eukaryota > Metazoa > Chordata > Aves > Passeriformes > Timaliidae > Illadopsis > Illadopsis cleaveri. The sequence goes on along the minus strand of VXBB01015946.1, from coordinate 26,044 downwards.
TTTCAAAATTAACTTTTGACTGCTGGTAAATACTGGTATTCAGCTGACTCTATGACCTAAACAAATATTAATGTCTTTTGAATAAGAGATATATTTTGAATGTTTCATTGATATGTTCTGGGTTCTTCACTCATGCACACTAATGAGAAAAGCCAATATAGTTTGTTTTTCTGTCCATGGAAGTATTTTTCCAGGCACAAGCTTACAGACAGGTACCATGCGGTCTACTAGCAGACAAAGCAGTAAGAGTGACTTCAATGATGGCTTGATAAGCACCTTCACTTAACCTGGTAAGGGGACATAAGGCAATTATGTTAAAAAAATAGCCATTAATTTATCAATTACAAAATTGTTATCTAAAGCTAGAGGATCAAAGAACTTTTCATGGATGCTAGTCTTTTGATAACACAAATGAAATCTAGGGAAGGGTAATCACAGGCTTTTTTTGCATTCCTTATGTACGGCATAGACGGTGGAGCCTCCCACAGATGTACAACAGCAAAGACTTTCTTACATGCATTTAGGTGTTGGAAACTCTTTCAAGGTTTGTTATGATATTATTTTTGATATCACATATGTTTTACCACAGAAAGTAGAGTTTGAGGTGATGAAAAGCTGCTTCCTTGGTGTAATCTTTGGTGAAGAATTTCTGTTGACATATCAAACACATTCTAGAGAAAAAAGGTTGTTTTGTCTCCACTTCAACACCTTGCATGCTTCCTGAAAGAGAAATTTGTAAATTATTCATAATAGATTTAGCAGTTATATGAAGTTACACTACTGTGAAACAAAGTAAGGAGTACAGATGAGTCAATCTTCATATATCCTACAGTCCATCTCCAGTCTGCTCACCATTTTTTCTTTCAGACCTTCAAACGTGTAATATTAAATACTGCAGAGTTGGTTAGGTTATAAGATAATCAAAACAATTTCTTTGCCCCTCCATAAGACTCTTGTTACACTTGATTCTCTTTGTATTCCCCCCTTCATCAATTTTACACAAGCCATAGCTTTTTAAGATACAACAGAAATTTTTCGAAGATCATTTGGCTGTGTGAAATGCTTTTGAATGAAAACCCTAATAACTCTTTCTATGGAAGTAGATGCATTATTTGGAAATCTAAAGAAATAACAGAGACCAAATGACTGATGTATCTGAGTTTTCTTATTTCCTACTAATTGGTTTTCAAAGGAACAATTCTATAATATCTCATGTACAATACACAGTTCAAGACAAGCTTTCAGAGTGCTTTGCAAAAATGTTAGCTCACTTACATAGAAAGAAAAAAGAAGATTTTAAAAAAAACAACTTTCAAAGCCTCAGGTGAGGACACTTGGATTATAGACTAAGGTCTGAAAAAAATTAATATTTAATACCACCTTTCCTTCTATTATAGACACACTCCTTACCAAACTTCTGATTGGTAAGAAAACTTTTATGTCCAGTCAGTAATAGAATTACAGATGCTATATATAAAATATTGAAAACCTCCTGGCTCTATGTTGGACAGGCCCCATTTCCCCTCTCTGTACTGTAGCTGAACATATCAGAGGTCTGCTGCCTCTTCATCTTAAAGATGGATGCCTTCCATCATGTTCCTTTTATTTTATTTATGACTTGTTGATGTAGCAGTAGCTAACCTTTCATATAATTTTGGAAGGTCTGATGCTTTCTGCTTACCACTGGGGGATGAGACATAAACTCTTGTAAAAAGGACATAGCTGAAGGCTAGGTTAGTACCAACTAACCATTTTGTTTAATACAGTGCACGGGAGTCTATACTCTTACTCTTAGAGGGTTTAGCTCTGTCAAACACATCAGAACAGTTGAACCTGTGTATCTGAACTGGACTCATATGTATAATGAATATGGACATCAGAGATTCTAGTACTGACTGCAGCACTCAGTCATGCAGAAAATGACTACTGTAGATTAGAGAATGTTATTGATCTTTGTTTCCATCATCCTTTGTCTTTCCTTTTTTTTTTTTTTTTTTTTTTTTTTTTTTTTTTTTTATAACAAATTTTTTTTTTTTTTTNTTTTTTTTTTTTTAAATTAAGCATGAAAATGCTATTCAGAGATGAATTTTCAATTTTTTTCTTTGGAATGGCCATTCAGATTTTACAATATTAAAATAATCTGTTTCAGAGAAAGAACACATGGACAAGAAGAACAGTAAACCACTAATTTCTTCATATGGCTATATTGATAGAGTTCCATTGCAAAATTGACAAAACAGCACTTTCTCAACTGTGTGCTAGCCCTCAGGGTCTTGGATGTACAATGAGCAAAATTTCACCTCAGGGAGAAGAACTATATTGTACACATATATAATGCACTAAGAGAAACAGCAGACTGGCAGCTCTAATACATGCTGCAGGGCAACATCCTACAGTCTAAATGAAATTGTTCTCCATCTGGAATTTCAGGGAAATCAAAAACTTGCTGTTACGTGGCTGTGAAAATCTTATAATTTCCATTGTTTTCCACTCTATCTCTTGCACATATTTTATTAAAAATTATTTAAGTTCATCCTTGAGTAGCCACAAGCCATTTAGGATCCATACAGCAAGCTATTTACAGTTCAGCACAGTATTCTTATAAGGCAAAGAGGGCTATTATTGTGCTATTGCATTGCAGTGCCTCCTAAGTGTTTCCTTTCCTTTTTCTTGCTTTCCTATAAATTCTATAACTGCATTTAAATGTTAATATTGATCCTGCAAGTGGCCTCCAGAGGAGAAAGATATTCTAAATAAAATACAAATTTTATGCAAGACTAATACTTGGACAATATTAATTACAATTCTCAGTTAACTGGGATGTGGAACCGATGTTCCAAATATAATTTATGGTTTCCTCTTAGAGCAATTATTTTGAAACTCCCTGATTACAGGCACAGTTCTATAAAACACATCAAAGAAAAAAATTCTTTTCAAAGCAAACATTTAAGGCAGCAGCTATACACTTTTTTAATTCTGACAGATTTTTGTCATATTTATATATTATGTCTTCTGCTTTAAAAAGATAACAGCCTATATATAAAATGAAAGAAAATAGGGGAGATTTTGAAAAGAGAATCATAGAACAAGTTTTAGTGGAAGGCCCCCTGCAATGAGTAGCAACATCTTCAACTAGATCATTTTTCTCAGAGCTCCATGCAATCTGGTCTTGAATGTTTCCAGGGATGGAGCATCTACCACCTCTCTGAGAAACCTGTGCAACAGCTTTTCCTAGTAAAAAATTCCTATTGTAAAACATTTCTTCCTTATACCTAATCTCTTTTAGTTTAAAAATGCTACCCCTTGTCCAAAGGGTGAAAGAAAGGGTGTAAAGCAACATAGTTAATTTCAAGCATTATTTTGTTTAGGCCAGTTTCATACTCCTTCATTTAGTGCGAGTGGAGAGTGAGTACTCGCTGTCAAATTTACTGTAAGAGAAATCAGAACCAAAACCATAACTCGCTCTGAAAATTTTCAATTGCAAGGCGATGGATTCTTCTGTTTTTCCTTTACTTACCTTCAAACAAAATATCAAACATCATGGCAGAAAAAACACAAACAAACAAATTGCTTCACTGTTTTAACATATGGAGAGCTGCAGGGGAGGATTGCTCTGGGATTTTGACTTTCTGGAAAACAGAAATCCAAAGTTCCAAATTTATTTTCAGTGACCCTCCATTATTAATAGGCTGCTAATATGTTCCTGAATATTTAAGTATTCAGAAATAGAAATTCACTCTTTGATGGTTGTTTGGAACCTTATTATTTGATTCTATGTCAACCTATATGGTTGTTAATCTCTGTGGACTAAATTCAACATAGCGTATATAGGTCATCAGACAAAATCTCCACTGAAATCAATAGCAGAAATAAATTACTCTGGTGTAGCATGTCAGCTGCATTTGATTTGCTGATCCATGATTACTCTGAACTGTTAGCTTCATTTACTTTTATTGATTATTACTGTGAAATGCTTACTAATTGCACATCAGATTTTTAAAGGTGCTTAATTGTATACTTTAGACTAGTGTTAAATTCCATACATTGATTATCTGTGAATTCTGTTCCAGGGAGTTCCATCTCTCTATCATGCTTGTTTTCTGTAATGTTATGGGCCATATCATTAGCTCAAAGTTGATTCTAGAATTACAGTTACAGAGATGGAGGAGAAGAGAAGCTAGGTCCATTTTCAGGGTTTGAATACTAAAGGGAAGACCAAATCTTTTTAAAAAGATGAGTGATCCAGATCCAATTTTTGAACAATACACAGTCCAAGCAGTTTGTGTCTCAGTCTGAGTTAAGCAAACATTTGCCACTATGTCTAACATCTTGGTATTTAACCTGCATGTGGATGCTCAAGCCCTAGAGCAGAAGCAAAAACTCTGTCAGAACCCTTAGACACCAATCTAAGTTAGAATTCATTTTCCGTATCTGCCTTCTTCTGGGAAGTGGGAGATATCCACTCTTAGGTGACTCAGAAAGGAAAACTTCACTGATTGGGCTCTGGTTATAAAAGTACTCTATGACAGTCAGATGCTGCCAGCAACATTCAGTGGCAATAGATGGGAGACTTCAAATTCAGTGACAAAAATACGAGTTGGATTTTCTCATACAATTATGAAATTTATGTGTGACCGCACCTACCATCCACAGTCCCATCAGGTCTAGGGGAAGGAATTGTCTGGTTAGGGTGAAACTGTCCAGATCTGTAGTTATCAACCAAAGTTTGGAACTGGTATTGTACAGGTGTTCTGTATTCTTAATGGCAATTTATGTGCATTACAATTTGATTCCCTTTTTCGATTGTCCAGATTTCTCTGTTGGTATCCCTACTTGTGTTTGAACATAGATAATCCATCTTTTTAAAATAAGAAAAAAAAAATTATAGAAAGTTTTAATGTCTGTGCCCAGCACATTTATGGACGTTCTTTTTGAAAAATATTTTAACGATAAGTCACTCTGTACTAATTTTTTTTTTTCAAACAATATTCCAGTTAAGTGGAAGGAGGCCTGTGAGAATAACAAGTGTGAATAAAATTACAGTGAGAAAGAGCCAATAAAATTACTGGAAATTTAACTAACCAATTTCAAATCTGAAAACAAAGTTTGAACTGAAAGCTGGTTCCTACTTTATTCTTGTCACTTTGCTAATGCCTGTAAAAGTATAAATTACATTTTGCTAATGTGCTTTATCTGGAGACTGTTAAATTGTTCTGCAATAATATTGTCTTGGGTAACTTTGTGAGCAGTGTGAGTTTATAAGGGTCAGATGGTCAGTAACCACAGAAATGAGATATAATTGAGGCAAACACTGGAGTAATGTGTTAAAGCTGCCAGGCTTCCCATTACAACAGGTAAAAATTCTCCTTTGAGATAAGCTAGCATAAGAGTTCTCAGGTCTGAGAGAAAATAAAGCATCTAAATGCTCGACATCTTTTGAGACATAAGAAGATACAGAAAAAGCAATCACTGTTTTGTCTGCCTCTGCAAATTTGAAATAAGAGTTTAATTTATTAAGAATAACATTTTGGTAGTAAAAAGTCATAGCCAACTGAATTTCTGGTCTTGTTGAGGCCTTTGAGGTATGGAGTTAGATCAGGAGTCATGAGGAAAATCTGATATTTTAGTTCAGACCTATTAAATATTTGAGAGCACATGCCATCTGTTTATCATTGCAAAACAAACCTTACTGACAGCTTTTTGTTTGTTGTCTGGGTTTCTGAATAGTGGAAGCAGAAATGTTTTAGGAAGAAGACAAACCTTACAGCCAAGTGCCTTACAGTCACTTGTTTGCTGTGTGCTTTAGGTACTGCTGACCAGTGCCGTAACCTCTCCTTGCTCTCCAAGCTGGAAACTGAGGGCTGGTCTGATCCTCTGCCCAGGTCTTTAGGTGGAAAGTGGCCATGTCCTCCCATGCCTCTCCAGTGTGCCAAACACTGTAACACAGGGTGCAAAACAATCCTTCTGGTCTGAGCAACACTGCTTTTAAACCCTTTAACTGTTCCTTGGGCCACATTGCTACTGAGATGAGTAATGACACAAATGATTCCTGGGAAAGCTGTAGGAAAGAAGGCTGTAGTATATTGCACCTAGTGCAAAAAGACAAAGTATAAACCACAAACTACAAATCATGCTCATGATTTGGAAACAGGTAAATATTTTTCTGCCAGATTCCCAGACAGTCATAAAAGAGGTAGGAGTACCCAGGTGACAAGGTCCTCTATGCTAAGAGTCATCCAGATTAAAAGAAGAAATATTAAGTAAACTTCTCTTCCCACTCTTGAAACACAAGATATTCTTGGCAGCTTGTTTTGCCACTAATGTGGAACTGTGAACATTTGGCTCCAAGCCAGTTCTGGGAAGAAAATTGCTGAAAGAACATTTTCTCATATGGTATTTCTCTGACATGGGAAAAAACTAGAAAATGACATAAATTTTATGAGGAAAAATATTTTGTGGTTGTTCATACCCCAAACATGAAGGTCTATGTCTTGAAGACAACCTTTAGGTATTTATTGACTATATGAGAAGCTGGGCTTGATTCCCAGCCCCCCTGATTTTGTATCTATCCTCTTGGATAAGGTGAGAGGAGATTGCCAAAGTGGGAAGTGCACCAACAATCTTCACCACCTGCCACAACAAGATGTTGTGACTCTGAGCATATCTAAGACTTCTCTAATTTATATTCACAGACAAATCAGTGCTCTGCAATGTGCAGAATGAAGGAACCTACTTTTATCCATGCAAAAGGAAGAGGATCAGTTATCCAATCTCTGAATTACTCACAGTCCACTTGTTTTTGTACAAATTTTATGCACCAGCTGATCAACTTCAGTAAATTAAAGAGAAGTATTACTAATACTAAATACATTGCTTTTATTTTCTTTGAAGTGTTTCTGATTCCTTGTGCTCAAAAAAACTCATTTTGGAATTATCAGGATAAGGTACAGCAAAATTTATAAGAGCAGAACAAAAGCAGCCAGCAGAGGCTAAAGGATGGGAGATTTATGTTTATAGCTACATGGAGGGAATCAGAGAACACCAATGATTTACAAAACCTATTGAAGTACAAGAAGATAAGGTTATAAAACATCCATGAAAACATTTATGAGAGATATCAGAAAAACATTGTCAGAGAAATTTGGCTGTGAGAGTCACCACACAGGAGAAGTAGGAGGAGGAATGCTAATTGCTTTTAAGCAAAAAAATCCCTCTGATATTTATGACTATTTTTTAAAAAAATAGAAACATACTGGAGTATAAAAAAAAAAATTAAAGAACCCTCATTACTTAACTAAGATAGTAGAAAGTAGAAATTACTCTCCTCTTCAAATGATAATGACCAGTAGGAACTTCTGGGAGTGAGATGACAATAACCACTTTGATTTCCTAGCAAGACTGCCCTTCAGTGAAAGTTATGATGACATAGTTGCAGTAAGTTTTGAAATGCAGAAGTTGGCAGCTTTGGGCCACTGGAGGCAATGGAGAAAGGGCAGTGCAGAATGAGCAGCTATCACCTCTTCATGTCACACTGTGCTGCCTTCCAGGGCTCTGCTGGTTCTCACTGCAGCCACACAAAGGTGAGAACTCTCAAATCCAGGAGGGCTCCTCACTATCCAATCTGCTGACAGCACAGATTGCAAGTACTGCAAAAACACATTCTGCACTACTTTTACTTTCCAAAAGAGATCCAAGGCAGTGGTTTGAGCAGCATTCAATGCAGCTAACTAATCTTCTACACTCATCAGGGATGTTAGAAGTAAACAAGAGCTGGTTGAAAAATTTTAAATACATTTTTATGTAGATGTACTCACTTTACACAAAACTGAATATATTCACAAGCTACTGGTTGTCACATTTTTCTTCTTTTGTTCTTTCTTCTATTCACCAATTCATGCCCAAAAAGGAAAAGCAGAGAATAGAAAGGATGACTGGTAAAAGTAAAAGTTAAATAAATAAAAATTATCAAATAAAAAAGGGAATGTTTTCAAAATCACAACAGATTAAGACAAATATTCACCAAAAATTAATTAAAGGACAATGTTAACATTAAGAAAATTTAGTTAGAATTTGTGTGTCTATACAATTTTAGGAAGGTCTAAACAAAAAATGCCCCAAAACCAAAATTACCCTCCCTCAAAACTAGCAAAACCATAAACAAAATCCCCAAAAACCCCAAAAGAAAAATTCTGAAAAATTCCAACCTTCAAAAAACCCAAAGTAGAAGAAATGTTCATCTTTTTCTTAAAACAAAATGCCTATATAAACTCCTAAAATACCTTAGGTGCTGGGCAGGTCAAGTATTAATTTCCCAGGTAAGGTTATTATGGTCCTTAAGAAATGCATCTCATTCTGTTACAGAAGAAATATTGAGATTCTTTTGAAATTCAGCCTAACAAGGAATCTCAGTGATGAAATAAATGCAAATAAAAATTTCCAAAGCCATGGAGCGATCACATTTCACAGTTTAAAAAGTAGTTATTTTTGTCCTCGTTTTTTTGGGGTTTTTTTTGGAATGCAAACCTTTATGTATAGACCTATTTTTTTATTTTCCATTAATGCTTTTTTTAATCAATTAGAGGACCAAACTATTTTACATTTCTCTCTGTCTCTTCCCTCTCCCTATTTCTTCATTCTTTTTCAATCAAAGGACAGAACCATTTGTTGCTAAAGACAGAAATTGGGGTTTGCTTTGTACTTCTAAACACGCCTCATCTCCTTGAGAGCATATATAATGTATTCCTTTGCTGAATGTAGAATAGAGCCATGAAACTGAGCAAATTAACTAAGTGTTAAAGAGTTGCCATTTCACAGTTGCAAGACTCAGCCCCTATAAACCCACACGGCTCTGGAGTGGATAGCAGCTCTTACATCATCTTGGTAAAAAAAACAACAAAAAAGAAGTATGACAAATATTTTTAAATTTTCTTTAATATGTGTTAAATGAATATATTTGGGTTAGTGACAATGCAGCATATTCTGTGATTTTGTGGACTAAAATAATAAATGACAATTATATTTCACTATTCATTCATCTACTTCCAGGTGAATCTCCATAACTGTGGAAATCTAGAAAGCTGAAATTTTTTAAGAAAGCTCCTTTAAATTATAAAAAGGATCTCTTGCCCTACACATCTGTAAAATCTAAAGTGAGTGCAATTTGTATGCTTAAAATTAAAAAAAAAAAGTTAAAATTGAGTGAAATGTACCATGGTTTTCAATTGCTTTCAATTACCATTAAACCTTTTTGAGAGCAATTTGCATAATGTTTCATAAACATGTAGGCAGATTAACCTTTTTAGTTAATTTATTCATTAGCAGTAAAAATTCAAAGCATCTCTTATGAGAAAATAATGTCTTGCTGTTAAATTACATGGAAACAAAGCAATTGGGACCTAGTTGCCTCAGTTCTCCCTGTGTCAAAGCACAAAACAGTGGAGGGAATAAAGCTTCTCCTGTTAGTGGAGTGTTGATTAAATTGCCTGTTTGTGAACAATTAGCAATATTACAAGAAGATTAGGTGAAGTATTAATTAGAAATGGATTAAAAGAGTCCTGCCTGGACAAGTACCTGCTAACATGGGGGATGGAAGAACAAAAAAGTATAAGAAAAGAGAGAGGGTTTGACTCCTGTCTTAAGTCCCATGATCTCATACATTCTGTCAATGGAAAGTGTGGTAATTCAACACTCTTTTTGTGTCACTTTATGATTCCTTTACCTGTCTGTAGCTGGCTGCTTGAGACAGAAAGGAGTAGTCACATTCCTTTCTTCCCCAGTGTGGTCTCCATCCTTTGTTTTACCACTGAACGAATTGAGGTTACATTATCCATATGTGGGAATGTAAAAAATGGTTGAAGTTTGGACACTTATGTGGCATTTTATTAGCCAGGTTCTTGAGGAGTTTTCAACAACAGGAGATTAAACTCTTATCATGAGCTGGAATTGAATCATTTCCAGATTGATCTTAGGGCACTGGCAGGTCTATAACTTTCAGTAAGGTTATCCAGCATTGGGTGATACAGGCTACAATAACATGTAGAGAGCAGCTGCTTAGCTGATGGAGATAGAGCTGAGTGAATAATTTGAAAGTTCTCATCAGCTTTAGACCTATCCTTACACCTCTTCATTAAGAAATAAAATGAAGCCTTTCTGTACACATCCTCTGCCATTTGTCATAAAGCTATCTATTTTCTTTAGAGTGTATCTAAAACAAATATACTATTGCAAGGAGTGGCTCCATCTTTAACCTATTTACTCAGGTATATGTGTAAATATTTAGATTGGGATATCTTTTATATAATACAACTATTAAATTTATAGTTACTTACAAATTTAAATGTCAGGACAATTAACTTGATATTGTTACACTTTCCCATCTCTTTTTGTAGGTTTACATATGGAAGAGATATTCTGATCAAGATTTCAAAGTTAAGGAAATTCCCCACTCCCTTCTGGTGATTCCAAGTAGCCAGATTATACTAGTGACAAGAGAATGTTGAGATCACTGAGTGCACAATTATGCAGAAGCATTAAATTATCCAATATTAAGTATTATTCATGGTCCTCTTGCATTGCTGTCATGTGCTGCTTAGTGGAATGTTGTTGACTTAACTGATGTAAATCAGCCACAAAATCTGTAACAATCTCAAACAAGTCTGTGGAAAGAGTTAAAAAAAAAGATTCTCCACAGAAATGTAAAAGAAATTAAATGTTTAAGGATGGTTCCTTATCTTTTAAGATGCTTACCAATTTTCTAGTTGAATTATATATATATCCACTGTCTTTCAGCTAATTAAAAAAAACAAATAAAAAAAAATCAGAAAAAAACTCACTATGTGTTCATAGATAGAGGGATCTAAACATCTGGAGGAAAGCACAGTGCTTTTTCTTAGAAAGATCACGTGTGATCTTAACATTATATTTGCTATGAGGTTTTTTTTTTAACCTACCTTACTAACCACTAGAGAAGCATGCAAATTCTGTGACTGACACAGTTAAATAGAAATCCACCAGAGAAACAGATATTTTTGATAGGCGATATCTTCTAGGAACGACTTCCAGAGTCTTGCTCTTTTATTAAGAATTAGAAACCAATGAGGTTAAAAGTAGGAATAATCTGCCATGTACAGAAATCACTAAGTTACCATTCTATAAGAACGACAGTGTGGGATTTGCTTACGATGGAAATGCCAAGCACTTCACATAAGCACATACAAAGGCTGTCAAACACCCTCTCTGTGCCAAAGTGATGTTTCACGGAAGCTTCCACAACATAATAGACCTGTGTTCTTTCTATATCTGTATTAGACACATCATTCCCTACAAAGTGCCTGAAAGCAGCTGAAGCAATCACCTCAAACGTGGTAATAAATTTCGGTCATATGAACCCTGAACATTTAAGGTTGGAATGCTTTTGTACAAAATCTGCTTAAGGAGTACTTTGTTTTGATTTTCATCAAGAAATCAGATTGTAAGATCATAAAATGTAGAAGACAACTTCAGACAGTGTTGCAGTCTTCCTGACAGAATCCTAAATACAATTGTATTGTCAAAATCCCCTAAGGAGCAGAACTCCCCAAGGAGCAATTAATATTATGACTGTGGCACTTTAGGTTATTTTGGGTAAGGAACTGGAGTCAAATGGAAAGCAAAGCTCACTCTTCTTAATAAAAAGGTTAAATACTAAGTCAAATGGCAGAAAATTGGCTTAAAACACTGTGGATAAAAACAGAAATCTATTTTAATTTTGAAGTGCCTGCCCTGAACAATTGCATATCCACCTTGACAGGAAAAGCTTCTCTTAATGTCTCCTCTTGGAGTAGCTTCCATTATTCTCCATAAATCGTAGGAAATTAGACATACTTTAAGGATTGTAAATTCATTTCCCTCTTACAAGAAGTATAGTTTAAAGTGTTTGGATGCAATATAAACTAGTGTCTATTAAACTAAATTGCAATTTCCAATCATTGTATGCATCTCTTTATTTCAATGCCCACTTCCATAAGAAGACTCCTACTGTTTCAGAAGAAAACAGACACTCAAATGAATGGTTGGGAAGGAAAAACTGTGTTCAAAAAATGAGCTCTTAAAAGAAAATCCTGAAAAAACATGATGAAAACACAAGGAAAGGTATGATTCTGTTATCATAGATGAAATGAGATGGCCCACTGTGTTTTAAATCAACTTTATTTTGTCAGACATAATAACTTGCTAAGTTTCACTAAATATAGCATATTTGGACTAAACAAGATGATTGTATTTTATGTGACACAGTTCAGTGGTACCTTAAGTTTCAGGGCATATGAAAGATTAGGATTCAGTCACTTTGCTGCCTAAATTAACCCAGAACCTGTGTAGAAATCTCTTCCTGACCACCAAAGTGCTCTAACTCCTTAGTTGTTCTGGATTGGCATAATATCCATTGGAGTCACTCCATGAAATATAAATAGATATTCATGATTAAATATTCAGAGGGGAAAATAATTGAAATTGTCCTCTATATCTTTGATGAGCTTTCCTATCAGTGGATCACAGACTAATTTTTAATTATTGCTGTTCTACGAGTCATCTTCCAGAAGAAGTGTGCAGAGAGCCTGGGTTTTGTTGCAGTCTGGTGGTAAAGAATGCTCCTAAAACACACCAATGAAAACTCAAATAAGCACAAATAGGACTTCAGCCAGACCTTCACTGAACTTGGTAACTATTACTTGAACAGACATTCCAGTTTTTATGTATCCAAGGGAAGGGCTGATGCAGGCACCTGTCTCACAACAGTGAGTGCAGAGCTGGGCAAGGCATTTACCTCTGCTTCAGTGAAGTGGCAGGAACCCTTGTTTGTACACAACATTGATGAAGTCAGGCAGTGACAGGACTTTCTAGGTGCCTAATTCTCCTCATCGGCAAGACACAGACATGCTGCTACTTTAAAATCACAGACTGTATAAAACATCTTGCCTTGGCATACTAAATGACTGAGCAGCAATTAGTTTAGATTTTGCAGTTGTTTCTGTTTTATTCTGTTGATTATGTAGCTTTTGAATATCAATATAGATATAAAAGCTTAAAATTTCCTAAATGTTTAGCAGACACAATTATTCCCTACAAAAAATATTCATTAATGTGCTGTTTATCTCCATCAACCTTTCTTATTTTATATACATTGTACTTAGATATATAAGCAGGCCATTCAGATGCTCACAGAGATGATTTTATAGTTGCTTGTTTATATCACACAGAGATGTAGATTGACAGGACAATCTAATGATCTGCATCATCTTGTTTCAGATTATTTGTGAATAATCTTCATTTTGGTCTACAAAGACTAGGAAAAGGAAGCAGAAGCAAAAAGAAATTTGTAAATAACCTCCCACTTGGAAATGGAAGGTGCTGAGTTTAGCATGCAGCAGCATATGGTGCATTCAGGGAGTCCACGTGTTTTAACCACAGTAGTACAGCTGCAATGCTGTTCCTGTCTCTCTTCTCCTTCCTATTTTCCTTCTTCTTATTCTTTCCCTATTTCTCACTTTCTTTCTGTCTCTTCCTCCTTCACATTCCCCAGTCCATCCATATCTCTTGATTGGCCACATATCTAACACTGAGGTTTTCAGTGTGAGACCTGGAAAAAAATGGAAACCAGTTACCTTAAAGGTTTCAAAAGGAGTGGAGGACAGTGTATATATAGAAATAGACAGCTTGGAAGGTTAAGACTTCAAACACTTTCAGGTTTTGGTCTTGACAGAATATGGATAGGTCTGTATTTATTTCAACTTTTTTTTTTCAAATGTATTTAGAGGGTGCATTTTGCTCATGGACATCTATGTTCTTATTATAACATAAGCACTGTTTCTTAGTGATAGAGTTTTATTTTACCATCTTTTCTATGGGTAATTATTGACTTATTAACAAACAGTTTAAATTTTGTGTGTGTTTGTGTGTGTATATGCATGTATGTGTTTACGTGTGTATTTTACTCCATCTTTGTAATAGCTCTGAGTGAATTCACCTCTAGGGATTTCTAAAATGATTTAACATTTCACTTCCTGCAATAACAGCATATTTCAACACAAACACTTAATTATTTTAAAGGTTTATTTGATTTTATGCTCTCTTTATCTGTCATGAAGCTATTTTATTCTTCTTCCACTTATATGAGTTTAGACTATGTTTATTTTAAATTTATGTAAACACAGGATGCAGAAAAAACAGAATATAGCCATTAGCTTAGAGTACTACATCAATTTAAAGCCTGATTCTAATGTCTCCATAAATGAAATAAACGGAATTCAGCACCAGGTGAAGGAGAAAAGACAGAATAGAACAAAGTCGCTGGCTGCTAAAATTCAAAACAGCTCAAGATTTCAAGGTACAAATGCAAAATTAGGACTGCTGAACTCTCTGAGGGAAATGAGAAGGGGCTAATGTTTTATTCTTCTATTACTGGATGAACATTTACTTTATTATTACTAGGCCAACTCAAGCAATTTATTTTAAAATTTAATCCCTCAGGATGAAAAAAAATCACACTTTCTGTAATGGGAGTAAAAAGGAATAAACTGGGAAAATGTAAGAACACAAGGATATAATCCTGAATCATAAAAGCATAATGCTGAGAATAGTAATAAAAAAAATCAGCTATGTACGAACGTTCTTCAGCTGAATTTGAGACTAGAGCCATTTGTAACCATGAGTTCATAGTTGTTAGGGTCTACAAAGCCCAGATTTTGCTTGAAACAGTAAATACCAATGCAAAACATACAATAAATAATCATAATATCTGTACTAAAGATCTATATTCTGGTGTTGAACTTGTGGCCTAGAAGACAAATGAACACGAGCTAAACTCCATATTTTCCTTATACCATGCATATATTATTTATCATATTCAGCTCTCAGCAAACGAGTTTACAAAAACTGCTTGTATGGACCTTCATTTATTATTATGTTGAGTTTTGTTGGATTTTTTTTTTAACTTGAAAAATATCTATTTTTATTTCTATGTATGGATGGGTATTAACTGTAGTTTCTTGTGGCAGGACAAGTAGTGTGGATACTTGAACTAAACAGGGATACTCTGAATTCATGGCATGATTCTGGTCTGCAAGTATCTGATATTTATTTTATGAATTTAAAATAGTCATCTGAGGTCCTCCTAAATGTTGTGAACCCAGTAGACTAGGGGCTTTAACTCCTGGATTAATGTCAGTATGTAACAAAAACCAAAATTCTCACAAGTTGCTTTCCACTGCAAAATTCCCAAACTGAGCAAACAGAGGCAAGCCTGGTGACACCTGTAACATACTGTGGAATATTAGCTACAGTTTGTCAGACACTTTTTTACACTGAGGCATGTTTTGTGAGTCACTCTGCCAAAAATAAGAGGATTACTTGTAAATCAAATAGTTGATTCAAGGGGTTGAACTGTTTCCCAGCTCAGTAACATCTGAACACCTTTTTATTAACTGGGTCACAAAGACTGCAGCAATTCATATCCCCTTTGGCACTTCTCTTTTGAGTTACAGAAACACTTCTTTGCACAAAGTGTTTTGATAGTTCAAGCAAGAGCAAGGTTGGTTAATATGATGAATATGGCTGTGTTTCAGGTAGAAGTCTTTTATCAAGGACAAAGTTTTGGCAGTACTCCCTAAATGTAATGAAACACCAGCATTGTTCTGGTACTCTGGAAATTTATTCCACATTCAACTCCACCAAGATGTACATTATTGGCATGACTCAGTGCTACATACTGTCTATAAGTGAATTAAGTCTCTTACAGATCCACAGTACTACAACATAAAACCATGGTGCTGT
The DNA here is from genome assembly GCA_013399915.1 of Illadopsis cleaveri. NCBI lineage: Eukaryota > Metazoa > Chordata > Aves > Passeriformes > Timaliidae > Illadopsis > Illadopsis cleaveri. Next base: position 10,237 of record VXBB01015946.1, on the reverse strand, counting down.
CTGAAGAGGCAGGCCTCTCTTCCCTCTTATCCTTGCCTATTTCTCAGCTCTTTGATTCTGTCAGAAGAGCTTTCTTGCAAGTTCTTGTTCCCAGAATAGGATTCAGGAACTGCCATGACTAAAAACTAATCTCCAAATCCTTACTTTCTCCCCTTACCTACCCATCTCCCTCTTTGATCAGTTTACTTTCTAGCCAGCTCAGATGTGGACTTCTGAAATATGTGTGGGAAGACACAGACTGCCTGTCCATATCCATGGAGATTTATGCAGAGTTCAAGTGACCATATAACCATAGCTTAAATTAGGTTAGTTTTCTCTGAGCTCCTGCTGCACTCAAGGGAGAAAGCGTAGCTCCTGTTGTGATTTCCCATCTCCAACAGGTTAACATAGGATCTGTGGACTGCTTTCTGAACCTAAGCTCAGATGCTTAAAGGTAATAGTCCCCTAAGTGTCAATGCTCACTTTATTTTCATCTTTCACCTGTTTTAGCCAAGGTTTTATCATTGGTCTGGTGAAAGGATATTAGAATCTGGCCCAGACTCCCTATGAACTCATGCTGGCAGATTGTAAAGGATGTAATCTGATTCTGACATTTTCCCTTCTGCATTAGAGGATATACATCTACGTTCTTCAGATATTCAGAAACATCTTCAAAATCACTTTTCAGAATGCAAAGGACCCATAAATACTAGTGCAATGACTACAACATCCATGAAAATATTCACACCACAAGAACCAAATGGGACAGACATGCCACTCAGGATGATTTGCACTGTGGCTGAGAGTATCCTGCATAATGGCAAAGAACTGTAATATGGTTGTTTTTTACCATCACTATTATCTGCTAAAAGTTAATTTTACTGTATATGTTTTTTAAAATTCTCTCTGTGGGCTAAGAAGGTGACATACTGCATGTCTCGGAGATCATTTTTTGGCATTTCTGTGCTGTCTCAGGCTATGTGAAACTGTGAGACCTTGGAGAGTTTCTGGGCTCCCCGTCATCCTGTATCTTGACTCTCATATCAGGGTAAGATTTGGACTTGTGCTATTTGCCTCATCCTGTGCCCCCTGGATTTTGCACAAATGGAGCCCCAATGGGTGCACAAGACAGGAGGTTACAAAATGCTTCATCCAAACCCTCAGCCTGGACTGGTGTTTCAGCATGTGCTAAACATGTACTCTCAGGTCATATTAAAATATGGTCCCTGTATAATCAATGATATTTTATCAACAGATTCTCTGATTTTTGCTTTTACTAAAGCAAGACAAAATTTTGTATTAAATATGACATTTTCTACCATTAGATTTCAACTATGAATACTGAACTTAAAAAGATAGTCTTGTATTTTAACATATACTACTTACACTTCTAAAATTAAATTAATTTTGGCCTCAGTACAAGTTGGTTTGCAAAAAGCCATAGTCTTATTAAAGGTGTTTGGAATTTAACTCTTTACTTCCAACTTTATAAATCACACAAATGCATCCTGTCTGGGGTACTTCTGGTAGGCTGTTACTGTATGGTGGCTCTAAAGTGTGAACAAATTGCACGGTGAAATTTGCCCCTTTCTTCTCAATCTGAGTTAGACACCCAGTTATACCACAAATGATATCTCCAACTTCAGAAGTTAGACTTTTCCCTTTTTTGGATACTGTCTAGAGAAAAAGAAGTGTAGATGTGGAAATGTCTTCTCATCAGGCCCATGCAGAAGACAGAAGATTTTTTAGGAAGTTAGAGTTTCATGAATCTAAGCAATAACAATCTTTGAATGTTAGGCATTTTCAAGAGGATATTGTGTTGGCTGGATGCCTGTTGTCAAGGAATTGTACAGGATGCATATTCAAAAGTTTCCTGATGGGAAAAGCAGAGTGAGTTGGGTTATCTGGGCAGATTTGAGTCATTTACCTGAGGTCAGGGTAACATCTCAACCTTTATGAAAGAAAGACATGAAAAGTTTGATTTTACCTCCTGGGAGATAAAGGAAAATTTGGCTAAAAAGTTATGAATAAATTCCAGCACCTTTGATTGTCCTTTTAGCTGACAGAAAACAAGATAAACCTCTTATAGAAAGGGATGAGAAAAAGGTAGTGGGGGAAAGAGACAAATACACGAAAAGGAAAAATGCTCTGGCAGTCAGGAGGGTCAGCCATGTCCTAGGGTGAATCAGGCACAGCATCACCACCAGGGGAAGGAGAGGATTTTCCCTCAGTGCTCTGCACTGGTGTGGCTCCACCTTGAGTGCTGTGTGAAGTTTTGGGCACCACAATATATAAAAGACATTATGTTATTAGGGATTACTCTAAAGGAGGGCAATGAGGATGGTAAAAATTTTGGAGAAGAAGCTGTATGAGGAGAAGCTGAGGTCATTTGGTCTGTTCAGCCTGGAGAAGACTGAAATGAGTCCTTATTGCAGTTGCAACTTCCTTGTGAGGGACAGCCAAGGGGCAGATATCAATCTCTTCAGTCTCTTCAGGAGCAGTGACAGGACTGAGGGAATGCCCTGAAGCTGAGTCAGGGGAGGTTTTGGTTTGATATCAGGAAAAGGTTCTTCCCCCAGAGGGTGGTTGGGCCCTGGAAGAGACTCCCAGGGAAGTGATCACTGCACTAAACCTGACAGAGTTCAAGAAGCATTTGGGCAATATTCTTGGGCACATGGTGTGTCTCTTGGGGTGTCCTGTGCAGGGCTGGGGGTTGGACTCGATGATCCTGAAGGGTCCCTTCCAACTCAGCATATTCTGTTTCATGATTCTGTTTGATTCTGTGGTTCTGAGAGCACATGTACCTAACAAACTTTAATTTGGAGGACATTGTAGAAATATGTCCATTTTAAAAAGAAAGAAGAAATTAATCTGGTCAATGTAAAAGCCTTCTTTTTGACTAAATAAAGAAAAATCATTATCAATTTTTATGTAATGACTGATACAATAGAAACTATTACTCAAATGAGAGAACATTGTGACAAAGCCAGAGAAAGACTTGAAGTATGTGGACTGGGGAGTTTTCCAGGGCTTAAAATGCAAAAACAAGATACATACTTATTATTGTATGGCCATATGTTTCCATTAATGAAAAAGATAAAGCAGAGAAGGCTGCTGAAAGCCAAAAAGATAACAGGAGAAATGTTGCTAAGGTATCTTTGAGGAAAAACTAAAATAATTTTTTTGGAGCAGATGGAGCTTAGAGAATCCAATATGTGTCCTAAAATACATCCTCAAACATTTTCACTGGAATATTACCAACCTCTTCTATTTGAGTCTGGCATTGTAAGGATTTTGTAGCTGTTGGTTCTGCTGCATTTCAGACTCTCTCTGATACTAAAATACTTTATTGAGACTGGGAAATTTAGTGGGAAACAGAAGTAGCAAGTTCAGATGTATTTCATGAAAGGAAAAAAAAGAAACCATTTTCATGGGAGTGTTCTTTTGTGCAAATAAAGTGGAAAAGAAAAAAAATAGTGTCAAGATATATGAGTATAATTTCCACTAAATAGTATATCAATCAATGTTTCTGTCAATAAACATTACAAAATCAATGTGAGAATCTTAAAACTCTTTTTATATGATCTAATAGACAAGAAAAAGCTTGTACCAAGTCAGGTTCTGCTAAGACACACACTCATAATTCTGCCTATTCTGTTCATGAACTCAGCAATAGCCAAAAGAAATGGAGTTGGTAATAAACCACTAGGTAATTGCAAATGTGTAATTGGCACAAATATGTATCTAGTAAAATAAAGACTATCATGTGGTGGTAGATTCAACAGAGGAAAATTAAATTCATGTTTGATGGCTGATAGATCCTATGAGTTTCTCATTGTTTAGTTTGTGGTGTGGTGTGCTGTGGTGTTGCTTTTCCAGACTTGGAGGGAAAGGTGGCAGCACCAAATGAGATTGTCTGTCCTCTGAGTTTAAGGCAGCTCAACAGAAACCTTCTGTGAGGAGGAAAAATTTGAACTTTTCTGGGCAATAAGACTATGGAGGTGGGACCCTCATTTAAGTTTAGGTAAGCATGAGGAAAGAAGAAAGCCTGCAGCAGAAGTTCAGGCTGAAATATATATATTCCTTATGTCTGATTTTAGGCATCTGGGATGCATATAGAGCCTTATGAGCTCTGTACCCACATCTCTCTTTAAAATAAACAGAGTAAAACAGACAATCTTTAGAGAAGGTGCATTATTCTAACCACATATAGATGAATCACATCTATAAGGACATGAATCACACTGTAAAAACACTTAGGTGTCTCCACTGTAAAAAAGACAGCTGAAGGGGAGGTGGTTATTTAGATCTGGATGGATCAGCTCCAACCTGACAGGGTCTTTCTTACTCTTAGCAATAAATAAATCTAACATCAATTCTCAAAAGTGATGAAAAGCAAAATGCTTTTCTAGTGACCTAGACAGTGCTGTGAGGCTTGTGTAGGACAGAATTAACACAATCACCTACAAAGTGGGTGAAAAAAAGAGGACTCGTCTTGTGGGGGCAAGGAAGGGAAGACTTATCTTCAGAACTTTATTTACTCTGGCTCATTGAATAGCTGTGGGTTTATTCTGCTCAAAGTGCTGCTTTCCTGTTCCCATATATATGCTTGTGACGTCCAAAATATACACCCTTATAAAAAGTATACTTTTGAAGCCTACTGGTGTCTATACTTAAAAAAAGCAAAATAAAATATGCAGAGTAGATTCCCATAATGTTTTTGATTGCCTAGGATCTGGTCTCACCAAATTAACTTCTACACAGATGTAGCTCAAGGAAAGGTTCTTTCTGTGTATGGGGAGCTTAGTGAGCCTAAGCTACTGGAAAGATATATTTGTTGTATCATGCCTGATTCAAAAAACCTTTTATTAAGATAGAAAAAGATCCAGAAAACATTTGTTCTTGCTCTTTCTATCTGTTGCAGGTGAGTCTTGTAAGAATTTAGGTAGTGAATACTAAGTGAGAACTGCACAAATGGCTTTCAGACTTCATGGACATTATAGAAACTTAGAGATTCACAGCTGGCTCCTCACAATTCTAACATTCAGGCCTTCAAACTCTTAGGTATGACAACAATATTTCTATTTTCTGTCTTTTCTACATAGATCAGCATTTTGGGGCATGAAAATATGCACTATGAACTTTTAAAAGTTTCAACAAGAAAAGTAAATAAATACTAATAAGCTATATACAGAACATGGAGTCATAAACAAAAACTAACTTGTCTTTGTTAGTGAGATTTTAGTTTTATTTGGTTTAGGTACTAAGATCTTGGTACCAGGGGATCTGGAAGGGTGCTCTCTCGGCTTCTCTGGAAATTAAATGTGCACATATAATTTTATAATTATTTTCTTTTTAAATATGTTTGGCTAGAAGGAAAATTATTGTAGTTTTTCTGTAGGGTTTATGGAATCTGAGAACAGTTGAGGAAGGTAGTTAGCTCTGGAGGGTACCCTGTCCCACTCTTCTGATAAAAACAAGTTCCTCAGGACCAGATGAAGCCAGGTTTTGAATATCTCTGAGGCAGACTATACAGTTTCTCTGGGCAAGCCTTAAAAGAATAATTTATTTTTCTTATGTTTATGTTTAAGTGTAATATCCTGTATTTCAATTTATGCCCATTGCCTCTTTTCCTACCACTGAACATCAATGAGAAAAGCTTGGCTCAGTCTCTACAGACTCCCATTAGATATTTACACACATTGATAAGATCCTCCCTAAGATTTCTATTTGTTTACTTAAACATTATAGAAATTATTATAATTAAAATTTCCTTTCAACACAAGTTATTCTTTTAAAAGATAACTTTATTTGCCGAGAATTTCAATAATTTTAATGATTAGTAATTCTTCTTAATATCTTCTTTATAAATTTAAAAAAAAATTATACAACAAAATTTTTATTTAAAATTTTTCCACCATTCAAAATGTCTCAAAACTTTTTTTTTTCTTTTAATCACTTCTGGCTTTTAAAAATTGTTTCTGCCAATCAAACTAGCTTTTCTTGGATTATTCAGGTAGTTATCAAAAAGTTTCTAGTGTAACACATGAAATGATGCTTTGATTGATTTAAATCTCTATTAAATATATGCCTAGATCTTAGATCAGGGTCTGTAGTAGAAATTTATATTTACCTATATGTGATTTTGGAGGTGAACTAAAGAACAGATCTGCACTCATCATGTTACATGCGATTTGTTGGTAGACATTTTTAAGAGGTTGAACTCATTATATGTCTTGTCAGCTCCTTCTTGTTTTCAAGAGTTTTTGTAAAATTTTTAATATGGTACAAAATAAGAAAATATCAAATTTAGCTTCAGTGTTTAAAATACTTCATTAGCCATTTTTCAGGGTGCAGCTGTACCAACTGTAGAGGAATACAAATTGTGTCTTCGGTATTGTTTCAGTTTCTGACCAATTATTAGGCACATTGAAAGCAAAATCATAGAAAACTGTAAGTTTAATTTTGACATATTACACTATGTTTGCAAAGAGCAGAATAAATCTATTAAAATGCATACAACATATTTAAAATCAAATAGTACTTGTGGTGGTGTGGGTTTTGGATTTTCCATTTGGTTTTGGATTCGAGAATGTTCTTTGTACAATGGTTTGTTCCTTGTACCCGCTCCTGTCCCTTCCCTTTGATTTATCCCCGAGTTGTTTGTTCATCAGCTGTTATCTGTCAATCACAAGTTATATAACCATCTGGTCCTGTCCATCACTCTGGTGCCTCTCCCTGCGTCCAGAAGGTTCCAGGAGAGGTGTTGAGTGACTGGACAGGATTCAGGTTCTCCCCTCCCATTTTCCCATGATTTGTTATTCCACCGGTACGTTAAGCTATGAGCCACTCCCTGGTTTTACCTCATGTGGCTCCAGTCTGATCCCATCCCTCTGTATTTAAGCCGGGGCCCCTCGGGCACTCTGGGTCTCCCTTGAGGCTGGAGCCCTGAGGTGAATAAACTCAGCTGGTCTGCCCCTCATTGGAGTCCTGCCTTTTCTTCTTCTGCCTTCGCCGTGCCTATCTCCTGGTCAGACAAGAACCCCAGTGTTGCTGTGATGCCAGGGCTGGCCAAGCCGAGCGACACAGGCACCATGACAAGTACTAAAACTTAAATTCATTTAGCTCATAGGATGCTTATAAAATACTTCATTTTTAAGTGTGTTCATTATAATTTAAAAAAAATGGAATTCAAACTCTGCACTGACATAAATTTATTAAGTATTTTGCAGTTAGAATTTAAACTACAGAGATTAGTTCTGATTGCTTACCTAAATCACTTTATGAATTCTAGCTCAAGTATTTGATTTCAAATTAAATAGTAACTTAAATCAGCAAAAGAGAAGGGAAACCCAGTAGATGCATCCCTCTTAAAATGAGTCATTTCAACTCAATCATCAACTGAAATAGCTTATACTGAATATTTAAGGAGATTAATGTCATTTCTTCCCTGTTTTCTCTCAAGGCAAGGGAGAAAAAATACTTTTTTTTTGCAATGGTCAAGTATTCAGCAGGTTCCAATGTAATTTTAATGATAGGAGGTATTTTCACTTTGTCCTTAAATCATGGAGCAGTTCTCATACTGTTTCATAACAGTAGGCATAAAGGAAGAGGCAGAATATAAAACAAAACTATTCTGACTTCTGCACCCCAGCCGTTATCACTGTTGCTTTGTTTCTCATTTTAGGCTGGAAATTCCCTTTCCTTCTTCACCCCCTAACAAAATAACAACAACAACACACCTAACCAAGAAAAGCCTGAGATATATTCCTATGGAACTATAGAAGGAATAAAAATGTGTTACTGGGAAAAGAATAGACACTTCACAGTACCAATACTTCTTCAATGGAACCACAGTATAGCATCAAAAGCCGACTCCATTGCAACTTTACTGTGTTCTCAAAGGATGCTTGTATTTGTCAGTCTTTTCTGTGTTGCAGTTGTAGACTGTGTAAATGTATTTAAATTTAGCCTTAAATTTGTCCTAAATTAGCTGAAGTTTTCATTAAGAAAATAAAATCCCAACATGTGAAGTGCAGAGCTGCAACAGGATTGTCTGCTTTCCCAGAAGGAGCTTGGTCTGGAGCTTTGGTCTGGACCCAGGCCAGTGACCAGGGTCAGGGAGTGAAGTACACTAAAATTTTAAACACTCTCAATATTTAACAGCTTGGCTCAGTAATGCTTCTAGCTTAACATTAAAATATTTCTGTATTGCATGGTGTTTGGACCAAGGACTAAGATCATTGTTTTCCTTGGGATTTTGATTTAGGGTTTTCTTTCAGGATATGGAAGATTTTTGTAGAGTAGTGAGGTAGGGCTACCTTTTTGAGGAGGCATCTTTGAAGATTGCCTCCTATTTTGTGTCATGCATTCTCTTTGGGGAAGGGAACAGCTGGGAAACATTACAGAGACTCAGTAGCCATATAAAGTTCTAGAGTACTTCCATTTAGTCCTCTCCAATGCCTGAATATTGCATGCCAATCATCTACACATATGACCTCAGATTTTGAAAGGGTTATCCTTTATGTACTTGTGCCATGGATATCTCAAAGCTACGTGCCAATATGCACATTCAAACAAACAAATCACAAATGTTATCCCATTATGTCACAAGCTGTACTTGTTAGGTGTTCCAAAGCGCTTGACTCTATTGCAAATGGTCAGGCTGCCAATGCCCATACATATGGTGTAGCCTCATAAATTAGGAATAATTTGTGTCCAAAGTTTCTCTGTGTTAATTCCACTGTGAAGGATTTGAACCAATATTTTTGTTGAATGTGGTTCCTTTCCATATCACTTTTCAGGTCTATGATGTTTTTTGGCTAAATTAAATTAACCAACAATATTTCTGGTTTGAAGAAAAACGCTTATCATTCTTTGATGAAAGAGGATTACTAGCTACAGTTTTTGCTCTTTTCACTGCCAAAACCCAATCCAAAACCAACTGTGTGATTTATGAAGACAGCTTTGCCCTGGTTCTTTTCCAGGTAGTAGTGAAACATTTGAAATTATCTATTTATTCTACTTTTTTTATAAAAACACTTTTATTCTAAAATCTTAAAACCTAGAACATTTCTAAGCTGAATTCATGAAAAGAATGATCTGTTTAGTTTATGCTAGAGTTGGCTGACTGTTAAAGCAGAAATGCTTGCATTCCAGGCCAGCCTGGAATGACTATTCTTTTAATTGGAGTAATAAAGACCATGCACTAAATAGTAGCTGCATTTTTTTTAACAAGAGGACACATTTGCTATGATTTATTAATTTATAATCTCTTTTGCATGGCCAGAAGTGAATCCATTAACATAATAGATCACTCTCTAAGTTAATAAATGCTTTCTTTAATGTACTGCGCTCTGGTGTGTAACTGGGCACACAGGTACAGCCATACACATGATGGTGGGACAATATCTTTCTGACCTAATGACCTCATGATCAATTGACAGGGAAGTCACAGTGAAGTAATTTTTGAAGAGATACTGTAAAAGCTGTAAGACATAAGTATTGACCTGTAACAAGTGGTCAAGGACAAGTAGCCATTCACTTTTGAGAATCAGGATTTGCATTTTTTGTCATCTTATTTTTAGTTCTATTTTAAAGTGTAGCATCACTCATTGTAAAATTCCCAGACATTGTTTCTAGGTTTTGTTGTTTGTTTGTTTTTATTTTCCCTAATGTTCCATTATGTCTGCATCTGCTATTTTAGATTTTATCACCTATGAATAAGAACTGATTGAATTACTAAAAATACTGCAGGAAACATATTATTAGGAGTCCAAATTTCTTGAGGAAGATAGAACCAATCAAACAGTGTTGTATCCCTCTAGGGGGAATGGGTTTGCCCAGAGACCCCTGCAACAGGTAGCCCATGGTCCTTCCCCCTAAACCGTGCATTGGCCCAGAGCCAAATCTTATCTAACCCGGATGAGTTCCCACCCTCCAAGTTACCCTGGAGACGGGGGTGGGCGAGGTACTGGGAGGAGGGAGAAGGTGGAGCTCTGAGAGGGAAGGGATATGGGGTAGGGGGGGAGATTGGAGAGGGGAAAGGGTTGGGGGAGGAGAAAGGAAGCACATGGCCTTGGCCATTTTCCTTTGCTCTGCTGTGTAGTCCCTGTGGCCCCAGCTTGCTAGGGTAAGTCACAGAGCTCTGTTTCTCATGCAGAGACTGAGCAGATTTCCCCAAAGTGGAAGCAGAGGGGTCAGGAAAAAAGGAAGGGTTATTTGGAGGGGTTTTATGTGTCTCTATGCTTAGTAACAG
>VXBB01015911.1:26426-50502 GCA_013399915.1 Illadopsis cleaveri | reverse complement strand
CACGAGCTAGAAAACTGAGGACAGCAGTCACCTAATTTATTTATGCTGGAATAGATAGCTGAATTGTTGTGTTAGGGAGTTTTGGGGGTTTTACTTTTTGCTTTCTTTTTTTGTTTGTTGGGTTTTGAGGGGGTTTTTTGTGTGTTTTTTGTGTTTCTTTTTTGGAAACAAACAGGCCTTATGCTACATATTACTCTGATCTGCCAGTGACACAAGAAAGCAAACATAAATTTTACATTCCAGGTAGTGGTGACTTTTCAATTGCTTTTTGATCTTAAAACCTACATTATATGCAGAGGTGACACATAACATGCACACCTAATTTATAATCTTTTAATCCTCAAATATTTTTCTCATTCTAGGAAATTGAATGTTAGATCAATGTCTACTTTATATTTGCTCAAATATTGTTTAGTTGACCTTTATTTCACACTTTACTTATCTGAATATTATGCTTGATGTATGTTCTTGACAAGGAGTAGCAACAGATACACTTATAATGGCCAGATATCCCAGACATCTTGTCATTTTCTACATAAAATGGAAAAAAAAAAAAAAAGGAGCGTTGAGGCAGAACTACCTTTTTGTCTCCAGTGTGATATTTCAAGGTCAAACAAGATGTCTTAATGGGGCAATTTAGCATGTAATAAATAATGCATTCTCCATTGCATGGGTTATATTTCTTCTACTATCTAGGTTTCTGTTTGCTATATTTTCAATCCCATCTTTCTATGAATAGCAATGTTCAAGTCTTTAAAGTGAAGATGACTGTATAACTATATTTTCATTTCAAAACTACCAATCATGTAAAGTATAGCATTATACTTCTCATACTGTTTTTCCATTTTTTGCTACAACATCTGAAAACAGAATATATCAAGGTAGCTTTTCACACATTGGAAAAAACTACATATATTTGCAATATTTGCAGATCTACAAATTTTGTGAGGCAGCTTTGCAACTGGGTGGCCCACAGCACACACTAGTGCTCGGTGTTGTTCTTCCCCAGGCAAAGGACTTTGCACTTCACTGTGTTGACCTACAGGACATTCCTGTCAGCCCACTTCTCCAGCCTGCTGAGGTCCCTCTGGATGTCAGGATGATCTGGCATATCAGCTTCTCCTCCTAGTTTGATGTTGTCCGCAAATCTGCTGAAGGCACACTCTGTCCCATCACACGAAATAGAAGTGAGGCCAGTATAAATCCCTGGAATATATGACTACTGACTGCCCTCCAGCTAGATTTTGTTCTGCTGATCACCACCCTCTGGACCAGCCCACTCAGCTAGTTTTCAGTCCATCTCACTATCTGCTCATGCAGAATGTACATCCTCTAGCTTCTCTGAGGACCATAAAATACCTGGAAATGGTTTCCAGAATCAGATGCTTCATCAAGCCTTAGAATTATGTCCTAATAACAAAACCTACTGGATCCAAACCAAAAACACCATTCATTCTGCCTCTTGAATCTAAACTTCTGAGTAGACATAAGTGAAAAAAATCACAGGCCTTGAAATATGTGAAAGGGCATATTTCTATGGAAGTCATCCTCAAATTCACTGCAGGCAAAGCAGAACTGCGGTTCTGTTCCCTCTGTCTGGAACTGGGTTTAATTTTTTCTATGATCTATTGCAAAAATTACTTCTTTTAGGTGCTGGATTGCTCCATAGAGATGATAAGCTCTAGATATTTATCATAAGAAACAACTGGGGTGCTCATTTCCTGAGCTGGTTCCTTTAAGTTATATACCTAAGATAAGTGGGATGACTGAGTACAGGAGTTTTGAAGCTTCAGGTAATTAGTAACAACATATTTAAAGTCCCTTTTGATATATCATATCAACTATTTGCAAAGTTGCATTTGTTGTTCTTTGTTCAGTTTTAAGAGCCCAGCCTGTTCACACTGACACCAGAAAACATCTGAAAACATCAGGGACAAGCCTTCCAGACCCTAGCACTGCTGACCCGAGGCGAAGTGACAGCGGTGGAAGGGTGTGACACACTTTGTGTAGCAGACGCATAGGAGATGGGCAGAGTACAATGTGCTCTTGCAAGCCCAGGTGTCTTGGACATTCTGAGACTTCAACAGATCTTAGACCATGCTCACCTGCACTGGGCAGCAACAATAATCCCTGCTTCTTCTCAGTTATTCTTCACTCTGTGTTTAGTAGCTCTTGTCTCAGGACAAGATTGTCTTTTGTATCAATCTGTGGAGTGCCTCATAATTCCCAGTCAATATAAGGATGCACACCCTTCTTTTTCCTTTAACAAACACAGTGTGAGTAGTTTATAATGTTTGGGCATTTTTATTTCCTGACACAGTTTGCAATTTTATACCTGGTGGTCACTCTGTCACACTCCAGAATAATACTGCAGCTTTTCTATGTAAGGAAATATCTGGTCCAAAATTTGAACTGCAAAATGAAAAGTTACTCTTAACCACACTTAGACATTACTGCTTGTCTTGCCTGAGATTTGTTGCATTTACTGCTGCAAAGACTTTTCAAAACACATTAGTTAAATGGAGCTGAAAATCATTCATGCATATTTTATGGAATAAATTACAGATATATCTCCAGTTGTAAGTTATAAAACATGTCTTTGCTTGGGCTATTAAAATATTCTGCCCCATTTAAAATAAGCTATGTAATGAAACTGATGTGCAGTAATAATTTTACAATTCTTATTAACATAAAGTATTTTAGCACAAAATGCATTTTAAAAATTTTTATGCATAAATTCTATCACTTCTGTTCAATTCTTCTCAGCAAATTGAGAAATAAAGTTATATACAGTTATCTAAAACTGGGGAAAAAGTGAGAGAATTTTAATTTTTTTTTAACAACCATAGAGACTTTTGCCATATTTGCAAAAAATTAAAGAGGATAAGCTAAACATAGCTGAGCTGGCCAGAGTAGAAAGAAGCAAGAAAAAATCATACAATGAAAAATACCATGTTCAAAGTCTATATAACAGAGATTTTTCAAATTTATGTTATAGAGAGAAGGAAGATTTTGGAGTGTTTAATGTTTTAAACTGCCAGCTTATGTGATGGAGAAAACAGGTTGCTGACACTGAAGAGGAGCTTTTGATCATCAGGAAGAACTGTTCTTTAACTTGCAAAATCACAGGGAGATTTGAGTGCCTTATCATCATCATTTGTAAGGCCCCAGAAAACCTCCTCAATGAGACTTTTAAAAGGGCTTACAGTTGTTCACGTACCCTGAATCAGATGTACGGGAGAAACACTGACAAGATGTTCTCAAGAGGTCAAAACAACAGAAGAACTTCACTGGCAACTTTAGAAAACCAAAGCATTTTGGCAAAAGGTTTAGAACAGCAATCACTCAACATAAAACACTTCCCAAAGCATTAGCTTAGTTCATTCAACTTAGCAAACTCTAAGCTTGGTCAATATTAAGTTACTCAAAAGTTCCAAGGGAATTAAAAGAAGAAAACCAGAAAAGGTGTACAAAAGAACAAACATAATTATCATTCCTGGTTCCAGCAGCATCCACATGACCGAATTTCCAAAAGGAGGATCAAGTCGTGCTGGTTTTGGGTGTTGCTTTATATACTCCTTGGCCTTCCTGGGTCCTTCCCTTATGTGTGACTTCTGTTCATGTGGCCACTGAGGAGTTGGGTTGGGGCTCCAGAGGTGGCTGTGGAGCATTGCCTCCAGTGTGCCAGGGACTGGTGCCACTGCAGGGCTGGGACAGAGCCCCAGGGCAGTGGGGGGTGAAGGGCAGGGCATTACCTCACCAGGGCAAGGCCTGGCCTGACCCTTCCCCAACACCTGCGCCCAAAATGTTTCAAGCCGGCAATCTTGTTATTAAATATGTATCATAAAGCATGCTTTTTTCCTATACAAGGAATTTAAATTCTTTTACTGAAAACTTCATAGGGTAAGTTGACTTGTTCAGCTCCAGATCTAGAATAGTTGTTTCCTTTGGGTTATTTAAAATGAATACTATTGGCTGACATAAAATTCCTCCTCTCAATATAACAGGTTTCTCTTATACAGGAGTAATAGCCGCTCTGAATGCTGTCTTTGAATGGGTTGAGGGAAAAATTTGCTACCTGTACATTGTGGAGGAACACTTGAGGGGCTGCCACCTATAAACAGAAGTTCAGTTCTGGGTTTTTAAGATTTCCCTAAAAATAAGTGCTCTTCATGTAAATAATTATAATGAAAAAAAATTGTTGGGTTTTTGGGTTTTGGGTTTCTTTAAATTTAATTGGGGGAAACTGAAGCTGCAGTGCAATAAGAAGATTGAGAGCAATAAGGATTGATAAAATAGGTAAGAGCGATAAATCTGAGGGAGATCTCTAGCTGAGAAAGGTTCTCTGACACACCCTTCAAGTTCAAGGCCTGCATGAAATGCAACAAGTCTTGGGTTTCTGGATATCTGCTGAATCCCATCAACTCAAAGTAGCCTTCCCTAACCCACTGGCTACAGTGCCTTGCTTTGCTGAATCCCCCATGTTGCTGCACTGAAGATGGAGCCTTTTAAACCTGCCCATACTGTGTCCATAGAGCAGCTGGTCTGTAAAAGAACTGGTCTAGACATTAATTTCCGTTTCACTTTAATCTTGTGTTGACTAGACTTTACAGTTTTAATACTGAAATATCTGTATAGCAAATTGTCTACTAAAACAGGAGTTGAACAGAGTTTGGGAAATAAGATTTTTTTTTTTAAGTCATGAGAAGTTAAACTGTGTCTTTGGATTCTTTCCCAGCCTTGCTGGTCAATATGGCATGGAATTTTATAGCCTGAATTAAAAATAATTACTGGAATTCTGGAAATCATATGACTTCAAGTCACATGTCTTTCAAATCAAAGCCTAATTAATTATGCCATTAAACAATTGTTATTGTCTGGTGACCAGCAAATGTATATTTTGAAAACCAAAACAAAATGTGCTGTAAAATGAGGCTAAATGCTATTAGTTGCATTAAATAATTACTTATAAACTGAAAACTGATATTTTGGCTGTGAATAGTACTCCAAGACTGGAATTATAAGCCAGCAAGCTTGCTGGCTGGGGATGGCTGCCAGCAATAATTTTGAAAAAAGAATTTGAAATAGATGCAAATAAGGTCCAAATACTGCAGACTACCCGTTAAGGTGTGATAAAAAAACCTACAACATGCAGCATAAAGTCCTTATCTACCAGTTTAGTATTTATTTTGTATAAACACAGACAAACTGTGCACACACTTGAGGAGATTCTTGTCAACATTACATGTTTCTCAGAACTCACTATTCTAAAAACAGACTTTAGCAGTCCATCCTGATCACATAAAGAGACCATTATGAGGCCTTACCTAAACCTGCATCTCTTTTAGCAGGCAGAAGTTTGCATGACGAGTTTTCTACAAATGACAAAAGATTTCCTAACCCTGTGATTTGTGAACCTGAACCTTCATTTCCAAACGACTCAGCTACACATATACAAGTAGACAAAGGTAGCATGGCATATTATGACTAAATGCTTCTGTAAAAAAAAGTTACACTTGGAAAAACCCTGGCTCAGACTTACCAGTCTGAAGAAACTATTGAGAAAGACAGATCACTAACATGACAATTGAATACGGTCCTTTTTTTTTTAAATAAGATTTTGTCTGACCTTCTGTGACTTTCTTCCTGTGCCCAGTTGTCTGGGCAGTAAAGATAACCTTGTGATAATTGGATAAGAAACACTAATTAATGTCTTTCAATGTTGTCTTCAGAAATTCCATCTTCTATTCTGTATTTTTCTTTGTTATTAATTATAGTAGTTGGCAAAAAAGCCAGCACTGTGACTTAAGTTCTGATTGGAAATTCCCTTCCTTCTGCTCCAGGTATTATTAAGATATTTTTAAATGTTTGCTTTGGATAGAGAAAATGAGGGTGGAGGAGCTCTGATGTAGGTTGGAAATGAAACAGTTTTGTGAGCAGTGTCCTGTGTTGGTCTGTAACCAGATGGGAGGAAATTAGTAAGGAGAATGGTCATTAGGAACAGGAGTACTACACAAATGTTGTGGTACCCCATAGAAAAGAGACATGTTTTCTGTGGGAAGGTATATTGTACCTATGGATGAGCTGCCCTTTACTGATCTCACCATAAGTTTCTCCTGCTCATATAAATTTTTGTGTTTTCCAGAATTCCTTCTGAAACAGACCAGCACAGCATCATTCTTGGTTCTAGCTCCTGCTATAAAAAACACAGTCCCTGAATANCTTAACAGCTGGCTTGTTATCAGAAAGGCAGTCACCCCCTCCCTCCTGGAGTTACAACAGATAAAGAAAAAACACCTCTCCAAACAGGTTTCAATAGATGGAAGAGAATAAACTTCTTTTTTTTTTGGTTGCATAACCCAAGACAACTTTGCAATACAATACACATCCACTGTGTGATGTTGAAACTTGAGAAGCAGAAAGATAGAAATGTGTTGCTTTCTTGACTGAAATTCCATTGACATCACCTGTAATGGCCATGTCCTCAGGAGGCAACCTATCAGTCTGGAGACTAATGCCCTTGTCACATATCAACTGGAAGTGCAGAAATTTAGTGGAATGGGACATAGAAGTAGTTTTTTTGAGGCAGTGGCTATCATGTGTGACAGCTTTCTTAGCATTTCAGAGGCAATTTGATTTCTATCAGTTTCCTCAACATGACTTGTCAGGTCAGTCATCTTCCCATTTTTGTGTGTCATTTACTCATTAGGCCAAAACTTTTTCTTTAAATGCAAAGTAGCCATCTGCTGTATACATGCTATGCTGGTGGGATGATGAGGGTACCTTACCTCCTGCCCTAGTTGCTGCAGGAGCCTTTGTCCCAGAATCATTCCCTTCTGTTAATCCAATAGGTGCCAGATTACTTGGAATGAGGAATTAAAAATATCCCAAACTGTTTGCTGGTCCCAGCCAGGTGGGACATGGCATCTAGGTAATTCATATAATAAAATGTATCCTTCACAATGTCTGTCTGCAGCCCCAGTAGATCCAGATTAGTTCCATGCATGGACCAAGAAAGGAAATAAAACAGGTGCTGCTGCAGCCTTTCCTTCTCCATCTGCCAGAGGTTTATCTTGAACAGTTAAGCTGAAGTTTCATGCTCCTTTTTCATGTTTTCCAAACTAACATGTTAAAGAACCTCTCTACAGCTGTGTGTTAGGCCAGCAACTTCTTCACTGGGGAATAACCTGGTTGCTGTGTTGAATCATTTACTGGAAGACTCCACAGAGAGGTCACTGTTCAGCTGTTCCTCTAGCAGCGTCCTCTGATTTCCTTCTTTGCCTCTGGCAAGATAATATCTCACAGGCAGAAAAAATTTAATTCTTCACATCAGGATAATATGCACATAAATATGTATAAATATGCCATCCTTGGTGCTCAAACCATCTGTACAAGTGTCACCACAAGAGCTATTGGTAGCTTTTTTTGTATGTCTCTTTACTTATTTACAGTCTGGATAAAGCATTAAATTCCAGTGTGATTTCTAATTAGCAGAGCAGCGGTTATTGCTTTGCTTTGGCCTGTTATCAGCTTGGTCCTGAGACAGCAAAGCCTCTGTGGATGTACCAACTGACCAGGTATTGCAACTTGCCAAGGTGTTGCATGGTATTGAAACTCATCTTTAAGGAGTCTGCTCAAACTTAGCCCATATTTGCTGGTTGTCAATTTGCAAGCAATATTGATAGGGGGCAGTTTACACAGGGATGCCTTAATGAGAAGCAGTAGGATATCACACACTGTTCCCAGAGGCATTTATAAGCCTCAATCTGGAATGATTTATGTTAAGTGTTCATTGTATTAAGTCTGTCTCATTTGGTTTTACGTCATCTACTGAAACTATCCCTCACATATAAAATGTATTTCTGTCACAGACTGGGCTTTTCTTAATCACATTTTAAAATTTACACATTTATTATCTCTATTTTGTCATCTGATGCATTTACAGACTAATTTTTTTCCCATTTATTCGTCCCCCTGAAAAAGCTTATTTGAAGAGCAGAACATCAGCAATGATGGAATGACAGGCTGATTGACAAAGATCTCCGCATTGACTCATCAATAAGTGTGTAGCTAAATAAAATCAGGAATTGCAAAAGAAATAGGGAATATATAGTAGTTTAATTGACAGGAGAAAGACCACAGCTATTTGAAGTTCTATGATGTGGGATGTCTGTAGGCTTCCAAATGACTTTTGCAATTTGTTATCTTTATAAATTACTTGAATGGACTATAAACAAGTCAGATTGACTAGGAAGGCAATAATGAGAAGAGGAATGACTGCACTTCAAATGTCAAGAAAGTTTCAGTGTCATCTTTGTATTATGGCTGATACCTATGAAATATAAATTATTCTACATAAACATTCAGCTTTATTTAAAAGAAAAAAACAAATAGAAGGAGGAAAAAATAACAGAATAAAACTAACTAAGAAAATAAGGCTTCCAAAAGAGGTTCTGAGAGAAAGCAATGGTGATTTTCTTTTAAGTAGCACTTTGATGATCTGGAAAGATAATTCCTTGATATATCAACATAGTATATCTTCCATTAGATAAACATCATGTTTTCACATCTGTCCTATTTCAGTTAAAATACACATCTAAGCTTTCTTTCCCCACATAAAAAAGGTTGCATATTTTAATACATCTGAAAATTAAAATAATGAAAAACATGCATAAAAACCTGTCTTGTTTTGAAACCAGTACCTCTTTTGTTATTCAGCAGAACCACTCCCCAGAATTCTTGACTGTATAACCAATGTTTGCACATTAACATTTGCAGCTATTTCCAACATACTAAATTCCTGGTAGCTCCCTGTCTGGGAAAAAAATAGGGCAGCTCAAGCAAATGATGAAAAGATACCTGGCCAAATGCACAATACCTATAAACTAAAATTTATGTATACAGTATGTTTTTAAAATAAATGTTTTAAATTGTAGACTTTCCTGCAGAAATTTTAAGTAGGATAGAAAAAAAATCATTCTGATATATAAAAGGAGATGAGAAAAAAAAAAAAGTGTGGAGTCAATTGTGATATTCCCCTTTGTCAATAGCAGAACTCCTTCTAGCACATAAAAGACCAGAATTTCACCCTGGCCTCTGTATCTTATGGAAGGAAGTAGCAGAAGTATAAGTGAAAAATAAACAAATATATTTTCATCATAAAAATAATCTAACTTTCTACTAAGAAAAAGCAATGATTATGTCAATGAACACACAGATGTTTCTTCATCCTTCTTTGGCACATTGTATTTTACAAGCTCAGGCATGAAAACCAGCTTAGAGATGCACTTCTTTGATTTCCTTTATTTCTGATATTTTTCAGTAAAAATATAACAGTTGTAAGATTTATGAAAAGCAGATATTTCAATTTCATGCTGATGGAGTTAAAAAAACATTTTTTCTATTGGTAAGTTGATGTCAAACTTCTTGTAGGAGAGTTACTGAACATGAGGACACCTGAAAACCAGAGAAGAGAAATCGAGAGCAATGTAAAGAGTTTTCCAAAAGCTACGAGTACTTTTTTGAGAAAGCAGAAACAATCTCCTTATATGGAAGAAGGATAAGAAATAGGGATCATAATTGAAATGGGACATTTTGACTTGACATGGTGGGGCGTGCGGCAGAGAGAATCACCGTAAGGGGAGAGCCAGGGGTAGGGGCAAGCCTGGGCAACCTCTTTCCCTGTAAGCTTTCAAGACACAGCTGGAAAAGCCCTGAGCAATTTGGTCTGAGATCAAATTGACTCTGAGCAGGAGTTTACACCAGAGATCACCTGAGGGAGTGTTAATTTTAGCAGGTGGACAGTTTAGGGTATACGTTGAAAAAAAAAACTATTGGAAGATACAGGAGATTCAGCATAGTATAACTGCTGAATATCAAGGTGATCTAAGGAACATAAAATTTCCTTAATCTCTTGGTGATTGAAAGCATAATGTAATGCTGAAATCCTCTAAATGCTGTTCCAATGCACTCAGCAACCAGAACTTATATTCACAATTATTCCTGAAACTGTGTTAGATCTCAGCAAAGATTCTGGTGGCTATGTATTTTAAATTTGGATTGGAAATTTTAAAATATATATTTTCATAACAGGACCTATCTACCTTGACTGCAGAAAGAAAAATATTTTTTAAACTCTCACAAGCTGTATAAAAGACAGAATAAGGGTTAGGTTATCCAATGAGAAATGTGTTTTGTTAGGAAGGGAGGACTGTCATCATCCTAAATCCTCAAAGAAGGAGCTGAAACTAAGCTTTTGAAATAAATCATGAACAGAGATCATGATCGAAACTGACTTGTTATTGGAAATTTCATTTTCTATCCACTGAAATAAATAAATCAAATATTTCCAATTTTTTTCACCCCAGAAAGCTCTATTCAGTCAGATTGCTGTTCTCAAATCCCTAACTGCTGTGCCCCCTAAAGAAGGACTCCTGGGCTTAACCAATTCTGCAGTAAAATGCAGAGACCCAGAGACCACAAAACCTCCTTTTTCTTCTAATCTTAGAAAAATCCCATACTCCTAAACTCCTGTTGTTGTAGTCCACTATGGTTTTAAAGTAACTAAAAAATAAAACTTAAATAAAGGTTGTTTTGTTTTTTTCATTCCTTTTTTCTTCTAAAGACAAATGGAAATACGCCTGCCATGGGGGAAAGGGAAAGAAAATATTTTTGTTTCCATTTCAGGACAAATTTAAAACAAAAGTAATCAGAATTTCCAGTCAAGCAGAATTTCTAGTTTCTAGCCAGTTCACAGTAGGATCTGGTTATTAAATTCCATTAAGCAAGTGTGCCTTCACATCCTTGAAAAGACTTTTTCCTCTGGAACATCCAGCTGTCAGAAAAGTTGTCATTTAGCCCTGGGCCATGATATGTTTGCTCCACTGTGATAATCTGCTTTGCTTTTGTGAACTTTAAAGAGTTCTGCTACCATTTTGACAAGGATTTGTCACATTTATAATGTTTCTATGCAACCTCTATGGAATTTGCTGTGTGTTTTCATGCAAAATATAATAAGCTGTTACGACTATTATGTCCAGGCTTTACCTTTTGGCATAGCTGGTGTGGATTTTGTGTCTTCTCTTCATCAACTCTGTGTTGTTTGTAAAGTTAGATCCTACAAGTTAAACAATTAATGGCTTGTGGATATTTTTGCATTTACTCATCTACAATTTACCAAAGAAATTAAGTTATTATTTTGGATTGTGTCATTCGGGTGCATCGCAAGTGTAAAATGTAGATAAATTTCTACAGGATAAGTACTCAGACATTGATTTAATTTTCCTAGTTAAGTGCTTTGATGATTAAAAGTAGGATTCTCCATCTGCTGAAATTTGTTATGGCTATGGCTCTAATATAAAATCTGTCTGTTATTTTAAGGGTATATTTGGCTGTGCAACCACAGGACATTATTGTTAGCAGCATATAAACTATTCAATTAATTTGAAGCTAATTAGCTAAATGAAAGATTTTGCAAATTGGAAAATAAAAAACACTGTTAGGTTTTTATTCCAGTTTCAATTTAGCCAGATAAAAAATTTTTCATTTTCCCTTCTTGTTACAAGTAGATAAAGTTTTGGGTTTTTTCTTTCTTTTAAACTTGTTTAAACTAAAGTTTCCTTTTCATAAAAAGGTATAAGATAAAATATTTTCTCTATTCACTTTCTGTTTTCCAGTCCCACACAGATTCTTATTATCATGCTTTTATGTCTATTCCTTTATTTTATTGCAATCACTTTTTCCTTTTCCTTACATGAAGCAAATGTCATACATTAGGAAAATCTGAACATTTCTGCTAGAGTGGAAATAAACTTAATGTGATCTTCTCTGTTGAGCTGCAGTTAGTCCATACAGGACACAAAGAAACTACAGAATTAATTTTTTAAGTAATTAACATCCCAGCCCAAACATTAGGATATTAAAGTAACACAGTATACAGGAGTCATTATCACAGAAACTTTGCCTGAATATTATGAGGCTTTCTGAAACCTTTGTGTCTGTTTTGGGGGGCTTTAGATGACGCAGGTTTTTGACTATAGGCATGCATTTTAGTTTTGTGTATGTTTCTGCAGAGTCAGATGGAGTGGAGACAAACCACAATTTCAGTCTCAGACTTGTATTAAAATAAAGATATGTGATAAAACAAGTGCTGGGAAGATTTGAGTGCTACTGACTCTCCGTAGGAGCTGCTGACACTATCCAGTGATACAACTATTTGGAAAAATTTTATGTGGTGCATTATTTTGAATTTACCACAAAAGTAGCTTTTCAGCCCAGTTTCCCCATAAATACTGAATGTCAGACAGAGCTGAAAGCTATATTTATTATTTTTAAAGGCACCTGTGCTGGAGTGTGAATGGCTTGCCTGTTGGTAAGTTTACAAAGGTAAATTTTTGTATTTTACTTTCTTCAATATGAGCCCTCTAAAGGTTCAGGTATTGTAAATTAGAGATTTAATGGAAAAGTTCAGCACCAAGGATGTGATAAGATGATAGGGAAATGAAATCATTATGTAAACAAAGCAGCATACATTCAGTTTCCAGTTTTTTCCTCATTGTATGTTACTGACTTAACATCAGTGAAAAGATATACTTTCAGAGCAGCCAGAAAGGTGACTTGGTTATAATGGGGCAAATTACTGACAGAAGACATCTACTAAAATACTGACTGACCAAATCTCTGCCAGTAGAGAAACTGCTAGCCTGAGAATCTGGAACAACCCTGACAAGCACAAGTGGGAGCTTGGGTTGACCTCGATAGGTACAGCTGGGACTCTGCAGTATGCTTGATAAGCACAAAAAAAGAAACTGCCATAACCTGCAGAACAAAGAAACTGTTACAATCTACAAACTGACCTCCTAAGAAAGCAGAACTCAGCAACAAAGACTGTTGTCCTGGGCTCACTTATGTATTCATATTAAAGATATAAAAGTAAGTCACTGTCTTTCCAAAATGAGCTTTTCTCTCCAAGAAGTACCCCCATGTGAACTTAACTACACACTTGCTTTGTCCCCATTCCTAGGAGCAGCTAAATGAACTGCATTGGTAATAATTTGAAGGAATAATATTTATATAGGCATGCATATAAATAATTAAACAGCTTGTTCTTGACTAGTGACAATTCATAGTAGCTTGCAAATATATATAAAAAATTCTGTATGTGTTTACATATATATATATGCTTTCTTTACTAATCACAAGTGTACACCTTAAAAGTATTTTGTTTGTAATGAAAACTCTGTGGGGTTTGTATTACTGAATTCTATGAACATATTACCATGATCAACTCGTGGGATGGGAAACCCCTGTAGATCAAGACTCTCACAGTTACATACTCACAAAGGAAACAGCCTTAATGGTTTGCTTTTAATGTTAAGAAATAGCAAATTATTTCTTGCAATTTCTAATCTTCATGGTTTCTAATGTTATTCTTTGCCTTATTAAAATGATTAACATAACAACAGCATCTTGCCAAACACTTTAAGAGGAATAGAAGTATCTTTTGTTATATTAAAATATCTCAGTCCTAATTTGTCATAAATTTTCTTTGTCGTGATTTTGGACAAAATTCATACCCAAATGAATGCTCTTTAGTTTGAGATATCACTACAGAGTGGAATTTAATGCTCTGGCTATAACTAGCAATATTTACATTTCTCTACTGTCATCTGTCTATGTACATAGACATGCCCATAAACAATATTTTACTATAATATCTTTGTATTGCATTTCTCATGGGGACAAGTGCATAGATGTTATAGAATAATTTAGGATGAAAAAGACCTTTAAGATCATGGAGTTCAACCATTAACCCAACACTGTCAAGTCCATGACTAAACCATGTCCCTAAGTGCCACATGCACATGTATTTTAAATACTTCCAGGGATGGTGATTCAGCCACTTCTCTGAACAGCCTGTTGCACTGCTTGACCGCTCTTTCAGTAAAGAAATAATCTCTAATATCCAACCCAAACCTCACCTGGCATAAGTTGAGGCCATTTCCTCTTGTCCTGCTCATTTCTATCTGGGAGAAGAGATTGACCTGCACTTTGCTACAACCTCCTTTCAGGAAGATGTAGTGAGTGATAAGGTCCTCCCTGAGCACCCCCTTCTCCAGGTTCAACACCCCCAGCTCCCTCAACTGCCCCTCAGAAGACTTGTGCTCCACATGCTTCACCANTATTAAAATATCTCAGTCCTAATTTGTCATAAATTTTCTTTGTCGCGATTTTGGACAAAATTCATACCCAAATTAATGCTCTTTAGTTTGAGATATCACTACAGAGTGGAATTTAATGCTCTGGCTATAACTAGCAATATTTACATTTCTCTACTGTCATCTGTCTATGTACATAGACATGCCCATAAACAATATTTTACTATAATATCTTTGTATTGCATTTCTCATGGGGACAAGTGCATAGATGTTATAGAATAATTTAGGATGAAAAAGACCTTTAAGATCATGGAGTTCAACCATTAACCCAACACTGTTAAGTCCATGACTAAACCATGTCCCTAAGTGCCACATGCACATGTATTTTAAATACTTCCAGGGATGGTGATTCAGCCACTTCTCTGAACAGCCTGTTGCACTGCTTGACCGCTCTTTCAGTAAAGAAATAATCTCTAATATCCAACCCAAACCTCACCTGGCATAAGTTGAGGCCATTTCCTCTTGTCCTGCTCATTTCTATCTGGGAGAAGAGATTGACCTGCACTTTGCTACAACCTCCTTTCAGGAAGATGTAGTGAGTGATAAGGTCCTCCCTGAGCACCCCCTTCTCCAGGTTCAACACCCCCAGCTCCCTCAACTGCCCCTCAGAAGACTTGTGCTCCACATGCTTCACCAGCTCCGTTGCCTTTCTCTAGACAAGCTCCAGCCCCTCAATGTCCTTCTTGTAGTGAGGGGCCCAGAACTGGACACAACACTCAAGGCGCAGCCTCAGTCAGCAGTGCTGAGTACAGGGGGACAATCCCTGCCCTGGTCCTGCAGTCCGCACTACTGCTGATACAATAGATGGCCAGGATGACAAAACAAAATTTATTAAAAAATTCCAACACCCCAATATAATGTAGTGAACTATCTTGTTTATCCATGTGATTTTGAAACATTGTACATGAATTTATTTTATGGAAAATTTAAATTAAAAACAGCTTGCCTCCCCACACACAAACATACAAAAGAAAACATTCTAAAACATCTCTTTGTTCTGGAACTTCTAACAGCAGAAAATAAGAATTTCCTGTATATGTGTCACTTCAGCCACAACTGTAATTAAGAGCTAATTATGAGAGTGTTCTGGTAGAAATTAAACAAAATTATATTTTCTCAAACAGTTGAAGCATAGAGAAGTGTATTTAAACCAAAAAGCATAAAAAGAATACTTCTTTTATACATATCTAGTCCATTATGACTAGAAATTTAACAAAAAGACCTATGCATCGAAAAGCTAATCTGAGAGGCCTGTGCTTTCTTTCATAATCTGGCCCAGAAAAAATACAAAAGATGTATTATACAAAAAATATTTTTTTAAAAAAAAATTCTGTGTCCTGTTCTTGTTTTGATGAATAGATGTAATTTTTTTTGCTGTCACACTCACAAATGACAACCAGGAGACCTGTCACGAAAAGGAGTTTTCCACATTGTCCCAGCACACTTCCATCAGCACGCATGCCATCTTGCACCCACCAGCTTCCTCACTTTCACCGTCGCCTGTCTTCATCCCCAGCATCATTCACTGTTTCTGTCTCACATCATCTGCAGCATGTCTCAATCCCAGTTCAGAAATTATTAACATTTTCTATTTGAAACTATCTTGAGTCCTGTGTAGTAGTCTGTTTTGACCTCATCCATCCTGGTGTGAGTTGCCGCAAACTGAACCTTCCCTTAGGATTCAGAAGAAATGAGAAATATGGTGGTGGCAACAGCAGTGGTCTGCAGTGATGGACACAAGGAGGCCAGAGTTTGTGGGAGACAAGTCTGCATTGTGCACTGATTGAAAAAGAGAAAATGAAGTTAAAAGCATTTTTCCACCAAAAGGTGTGAAAGACAGACCATAAAATATAGGATCTATAGACTAGACTAGACTAGGCTAGGGTAGACTAAAATAGAACAGAACAAACCTGAACAGTTCCAGTTGGAAGAGACCTACAGTGATCATCTGAGTCCAATTTCCTGTTCACTACAAGGTTGATTAAAAGTTAAAGCATATTATTAAGAGAATTGTCAAAATGCATCTTGAGCACTCGCAACCTGAGGACATTGAACACTACCACTCTAGTAGGGCTGTTCTGTGTGTCTGAGCATCTTCTCAGTAAAGAAATGTTTTCCAATATCTAGTCTGAAACTCTTGTGGTAAAGCTTTGAATGATTTCCATACTTATTGTCAGACTATAATGTGCAAGACCAGTTTGTAAACCTTGACTCCAAAAGGAAGTACCTCATTTGTGAATTGGTGAATTTTATGTGCTGTTAGACTTGCCTTAAATGTTCTGGAATCCATCTCCTTGTGGTAGATCACCTCTTTCATTTAAGAACTGTTGTCACTGAAGGTGCTCAAATGTACAGGCCCATCTTAAAATAAATTAAGGAGAGTGTCCAAGGAGTCTCATCTCATCTCATCTCATCTCATCTCATCTCATCTCATCTCATCTCATCTCATCTCATCTCATCTCATCTCATCTCATCTCATCTCATCTCTTTCTTGTCACTCTGAGTTCAGAACAGACCAAGTTCACAACCTTCACAGCATTCCACATATGTTGCTCTTCAGTCAGGAGACATTGTCATGCCTGCTTGTCTTGTTCTGTGGACAAGGTAAAGATCTGAGTTTCCAATGCTTCCTGTAGCCTTTCAGGGACATCACAGAGCAAAAAGGTCAACTGTAACTTCTCTGTAATAGAGTTTCATTAGTCACATATTCAACCAGATTTACTTAAGTGAGATTTCTTCATGAATTTAGGAGCAAGATTCAACCTCTGGTGTGATTTGTATAAGTTGTAGCTCACTAATTCTTTGTTTGACAGAGAACTAAATACATTTAGGAAACAATAAAATGCAAGAATATTAAGAAGTTCTCCTGTTACTACCACAGTCACAGCTCTTTAGAAGACGATACAAAAATGCCTTGAAAAAGGCTGAGTGAAAAAAATCTGAGGCAAATTAAAAAAATTATAATAAATCACACTTGTGGGAGCTCTTTGTCAAGCAGGAAGAGTCTTTGTCATGGTGATCCATAATTTGAACAAGAATTCTGCACAGCTGATCTGACACAGATGACATTAAAGTGTGTCTAAATGATGGCGAGGAACATCAGGGAATTCATGTGTTTTCCCCACGTGAATCAGGGAAGGTCAATCTAGATGACATTCTAAGTTAACCTTGTGGAGTCTTGTGACCTTTCAGCTAGGAAGGTCAAATTTTATGAATTTTGTAGCAAATTTTATTGCAGCAGTCCCAATGATTTATGGCCAATTTGAGTGAGAAAAGCAGACCGGAGAAGACAGGAAGTTCACCACAGAACTGCCACAAGTAAGCAAATAATAATGTAAAATACCACAGGTAACAATGCAGATGGCAATTCAGAGCACCTAGCAACCCATCTGCTATGATTTTATATTTTTTGTTTATTTTAGGTGAATCAAGATTATTTCAACTGAACTGAGTGTTTTAATTACTGAGCTCAGTTAGTGCTCTATCAAGTCTTATCACAAGTGAAGGGTGTGTTCCATACAAAGAAAAGAATCTGGAGGGGAACCCAACGGGATGAAATTTAGCTACTTGTGTCCTAGGTATTTTGTCTGCTCTTGGTCTTTAAGCCTTGTGCTAGCACCAGGAGCAGCAGAGAAACTCCCTTCTGAAAGCCTGTAAATGCTTGTTAACTCTGCTCTGTCTTACTTCTCCCAGCCTCTTACCACTGCTCCTTGAAACTCTGTTGGTTCCTCACAGCTTCCCTAATCTTCCTGATGTCTCTTCCTCTTGAATTGGATTTTCATTGTCACAAAATTGAAAGTCATTGATGCTAGTGTTAAAGAAAAATAAAATTCTGGTATATTTCCTACTAGATGCAAGAAAATTATGTTCTGCCTACATAGCTGGTGTTGAATGAGCTCTGATATTCTCACATTCTACCCTAGAGTGGTGTCAAGGCACTGGCCAGTGTCCACACAAAGTGACAGTTTAAAGACATTTTCTACTTCGACACCTAGATATGAAATTATAAGGAAATTTGTTCAGTGTCATCCAGGACAAACAAGAGTCCTTTATCCTTGCTGATAATCCTTTGAGTCATCTGATCCTTCAAGAATTTCTTTCTTAATACAAGGGCTCAAAATATCATTTTTGCTTTATACATGACAGTAGTTTGCTTTAAATTGAAATGGAATCTCATAGTCCATTGGTACATTTGGCTGTAAATCATGATCTGAATTATATTGTTTATATAAAATTTTCAGACCACAGGTTTGACTTTAAATCCCTGAGATGTATCTTATTACATATAATCAGATGCAGTATTTTTTAGTTCTGTGTAAGACTAATAACCTCTTTGTGGAATTGTAGTATTGCAACCTTAATTATTCAAAACAACACGTGCTTCTAATAAAAAAGCCACCATCATTTGGATTTTCAATTGAGCCATCTTTTAAACATGGCAGAATTGCTGAGGATGGAAAAGGCATCTGGATATCCCCAGTCCAACCCTGTGCTCAGAGCTGGGGCAGCTAGAACAGGTTGCTGAGGGATGTGTCAAGTGAGGCTTTGTGTATGGAATAGATGGGGACTTCATGGCTTCTCTGGACAAACTGTTCCAATATTTGACTTATCTCACAGTTTCTTATGATTAGATAGAATTTAATGGCTTTTAATTTGTGTCCATTGTCTCTTGTCCTGTCAGTGGTCACCACTAAAAGGGCTGGATTCCATCTTCCTTGCTTCATTCCACTATGTATTGATACACATTTATAAGATCCCTCTGGAACCTCACTTCTCCAGACTGAACTGTCCCAGCTCTCTCAGCCTTTTTTCATGTGACAGATACTCCAATCCTGTTGTCAATCTTTGTGACGCTTCACTGGAGCACAGCACATAGCTCCAGTATGTCTCTGCCTTTCTTGTACTGGGAGCCCAGAACTGGACCCCACACTCCAGGTGTGTCTTACCAGTGCTGAATAGAGGTGAAGTATCACATCTCTACCTACTGGCAAGGGCCCTGCTAATAGAGCTAAGGTGGCTGTTTGCCTTGAGTGCTGAAGGGTACAATGCTGGCTCATGTACAGCCTGGTGCCTACTAGGATCACCAGGGATTTGTCTGTCAAGCAGTTTTCCAGCTGGCTGGAACTAGTCAGTACTGGTATCTGGGGTTATTCTTCCCCAGGTGCAGGAGTCAGCATTTCTCTTTGCTGAACCTGATGGGGCTCCTCTGCCCATTTCTCCAGCCTGTCAAGGTACCTCTGAATAGCAGCATGACGCTCTGGTATATCAGCCCCTTCTCCCAGTCTGGCATAATTTCAAAAAACATTGAGGATTTTCTTGGTTCCATCTTACAGATTGTTAATGAATAAATTTTAAAATATTGTTCCTACTACCGGGGTCACACCATTAACATTTGGCTTCCAGCTCAAAACTGTGCCACTATTTTTAAACCTCTGAGCCTGCCAAGTCAGAAGGTTTCACTATTTTTAATTTTCTCCCTGGACAATTTAGAACAGTGAGGACTACTTGTTTCCTCTTGCTTCTTCCTTTCTGTCAATTACAGAATTAGCTTATGAAATATCAAAACTAAAAATTTGCCTGGTACATCTTTTTAATGTTAGGAGTTACAATTCTGTGTGAGAAAAACATTGTTCTTCCAGCCAGAGAATCAAATAAAAAGAAGCCCGATCATTTATTGGTCCTAGTAGCCAAAACACAGCTCCAGCATTGAAATGGAATGATCATTAAATCAATCAGTAGAAGTCATACTTTCTATTCCTCCAGGAAGGGCCTGATTAGAGGCCAGTATGCATCCACTGCCTGGAAGGAGGTTGTAAGAGGTGAGTTTCAGTCTCTTTCTCCAGGAAACAAATTACTAGACCATAGGAAATGGTTATTTTGGAGGAGGTTTAGGTTGGATATTAGGAAAAAGTTCTTCACCGAAAGATTGGCCAGGTGTTGGGTCAAGCTGCCCAGGGAGTACTGGAGTCGCTATCCCGGGAAGTATTCAAGGCATGTGTAGATGTCGCACTTGGGGATATGGTTTAGTGGGGTACATGGCAGTGTGGGATTAATGTTTGCATTCCATGGTCTTTGAGTTCTTTTTGACAGCCTAAACAATTCTGTGACTGTTTAAACCCCTCCCAAAGACGGCAGTCCACAGTTATACTTTGGCGTTCCTTTTGTCTTTTCTGTTGGTGAGCAAAACAAGATGATGCTTTGTGCATGAAACAGTATATAAGTAAGTAGGGTCACTGCTGTGCCCATCAGTGTAACTCTTATGATACATGGAGGTAACACAATGGAAATCGCAGTTTAGAAATCCAATTTATCTTGCTGTGAATGGAATTGCATCCACTACAGGCAGCAATTAGTTCTGTTGTATAACGCTCTTATAGAAATGTGACATTGAAAAACTGTTTGCCCTCTACTAAGCTTGAGATCAGGGAGTTTAGAAAAATGTTAATTCCTGGTATGCAAAGAAGAACAAAGAATTTTTTACCAACTGCAGCCAAAAGGTCAGATCACAACTGCTGAGGTAATGAAGCAAAAGTTTCCTTCATCTTCAGTTGCTTATACAGTTTATAAAAGCATATTATTCTGTGGATACCTATTTCTCTCAGCACTGAGTTTCTGTCACAACTGAATTATGGATAGATGTATTTTAAGTCTATACCTTCGTACCAGTGTCTACAGCCATAAGACTGATAAACCAATGACAAACAAACCTGAAGTTGAAGTACTTGAACACTGATTATTTTTTTCCCTGAGCTTTTGCAAGTGTCAAGTAGACAGTTCCCTCATAAAGTAAATATATATCACCAGTCTTGTTGAAGCTTTAGCATGTTAATGTTCAGGTAAGTATTTCCTGCCTACATTTAAGACAGTGAATGATGGGATTAGGTATCAGGTCTTATAAAGTTATTACCTACGATAAAAGGATATGGGGCTTAATAGTGTAAGAAGTTCCTTGTACTCTCATATTTTTGCCTGCATATGAACCAGCCTTCTAGCAGAGATTAACTTCTTTTTTAAAGAATGGGTTTATACATTTTTCATTGCTTTCCCTCTTCTTTAATTCATGCTCAGTGTTATTCCTGAAGGCAGCCAGAAACATAACAGCCATTGTGCTCAACAGACCTAGGTGCTGGGGACTGTAGGAGCTTATGTCTTCTACTCATAACACTTCGAAATTGTGACATTTGTTTTCCCTGGGAAAATTAATTACCAGAATATGGTGTAGTCAGGACTTCCACAGACTTTTACCGTAGAATTACTTGTAATTTGAGAATTTATTTTTTTTAATTGGAAAGTATTAGATTCAGAACTCATTTGTTTCTCCATGAGAACTTTACACAGAGAAATGTTCAGAACCAATATTTAGAGTATTGTATATTGTTATTTTCTACCCCTGAATGAAAATGTAGCTTCATAAAAATGACTGAAGGAAGGAATTATATAGATATGGCCTGTATCCATGTCACATGACTAAGAAATATGCCTTTATCCATTCAATGCTGATGCAGGAGTACCTTTTCTCCTCATTTCCCTTCAACTTGAACCTGCCAAGAATCCCTGTTGCAGTCACCCTACTCGAGATGAAAAGGCATTGTAACTTGGAGCGCAGTGTTTGCCCAAGAAACTGTGCCAAAATATTTAAACCAGGTCAATTTCTTTGCACAGAGAAAGATGATTGCATCCTGTTTTAGTGTGGTTTAATGAGTTATCATTGCCTGTAATTAGTAAATGCTGTGACTCTGAAAAAGTCTGCACAGATACTAACTCTTACCTCCTACATTTTCTAGTCATAAGTCCTAAAGGGGGGGTTGCTGGTTCCTCATTTTGCAGATAGAGGAACTGTTCTTAGAGAAACTGAGAAAGGGTGAGAAAGATAGACTGCATCAGGAGCATCATAGTTTATGATCTTTCTCCCCAAGTTCCAAGAGCATAATCTAAATATTTAAAAAAAAAATCAAATTTTCACAAAACCTCATCCTGAAAACATTGAGAAGAATCACATTACCTTTCTTTGCCATCTGAATGTCACCTAAAAAAAGCAAAGCATCTGCAGACAATAACAAGAAGTAGTCATTGTGATTTACTTATCCTATTATAGACAGACAAAGAAATTGCATGAATTCCATAGCGGAAAGGTCTGATCTATTCATTCAAAAATAAGCATTTAATAACTTTTGAGGTAGATACCTTGTTGTATCTGAGAGATATCCATATAAATCTAGCAGACAATCCCAAACCCAAAAGTTGTTCATACTTCTGGCTTTCCAGTTGAGACAGCCTGAGACATCTAGAGTGATATTAATGACCTGTGCATGGACAACCAAGTAAAGCTGGAAATATTTACTATTCTTCCTAATAAGTAAAGCCTTGTAGATGCCTTAAAAATAATTTTTATGTGACTAAAGATAGATCCCACCCACTCAGAGCTCTCATACATCCCACAGGTTTGTAATGTGCCTCTGTTCTGCAGTTCATAATTATCATGGAGAAGGCAGTTGCAGATCTGACTCAGCCATTTTGAAAGGGTGGTACCTGTCTTGCACCCACAGTCCCACAAAGTAGGATGAGCCTGTTGAAAAGTCTAATACTGTACCTTTCCTAAATGGGCCAGAAGTGTGCCCATAATTCAGCACATAACAACTGCAATGGCTGAGGCACTGCAGAGAGCTTCAAAACAGATGTGGTACAGGAGCTTGAATGATATTGCTTTACTTCAGTTGGCTTCTTCACCTGACAAGCAGGTGAGAAATCTGAGAGTGC
This sequence comes from Illadopsis cleaveri, assembly GCA_013399915.1. Taxonomy (NCBI): domain Eukaryota; kingdom Metazoa; phylum Chordata; class Aves; order Passeriformes; family Timaliidae; genus Illadopsis; species Illadopsis cleaveri. Next base: position 27,529 of record VXBB01015911.1, on the reverse strand, counting down.
TGAGCCTCTCTCAGGGCTAGGGATTTAACTGAGCAATGAGATGAGTTAATGGTCTTGTATGTGGTAGTTTGGCTTTAGTTCATGATGAGATCAACAGTAACCAATTTTCACTGGCTGCCAAAGTGAAAAAAACAAAAAGCCGAGACCAGGAGGCAGCATTTCAAGAATATGTTTAAAGAAAAAGTGCTTCCCATTCACACCTCACAGATTGCCTACCAAGGAATCAATGGACTTAAATAACTCGTGTCAATTTTGGACATAGTTTACATTTTATAGGCTTGGATTTTGATTCTTATATTGATTTTATGTCAATATAAATCCTTCACTTCAAAGGAGCTAGTGGATTTAAATCTGTAACAGAACGTAACAAGACCTATTTGCTTTTATCAAAGATCTTTTGACTTCACTGCTACCAGCCTTACAGAGGAATGGTCAAAGGACTCCACCATAAATTGTAGGAGTACTTAATTTCATTTTAAGTACATTCCATGTAATTACATTGCTAAGACAAATTCATTCTGCAGGCTATGTTGGTGCTAACTGCAAATAAAAAGAGAGCAAAAGAAGAAAGCTCAAAAAAGACATAAATCTTGAGGGTGGGTAAAATCCAATTTGGGAACCTCAGTATGCATATAGAAGAGAAAAAAAATTGGATAAGTTATTCAAACCATTCCTTTTATGTCCCTTAGCATAATGGCAGTGCATACGTGCGTGTCTGTGTGCATATAGAAATAGACATACATGTGCTTATGTACGTCTGTAGACACATCATATATTTAGGTATTAAAGTTAAGAAAGAGCATTAGTGGATCTAAGTAGAAAAAAAAGTCTCAGTTTCTGAAGGTTTTGCTACATCTGAACACAAAGGTACAAATGAAGCTCAGTCAGTTTACCTTTTGGTAATGACTTTGGTGCTCCTCTTGCAGGAAAGGCTATTTTGCCTTGAGGGATTGAGAATAAAAAGCAGCAGCTCAAATTATTGAAAAGTGATAATGAAGAATTTTTCAGTCTAAGTCTTTTGAAAGTCAATTCTAGTTTTGAGACTTTGTAAGTATTTGAGAATTGTGCTTTTTTTTTTTTTTTTTTTTTTTTTTTTTTTTTTT
>VXBB01015911.1:189-26400 GCA_013399915.1 Illadopsis cleaveri | reverse complement strand
TCACAGACCATTTCTTATGCCATAATCAGGTTTTGCACAGGAACCTGCTAGTCATCAGGGATGTGCAGCTGTTTGACAGCTTTGCTGTGCACACTTGGCAGGAGCTGTTCACTTCCTTGTGCCTTCTCCCTCTGCCCAGTTCTGGAGTGAGGAGTCTCTTGTCACCAGCAGATGCCTGTTCTTCAAGGGTTTCACAATTTATTCCTTTCTTCCTTTCTTCTGTACTCCCAGTGCTTGGGAAATTTTGGACAATGTCCTTTGTACATAATTGAAATAAATCAATATGTAAAATTATAGAAGAAGACTGTAAAATGATATTTTTCATGTTTTTCTGTAAACTCTTATGGTTTAAATATTGTCTCTCCTGTTGTTCCCTCTCTTTTCACCAAGCCCTCTTCTTTTCCCATACTGAATGGTGAAAATGTTTGGTTTTGGTTTTTTTTTTTGTCTGTCACACAACACAGGTTTATACTTACTACTTGCTCTGAAAGATGGGCCGTGGGTAAAGACATAAATTCCTCATGAGTGCAATCTGTATACCTTGTCATCAAAATTTGTTTTCACAGGTCACCTGATCTGACTATGTCTGCTTTTGGCTAGGTGGCTTGTGGAAAAACCCTGAATAGGTTTGTCAGGCAGAAAAAAATCATGATTTATAGCTTTCGTTCCATAAGGAGGAAACAGAGAGGAAAGAGTATACACAGAGTATAAGAGACGTTAATGATTATTTTAGATGTCTTGTGTGCTGCCAATATCACTCTGTAACTTTCATTTTACAATTCATTACCACGAGTTCAGGATTTTACAGGTGTTTACAACACTAAAATGAGCTAGCACCAGCTTTGGGGTGCACTGACAGAGCTTTAGAGCTGTGGAGAGGGAATATCTTTTTGCTCTATGTATTTGTTTCAGTAGGAACTTGGCAAATGCTGGAAGAAGGACTCATGGTCCCATGTTAACTGCTTGTAAGTGCTGCTACTCTGACGTGTTACACTGTCGACTTATATTTATTTTTCACTGTATCTGTTGTTCCTTGGATGAAAAAATTACTTGTTGAATAATTAACCCACTATATATATCCTGCTATTGTGTTCTCACTATGGAAATAATGACTATTGCTTTTTATAAGGAATATAGAAATTTAAAAAAGTTTCAGACCCATCTATAAGAATAGGAATGACACAGCTGAAGCCTAGTCACAGAAGACCTCCTACTTTTCACAGTTTAAGTGTTTGCTGGAGGGCATAATGTCATTGTTGATGGCAGTAGTCTCAGTGACTGGCACACAAAAACTAATGTAGCTTTCTAATACCTATAAATATTCATTAGGGTCTTGAAAAATAAAGATGATCAGAACCTTGAAACCACAGCTCAAATGGGAGCTAATGATCAAAGGAGACCTTGGGTGAGAAATGTGGTCAGTTTTTCTAGAAGGCAAGCTATAGTATGAAGACAGATAAAGGCTTTTGCTGGGGCAAAATAGCTGGCATACAACTGGCATGATAATGACTCAGGTCATGACTCACTTTTTGAGGAATGTCTGGGCATGGGTTGGGAGATTTTATGCAACAGGGACCATTTCCAAAATCAATATGCATGAGGCTGAATGAGGTTTTACTTCTCTCCTCTCAGGACAGGCCTCCAAAATTGTTCTAGGAGTTTCTCAAACAACGATAATCTCTCAATCACTAACTTAGTGGAGTAAAACACAACACACCTCAAAAGCAAGGACCATCAGTTTCACACTGCTAACATACTACTTTGAAGGACTATAAATTAACCCTAAAAATATTTCAGATTTTTAAGCTTAAGAAAAACAGCAGGAATGCAAACCATGGTTCTGAAGTGCAAGGTTCTCTTTGCATGGACTTGGAGGACACCCAGGATTCAGCATTGCGCAGAACGTATGTAGGTTTCTGGGCTCTTTTATTTAGCTGTGGGTGAGTTGTCTTGGAGACTTACTCTATGTCTATGCCAAAATGTTTATTGAAATGCTCAACTCTTTGGTAGATTTCTTTCTTATCTTCTCTTGCTCTCTGGCGCCTGGGTAATTACACTATTTTATTGCTCTTCTTTTAATTTCACTTGTTATATACTTATTTATGCAGCCCTAGATAATCTTTAGGAGTAAGCATCCTTGAAAATTTCATTTCACTAGCAAGATATATAAGAACAGATTTTTATATTCCTCCGTTTTCCACCTACATATTCCTTACTGTATTCCCAGTGAACATAATGCTGACATTTTAACTATAGTATCCTCTTTATCACTTTCCTCTTTGTATGTTGGCAGCACTTTGCATACCAGCATCACATTTTCTAGAAGTTCCTTCTCTGTTTCTGGAGAAAACACATTATCATACCTCAAAACTTGTCACTCTACACCCTTAATTACCTTTAGCCTTTTGCAAAACAACATTAAACATTTCTCTTCAGCAGCACTTTTCTTCCTAGAATGAGAGATATAACTAACACTGATTGGACTAGTAGCTTCTCCTAGACTTGGCCTTGCAGCTTAGAAAATGTCATTACCAGTGCTTTAAGACACAAATAAAAAAGTCTTTTCATGTGGAAGAATATTTCCTGACTACTATACCCTCATTTGCCAATATGTGATACCTGGGAACGGAGTTGTATTACCATACCTATAAAAAGAGCAATCATAGCAGTGCAAGCAGCCTTTACTGCCAATATGTCTTAGTAACCTTTTATATTATAGCTGTGTTGTTACTGCCACAATAGGTTAGGGTATGTCACCATTTCTATTATGTTTGAAACCACATTTTTCAGAGCTTTGTAACTTTCATACTGTGATAAACACTGAACTGAATCTTTATATGTGGCTTGTCAGATTAAATAGATGAAGACATAGTGGCTGGGTCTTGGGTGGTATACTACAGAAAAATGGTAAAAAAAAGACAAGAGCAAGTAGATTTCTCTAATTTTTGATAGAACAAAATTTAGACATTAGTAAAAATATAAAATTTACTTTGAAATTAAGCTCTGTATTTTTAATCCTGAAAAGAAGATAACTCCGTTATCTGAATGAAGTAGAACTAAAATCCAAGAGCTCCTAAGACCTAGGATGGTATTGCATTTTTACCATTTCTCTAGGTTAAACAAGGAAGTTTTTTTCTACTGAGGAATACTCCTTGCAAGAGCTGACAGAACAACACATTCAGAGTGTGGGAGGGCGGTTCTTAGGGATGTCTGGCAATACCAACTGGAATTCCAACAGACAGAATGTCAAAGCAATGGAAAAACTGCCTATCCAATGAAATAATGTTAATAAGCTCTTTTAAGAAGGTCATGGCATTCCTCCTTCCCATGGGTACCTCTCTGCATTTTCTGTACAGTGCATGAACTGATACAATAAGCCATGATTAGAAATATGTAGTCCTCCTCATCAAAAATGACAAAGCAAGTGCTTCCAGCTAAAATATTAATTTTAATTCACAAATCCAGGCAATATTTGGAGCAGTGAAAAAAACAGACAAACAAGACTATCAGTTTGTAGCAGCATACTTGGATATCATATCACCAGGGTGGTTATCCATATCCAGTCATTAAGAAGGCAAACCCTGCAATCAACAGACTGACAAACAGATGCTTTTTCCTGCCAGAAACTCCTGCCACCCTTCCATCATGTCTTTGTGTATCCATTGGTCCCTATGCCAATTCCCAGCTGAGAGAAGTAGCACTCAGCTTGGCCTCTCTATGTTTGGATGTGCTCATACCCACATCTTGAATATGTGTCAGTATCTCTGAGTACGTTCAGGGAGGCAAATGAATTCCAGCATAAAATCAAAGTGAAAAAAAAAATCTGTCTGCTCACAACACCCGCATGATGCAAATCTTAAAATGATACTTCCTTACTTTTCAAAGATTTGATTCATTCTTTTAAGTCGAATAGACAACAGCAAGACACAGCTGATTATGAGGACCATTCTTAAAGCTGTAACAGTCTCCCAAACACACTGACAATATTATAAGGGAACAAACTTTACAAGGATCTGTGGAGAGATGTCCTTCCCAGTGGAGATAAAAATGCTCATGAAATATTAGAGGATTTCCTGAGATTCATGGGCACTATTATGTAACAATAAAAAGCAAACATTAGTAATAAACTTAAAAAAATTATTTGGCTTATCTATACTCATCTTTCACCTTATTTGATTGCCCTGAATATTTTACTATTTGACTATTTGATAGCTAAATATTGAACTTTCCTGCAAGTCCTTGTGTAAATTTAACTTTACATTTATGAAATGTGCAGTGTTTTTAAAAGATGAGTATTTACACCCAGAAATTTTTCATGCTTAGGTGAGAAAAGAAAAAACACAGTGTTGCCTTGAGCCATGACAGCTAAGCAGTAGAGATCACATCTAGCCCAGCAGTGTCTTCTAACTCTTGAATTCTCAGCCCAGTCTTGAGTTCACACTGAGGTATACACTGTGCTTTCTCTTCTGCAGTTTGGCTTCAGCATGAAAGGCTCTTGTGTGGATAAATCATGGCGAAATTTAAATAGGACTACAAGGTGTGCTGGAAAGCATATCTAATTTGTTGGTCAGTAGACACATTTTTCTACTTACTATTTATATAATCACAGAGAAATCTTTGCAAGAAACCTGTAGATCTAAAGTTGTCAAAAGTAATTTTTCTTTTCAATAATTAATGAGATTTAGGAAATATAACCTGCTCATTGATACCCAAATGTGACGCTAAATGCATCCTAATGTGTTTATATATATAGTGTTTGATTAAATTTGATTTCTATTTTAGTGGAAATTATTTATATAAAATAATTTTTAATGAAAAATGTGCATTTGTATTGGAAAACCAAATGCAGAAGTGAAATTAATCAAATAAGAGAAATTTACCCTGTGGGTTGAACAAAATAATATTTCCTATTTTATATTTTTAATAAGCTGTTTACAAATAAATCAGATGCAAAAATCATTTGGAGAAACTGGCTATAGACCTAAAATAAATGTATGTTTTACATACATTTACATATGTTTTGCAGCCTGCTACAGGCAGTGTATAAACTGAGACACAAACTTTAATTAGTACAGATATTGAACATTATTCACCCATTCTAGCAGTCATCTGAATTTGGAGCTGTCTTTGCATAAAAAAATTAATCTATTTATGCAGGAATGAAATAGTGTGAAAAACCCACTCATATACTCATAATATAATTTTGCACAACATATTAATGAGAAATGATCATCAATACAAATCTAATCATTAAGGAAACAACTCAACAGAGAAATAAAGAAAAAATAGAGTAGCTAAGAAAACCAGTAATGTGGGTTTATGAGATTTGTACAATTATGTTTGTCTCTTTGGTTTAATTACAAGGTAAGATACTAGTATACATAATTTTTATTGAGCTGGAAGGAAAGCTTTGCTCAATATATTGTACAAAATAATAAGTTGTCCTTGAATTACTATGTGCTTGTCATTAAGAAAATGTACACCTGAGGTTATGTCTGTGATTTACAGCAAACAAATCTAATCAGATTATTTCTTAAAAAGTTATATTACGTGCGTTAATATTTTTGAAACAAATAAACCATGCTCCAGAATTTTGCAGTGGAAGATTGCTGTGGTGCAGAGTCACTGTGAAAGCTGGATTGATCACAATAAAGAAGGTACTAGGGTTTATCTATACTTACTAAATGAGATAAGAGCATACAAAAATATTAAAGCTGCCTTACTGTTCCTCATCTCCCCAACCCTTTCTAGTATTAGTTTAGCATCAAAGGTGGTCCTTTTATGTACTCTTAATGATTAATTTTTCATTTCCAGATCAATGGTGTATTTGTTTTTAACCTATTAAAAAATCTTTAATTCCAACCCCACATATTTTATTGCAGTATTATTGATAAACATTATCTGAATAGTGCAGCCCTGAATTCTTGGAATTTTTTTTCTTGAACAACAAGCACTTGAAAAACCAGGATATCAATATTTATCCAGAGAAAGATTTATCAATTGTATATTATCTTTGATTATAACAGTGTTTTTTGAAGAATATGGATCCTGAATCCAAAATAAAAAGATGTAAAATGACATTTTATTATATTTCCATTCAGCATCAGCTATAGTTCACTTACATATTCTGGGCACAAAAGTAACATGAGAATTAAAATGCTAGACAAAATGTATGAATACATTTCATTAAATGTTGGCCTCAATTTCATGAGATATTTTCTGCACACTTTTATTTATCAAAATAATTGGAGATCCAATGTTTTTTTTGCATTGCATTTGCTAAACATCACTTTTGCCTTGAAGTTTCATTGGTGCCTAAACATTTAAAATTAATTTCCAATAACCTTTTGGGTTTGTTTTAGTGTGAAATATTCCTGGGATCAAAGGATGCTTTGGCATACCAACAGAGAGGAGGTTGTGTTGGGAATATCTGTGGGCACTCATTTTGGCTGATCTCAAACATTCAGTTTTTGTGCAGCTGTTGGGGTAGGTAGAATCTGGGTGAAGGATCCTTGGAAATTAGTGGGAGCACCATGCCAATCTCCTTATCTGAGAGCTGCGAGAGACTTGTCACTGTGCTTAACTTCTGCACAACAGAACAATAACATCAGTGGATAAGGAACTCTAATTAGAGAAAATACTACAGTTTGAAGAAAATTTTCTTCTTTTAAGTCACAAGCAATTTTGAAGGAAAGTTTAAGGAAGGGTATCTTGGGAAAACTAGAAACCTATCGAAAGCAAAAAAATTACCCTACCCAAGGTGGGGTTAAATATTAACACTTTATTGAGGCAGGGGCTGTTTCTGTGCTTCTATCTGATGGGAAATTCCATGCAAAGTTATTTCTGATGATTCATTTCAGAAAGGCCAAATTATTTTTCAGCATGTGCAGTCCAAGCAAGACTGCAAATATTTAATAAGTAATTAAAACCCACATAAATGATGAGAACTTGGAGATACAACTGATTCCTCATAAAATGTTTTATTAATTGAAAGGCTAACCAAATTGTCAGACTGTATGAATATCTACTTGAAGACCATAACAGCTGTTTAAGATGCTGCATGGGTGATTAAGCACTTGCTTTTCCTGTTCCACCATGCCAAAACCCTTGTCCTCACCCTCAAATCCTGCTGGAAATGTTTTAAGATTTAGTTCCTTTTACTTTTTGCCTGCCTTACGCCTTCCAGTTTCGTTATTTGTCTCTCTGAGGTATCATCTGCTGCCTCCTTTTTCCGTGGTCAGCAGTAACTCTGGTGGGACATCCATTGCCCTGTAAAGCTGCCCTGACAGCTGCCAGCTGGCCAATCCTCCAAAGTGGTGAAGAAAGCATATCAGCATATGCTTGACTTCTAGTTCTGTGATACAGTACACAACTACATCCTTGTACCAGCAGTTGTCCTTTTATGTTGTAAACACTTTGGGGCTTCTGGGGTAACACATACATTTAACTTCAGACAAGAAACTGTGCACTAAAAGAATAAATTATTGAGCTTGCAAAATGAAGGGTTCAAAAGATAAAAAAATTCCTTATTTAGATTAATTTTCTCAGCTAATTATATACTTCTGGATATAGCCTTTTATTACATAATAACTTTTTTTTTTTTTTTTTTGCACAATTGCTCCTTTAACTAGTGCGCAGGATGGCTAGAGCTCTGAGGATTATGTAGTAATCCTCTAAAACATTCTTGTTTCATCTTTAGCAATAACTTAAATGCATGTATGGAATAAAGCAAGAGCTTTGAGAAGAGTAGCCAGAGGAGGGCAGATGTACACTACCCTGAAGACCTGAGTGTTTTAACTAGCTGCTACAGGGCTCCTACATGACATGCAGCAAATGACTTAACAAGCAGATTAAATGCTCTTATTTTTCTTTATTTTCTGCCTTGCTGGCTTGAGATCTTCACTTGCGTGCAAGTTAAGGCTCATAGTCTTCTGCCAAGTCAGAGCTTTAGCCACCCAGTGAGACTGTCATTCCTCATTCCCCTGTGCTTCTTGTTCCATTTTTGTCCCACTTTCTGTTCCCAGTTCCTGTCTTAAAAAAAACCCCATTCCAGTCTCCTATTCTTCCAGCCTGATCAATTCCCCTTCAACGCCTAGGTCCCATTTCCTTCCCTCTTCTGTTTCTCTCTCCAGTCCCTCCAGTCTCTCTATTTCTTTGACTTCTCTTGTTTTCCCTCTCTGTTGCCAGACCAGCAGCTTCCTTGGCCACAATGCCTGGATATCCAGCTGGGACTTGCAATTACATCAGCAGAGTTGCAGGCCTGGGACCTTGTCCAGACCTGGCCTTCCCCAGCAAGCTTGCTTCTAAAGACTATGAACAAATGAAATTATTTCCTGCTGGTCCTCCTGGCTAGATCCTCATTTGGTTTTGTTAAGGTCAGGACGGTCTAGATAGAGGATCAGAGAGGAAAAAGTTCCTGGCTACCTGAGGAATCACCCTTTTGGAAATATCATATCAAAGGCCTGTGCTTGTTAAGTGCTTATGAAGTACTTTTAATCTGACAGTAAATACTATTACTCATGACATTCAGGAGACTATAATATAGCCCAGAATTATATTTATATGAATTCTATTAATGAAAACATTTATTCATGGAAAAAAACCCAACTACACTATAAAGGGAAGAAAACTTTCTGTCTGAATTAACACAGAAATGTTATCTTGAAGTAAATACATATATATGTTTCACACAATATATCAGGAAATGACTCGATCTGACCTCATTATTTTCCAGTAAGTGTAGTCCTGCATTTGAAAGCATGCAATGACTCCAAAAATTAGTTTTGTTTGCTTCTTAGGCTGCACTTGGGCTTAACTCATTTCTCCTCAGCATATAGAAGAGTAAAAATATATTCACATTGATTACTAATGAGTCAGCAGTATTGAAAACTCTTGTTGTTATGCAGAGTTAAAATAAGAACTGAGCAGAAAACTGTATTGTGTTTAGGGAGAGTCTAGCTCCTGCCCTAGTTAGGAACCATTTGTTTCTTTAAAATAAGGAACAGGATGCAGTTGAGCTCCTACACTAGATGGCAAAAGGCAAAAACTTCTTAGTCCACATAGTTTAACCAAATCAGAATAAAAGTGGTTTATTGATTTATTAACAACATGTAATTAACCAGTAATCAGTGAACCATGAGAGAAAGATCAATACTTCCAGTGCAACAGATAAAGCACAATACAAGAGGTAAAACACAATATTAGATGCTTATAAAGGTTAATATGCACCTGTGAATTTCTACGCAAATGTAATGCTTCCCAAAATGTTCTGTATGGCGGTGTCCGGTGCAGCTTACCGGTCAGCTCTTTCACCGGTCCGCATATGAAGGGTACAGCTTTGTACCTTTGATGTTTGGTGAGTCTGAATCTCAGACTGAAATGTGGTTATGGCGTGGAAGCAGGAGGACTCTCACGGGGGAAGCAGATAGGTTTATTCAACCCCAAGACAAACGTGAAGAATGAGAGTCTGGGGCTCAGGTTGTCCATCAAGTACCAGGGGTGTCTCCCGGGCAAGGAGATGCTTAGAACCAATATCAGGGGAGAGGGGGAGTGACCAAGAACAGGGGACAATTGGCAGGGCCATCTATGAACAGAAAGGGGAGTGGGGAACTTGATACCTGCTGAGTCACCCTGAAGCCTTACTAGAACTTTTCAGGCTTAGGGTGGGGTTGGCAGTTGTGATTGACAGGATCTATTTCAGGGAAAGACCACAGGGAATTGGGGATGGGGGTGGTGTAGGGATAAACCATTACAAACAAATAACAAAAACATACAGAACTTTGCAAAAGCCCAAATTGCACACTGCAACAGTTCTGTTTGCTCTGTGGAGAAGGATCTGGGGATCCTGGTGGACAACAAGCTGTCCATGGGCCAGCAGTGCCCTTGTGTCCAGGAAGGCCAATGGAATCCTGGGCTGCATTAGGAAGAGCATTGCCAGCAGGGCCTGGGAGGTGATCCTGCTCCTCCACCCAGCCCTGCTGAGGCACATCTGGAGTGCTGTGTCCAGTTCTGGGCTCCTCAGTGCAAGAGGGACATGGAGTTCCTGGAATGGGTCCCACAGAGGGTGACAAAGATGATCAGAGGGATGGAGCATCTCTCTTATGGGGAAAGGCTCAGAGAGCTGTGCCTGTTCAGCCTCGAGAAGAGATGACTGAGGGGTGACCTCACCAGTGTCTATCAGTATCTGAAGGGACAGTGTCAGACATATAGAGCTAGGCTCTGCTTGNGCCTAGCTCCCGGTCGGCAAGAACCTCACACAGTGTTGCCGTGGTGCCCAGGGCTGCCCGCAGCCGTGCGACACGGGGCGACCACGAAAACACCTTGCTGTAGATATTCAAGAACTGTCTGGACACAACCCTGTGCAGTATGCTCTGGGATGACTCTGCTTGAGCAGGGAGGTTAGACCAGACGACGCACTGTGCTCCCTTTCAGCCTTGCCTATCCTGTGATTCTGTGATTGATTCTGTGATTGTGTTCTAATAACAATAGTCATATTTATCCTCCCAGCAATGTGGGTTGCGTGCACATCCTGTCCCAGGAATGTGGGTTACACCCTTGCACACCTCTTCAGGGGGACACCTGGATGTTCTGGGGCTGAGTGTGCCTCAGTGCTCTCAGCAATCTGTAAGTAGTGCAAATGCTCCTGCCAAGTCACCTACATATCCCTGAGGTGTCAGTCCCATGTCCTGTCCCCTGTCCTGTCACCACTACCTGGATGCAGATTCCTCACAGTGTCCATATAGCCTGGGTAGAAGTTGTGAGGCTGGCAAGGCACTTTCTGACAGGATCAGACCAGGGAATTTAATCATTCACACTTATGGGAAGAGAGGAACACTGTTTGTAGGCCAAAACCCCCAAAATAAAATAAACAGAAAACTCCAGTTTGTTTGTTGTGAGATGAAATAATGAAAATGTGCACTGACATTTTTCATGTCCTGAATTCAAATGATTTTGTCTTCTATGCATATTTTAACATTTGTCATTCAATAAAAGCATTCAGTTTTCAGTCACAGTCTCAAATATGTAGCTAGGGATGCCATAAAGTAGCAGTGCATGGATCTGTTTAGAGCTCATCTAGATAGGGAAGTTAGGATGCAGTGAGTTTGAGAGTGAATTTACAATGAAATAATGACTTTCGTCAGCAGATGCAAGGAAAGGTGCTGTGTGCCTCCATAAAGCACAATAGCAAGCACGCTTCATATCTCAGCACTGTAAAGGATTCTGTAGTTTCTTAAATCCCACTGACATGTGATTCCTTCATATCTTATTTACTGTGAAGGGGAAGAAGCAACAACTGTGATGAGATTTTAATTTAGAAGTACTGGGGAAAATGTGTGACTGCAGACTCTAGTCTGAACATTACAAGCAAAAATAAATCTTTGATAGCTCAGGAAAGGAAAGAATTTTCCATGACTGAAGCCTACCCAGTATGTAATTATTATTAATTTAACTACTGAGCAAAAATGTGCAATTTTATGACATCCAGTAGGAGATAAAACTCACACTCAGTTTGATGACTTCATAGTTCTTATTAGCTACCTAGAAAAAGGAATAATTGATGTGGAGGCATCCTGCAGAATAACTTTCTCTCAAAGCCACTGATGATCACAAATTTTTAAATGAAAACATGAAACTGTTTCTGAGGATCTATCTGAAATACTTAATTCAAAGCACTATTAGTTTATAGAACACTTAAACAATGTATTAAGCGACTGAATGTACTTTATTTGCAAAACAAAGTCATGTAAAGACTGCTGCTGGCAGACTGACTAGACTCTTAATGATGATGACTGCTGTTTCTAATAGCAAGTGGAACCATCATTACCATGAACTACATATATAAACCATGTAGAGATGATATATGTCAGAACCTCCACAACAGATCAGCTTCAATCTGGCACAGCAGTCAACAATGCCTGCGTGCTTTCATCATAAGAAACAATCTTCCGTGCATGGCTTCAAGATCAATCTTTTAAGAAGCTGCAGCAAAATGGGGGAAAAAAAGGAGTGAAAATCACTGCAGAAACCACAGACAACAAATGATGCTCTTGGTTCAATCTGTGGATTACAGCATAGAGTTTGCAAAGAATCTGTGAATGTTTAATTTATCAGGCAACAAACTGAGTGGCAAAACTGAATTTTCTAGAAAGTGGGGAGGGAAAAACTTTAAGCAACCACATGACATGTATTTTGCTGTTCCTGACATAGCTACTAGAAATGAAGAGGGAGATTTCAGAAAGCTTCACTGATATGAGAAATGTAATTCTCAACTTTGAGATTTAATGGGAAGCTGTATGAGTACAAATGGCTTCTGCTAAAACTGCATGACAAAAAAAAGGACCCTGTATTATATGAGAGAGTGATTCAGAAAGAATTACAAAATAGAAATTGCCTATTGGTTAAAATGATAATATTAATATTATTTAAGATATAATATGGTAAATATAAACTTAAAGGTACCCAAAACACCACAGAGCATTCCCAATACCATCTCTCAAGTAACAAAAAGACTCACATTCCTCATCCTGACCATTACACTCTTGCGAATTCAAGGGTATTATGGAATTCAGGTATCCTTAAAGGTCAAACAAGATACAGGAATGGCAGCAGTGAAGAAATCATCCTATACAATTAATCAGAATGACAGGCTATATATCCCCTTTGCTGGGGAGAAAATTTGTATTTGCTTTATGACCATGAGGGAAAAGGATTCTGGAAGAGAAACTTGATCCACTTTTGAGGCTGTACCATAACTTGAACTCACACATAGGAAAAGTCCACCACTAACTGAAACCTTGGATTACAGACCTTGAGTTCTCTGGGAGTATTTAACATCCAGCAATAGGTGTGTGAAGAGGAAAGAAGGGAGCCAGAACCCAAATCCTGAGTAAGTGTCCTCAAGTCATTTGTCCTGGCATAATAGTAAGGCACAGCAGACAAATTTGTGTGCATAATCTATTTCATAGTTTTTGCTCCTTGCTGATCATACTCAGTCATACATCAAATGAGCTCCCAATTTTACTTTATTTTCAAGAAGTCTGTTGATTTCTTTTCCTCAACTCATCCTTAGCTTTACATGTGTAGGTAGCTATTTTCATTTCATTCACCTATAGAAGATAGAAACTGAGTTTATTGTTGTTCAGAGTGTTACTTCATGCTTGTATCTGGCAGCTCATTTTTCACTTTTTTTGCACTGACATGAAAAACACAAGGGAAATGGAAGTTTTATGCCTTCATAAACTGTACAAAATACACGGTGGAGACATAGCATGCTGTCTGATGTGTTGTCAGTTGCCTTCAAGAATGCAATAAAGAAGTCAGTTTGCATTCACTGTAACTGTGATGGCCGTTGTACACCCACCAAGTTCTATCACTCACCCTTCCTCAGCAAGACAGAGGAAGAAAATAAGACAAAAACCTCATGGATCAAAAAAAGGCAGTTGAGTAAAGAAAAGCAAAGGGCCACACATAGAAGCAAAGGAAAACCAAATTATTTATTCTCTACTTCCCATTCGCAGGTGACATCCAGTGACTCCCTGGGAAGGAAGGCCTCTCTATGTGTAGTGGTTGCATTGCAAGACAAAAGTCTACCTCCTCCCTATCTCCTCCTCTCTTAGCTTTTGTTTGTAAGCATGGGATCATATGGCATGGATTACCCCTTGGGTCATTTGGGGTCAGCTGTCTTGCATCCCCTCCCAGCACCTCGCCCACCCCAGCCTACTGGCCTTCGGGCATATGGGTGGGAAAAGACAACCTTGGTGCTTTGTAGCACTGCTCAGCTGTGGCCAAGACATTCCTGTGTTACCAACACTCTCCTAGCTACACATACAAAGCACAACACTGTAAAGATGGATGAACATGCAGACAGTACATGTCCGAAAATAAAACCCTGCTGGAATCCTAGAAACTTAGAATTTGGGGTTTTAGTGTATAGTAATAGATATGAGTCAAGATGGAGGATTTTGGGTGTTTTCTTTGTCCTTCTTCTTCACCTTTTTCTTCCTTCTTCATGGGTTTAGGTGGTTTTCTGTAACTGGGTGAAAAAGGTCCTTGGGTGGTCATTATTGGGTCAAAAGCATAAATAATATAGGTGTCACCTTATCACTTAAATAACCTTGAAAAGAGTTAGAACCACTCCATTTTACCTTCGTTTTCTAAGAGCTCATGGTGCATGAGTCTGTAAATACTGTAAATAGATAAGAGATAATAAACATTCCAAATCTGAACTCAAACTTGGCATTTTCCTTGTATTCATCCTGACCTTGGCAGAGAAGAAAAGAAGCCAAAACTGTCACAAGACTCAGGCTTGAGGCTTACTCAGCATGTTTGTGTAGAAACCATGTAATACACAGTGACACTGCAGTGAAATGGGTTAATGGAGACAATAGTGCCCCACCCCTGTTCTTTGGTATAGAGCTCTAATTGAGATATTACTGTCATTCCTGTTTTTCGGATAAAATACTGCCCACAGGAGCCAACGGCTAGAGCATTTGAAGGTTTCCTAAGATATTAATGGAAGTGTTCTTCGAATATCAGTTCCACAAAGCATCTGCAGACAACTGCCAGGCTGGATTATCTGGGGGGATGGAGATGCTTTGGGCTAAACTAGATCCCAAGGGATTCTGCAAGTTCTACCAACATTCAGTCTTGCAAACTTTAAAGGAATGCTAGGCAGTCACCTGATATCCTCCCTTGGGCTGTGGTTAAGCTTGCATAACCAATTTTGTTTTGAGGGAAACATTTCAGAAAGCCTGGATAACTTTCAGTGCAGCTTTGTTTTACCGAAAATATTTTGTCATCCAAAAAAGACAAGGCCTGCAGTTGCTTACTGAAAAGTTCTTAATATAAAAGTTTTGTGCATACTTTCAGCGAGCATTTCAGATAACCAGGGCATATAGGGCACAATGGGCTGTTGCTCTTTTGAGATCAGCTATCCCACTGTGTGTTACGTCTCATCTATCTTGAAGCTACAGATGCTCAGACAGATGAAACACCACCAATCACTCCAGTCAGTTGAAAAAACCAGCAGCTTTTCTATTTTGCACGCTCATCTGAAATTCATATCTCTGCTGAGTTTGTAAACACTACCTGGAAA
Source organism: Illadopsis cleaveri (assembly GCA_013399915.1). NCBI lineage: Eukaryota > Metazoa > Chordata > Aves > Passeriformes > Timaliidae > Illadopsis > Illadopsis cleaveri. The sequence continues at coordinate 11,306 of VXBB01015911.1, read as the reverse complement.
TCAAGCCAAAGACTTCCCACCAGGAAAAAAATCCATTATCAGTTAAAAGATTTTAGTCTGCTGGGGCGGTTGATCTTTCAAACTACTATAAAGACACTAAAAATAAGTCTTGAGGGAATTAGGTAGTTTTAGAGTGTCTGCAAATTCATCTAATTTAACAGTATGTAAGACATTTAACAACCACCACATGAGAAAGGAAGTTGGAATAGTATATAGTAATCTGATATGCAAAAAAGAAATTAATTTTGTTTTCACACCTTTTCTTTAGCTCAGAAATTATGATCTGTGCCCTAGGCTACCAGACATCAATGCACAAAATTATTCACAAAAGGTTTATGGTTCAAGTGGTAAATCCAGTCATTTGCAAAATGTTGGCCCAAGTGAGTCAGCACAGAAAGCTTGATCTTTCAGTGTGATGAAAATGTAATTTTATGGATGTCAATTTGAAGTTCAAAAGTGACATACTGTGTCATACAGATAAATAGTTTTGCCAACAGCAATGCCATACTTCATAAGTACTTGTCTGGCCAATAGTAACTACTATCATGATTAAGGAGGCTGATAGAAAATGCACATTTTATCTTGTTTTATGTATAATGACTGTAGAATTAAAAATCAAGACAGACCTTTTTAAGAATTGCATTTAGCTCTCCAACTCTGTATTTCCTTTATATGTAATGAAGATCTATGGAGATTTTTTAAACTTAAAAATATTATTTTCATTATTATTATTATTATTATTTTAATGTACCACTTTCATGAGATTAAAGATAATTTACAGTCACTCCAGTTTTTAACCAATGGCAAATTGAAACTAAAATGCAGTGCAGAACTATGGCATTAGTTAGATTGTAGTTACTAACAAAAGTTAAATGAGGGATAGTTTTTTAAAAAACCCAACCATTTTTCTTGTGATAACATTATTACTTCCAATAATTTGTTTTTTCCTTCCCAAATAATTTCATATATAATGAGAAAGAATATGAAAAGTAGTATGTAGAGCTTTCTGTATAGTGAAGAAGAATGTTACTGCCTTGCCATTATTTTTTTTATGACAAAGTAATATGTAGAAATTACTTTCTTTAATTCTCTGTTTCCATTTGAAGCCACTAGGTAAAGCCAGTCATCCAGTTAAAATGTAAGCTCTCTTGGCCATTTCTGATATTTCTTGAACCCACACAGAGAAAACAATGAATGTAGGGGTCCAACTAATACATAGGACTGAGTTTTATATTTATTGAAACATGTTGAATACCAAAGTCTTACCCTTCTGAGTAAGTGAATCTAGTGAAGAGATTTGCATCCAGAGGCCTCTGTCTCATTCTGAGTTTGCACACATGTTAAACACATACAGACTTGTTTCCTAATCTTGTTCTTTCTGTACACCTTACATAAATGCCTTGAAAAAGGAATACAAATAATATTGTGTTAATTACTCTTGCTATATTTTTTATGAATTGTGCTTGTGCTGAACTCCAGTAGTTGTGGTTCCTGCTGCATGGGATATGGAATCTGACCTGAAAGTTAATATTCAATGTCAGGCACTCCAGTGTATGTTATACCAAAAATGTTTTGAACATTAAAAAAAAAAAATGCACAAATCTTATGTTATTTTGATCCATTCCCTTATTTGAAGGGTAGGGAAGGAGACTTTTCACTGTTTCTGTTTGGAGACTAGATAAGTAGAAGTCTCTGGGCTATATGCTCAAGAGGAACCAGTATAAGAAGATCCTGTGTGAATTCTGACCCAGGTATGACTTTGGGATACTTTGGCATGTGTATAGTCTGGTCCTGCCTTTTCCAAGGAGCTTCTTCATTTGATTATAAATCCAGGTGTGGGACTTCAGGTTGCACTTTGCACAGCCATTTAGAGAGGAGGATTGTTATCATCGCTCCACCCACCATCACAATTTGTAAGTTATCCACACCTAGCAAAGAAAGCTTTTCTGCCTCCTTTGTGCCTTCCTCCCAAATACAGACCTTGCTCTTTTTTTTGGCCTTTCATCTCTGACATAGAAACAAAAAGATAAACTAAAATAGGAAAACAAAGGGAGGAAAAAGGGGAAAAAAATCCTTGACCTTTTCGCATCAAGGCAAAACTGAGTTTAGTCCTGATATGTGGGCTAAAATAAACCTAAACTTAATTGTTATAGAAGGAGATAACTAAATATTGCCAACAGCATCCACCAGTTTCCTTATTCTCGTGCCCTTGGCAACACATGCATTACCAACAGACCTCAGTGGCAAATCCTGTCTAGGGCTATGTTATCCCTGTGCAAAATTAATGATTTTTAAGAACCATGAAATGTGAGGTCCTGCCTATCTCCTCCTATTCACTCCTAAACCTCTGCCTTCCATACTGACTTCATCTCAGTTTATCCAGCAAAGTTTTCAGTTTCCTATGCTTGCCTGAAACTACAAAAACTTTTTGAGTTGCTCCTTCCCAATTTTTGGAGAAAGTAATTTTAATATCTTGAAGAGTTGCTATGTAGGCAAAATAAGATGAGTAGAATGCAAATGCTGCTTGAGATTTTTCCCCAGGCCAGCATTCACACTTGGGATAAAGATGTTTTTTCACAAACATCCTCTTCTGCAATAAAGATTTTCTGAAATTTTGTTTCTTAATTTGCCATAAATATTTCCACTAATATTTCAGCAATGTCCTAATTTCATTCATCATTTTATTTTGATATCTTTCAGACATAACCCCAAAACCACAGAAAATTTGAAGACATCTGTGAGTATGTAAGGTATTTCATTTTGTCATAATTTCCTTTCCTCTTCTCATCTCCTCCATATTAAGCTCTTGAGTCCGTATGACTTCCTTCCCACATATTTGCTTTTTTCATGCCTGGGCTATGTGAATCTGTAAAAAAAAATATGTGAAGCAATCCTCAGGTAAACGTAAGATTAAATTAAAGAGCAGGAATTGCAGTTGGATGAAAACATTGCAACTTACATAACTCTGCAAAGTTTAAGGACTCAGAGATATCCTTTGGGTACCTCTCAGTCTGTAAATCACATCAGTCCTGCATCAAATATCCTCTGAAATATTTTCAGAATACTCCAAAACAGCTGATTTAATGTTTCTGAGTGTAATACACTAGGCTAGCATATTCTTCAAATGTTCCATCTATTACAGAAGTTTTCTTACTAAAGTATATTTTTAATAGAGAAGTAGAAGTGCTCTGGAAAACTCTGCTACACTGTGTTAGACAGTTATTCCACATGACCCCAAAACATCAGTGTCAGTTAGGAATTGTCACAGCTTCAGTAGATTTCTAGACCAAGTTTCTTGTTCTTTCACAGTTAAAAATGGTTTTTTTCTGTAATTCATAATATGTCCATTTTTTCTTCTTTCAAAATTTCAGGAGGAAGCAAATATAAAACAACACTCATAAGAAGTCTGAAGAAATCCAGTTTTCGTTCAGTGTTTTCAGCTTGGAAAAGAATTGTAGGTATAAATTAGAACATGGTACAGGTTCCTTGCATTGAAGAGGATTAGTTTTGTCACCTTTTTAAGATATTTTAGCAGCAAAGTATATTCTCAACTATTTTTCCATCACTGTGGTTGCTAATAGCAATCTTCTGTTTTTCAGCTTATGAAAAGCATCAGTCTCAAGGGAGTTCATTAGCTGGATGCTCTGATGGGTCTGTCTCCCAGGTTATCTGCCTGTAGCATGAAGCAACAACAGCAGATGTAGTAGAATTGACCTTGCCTTTCTTATTAATATCTATAGTTCTGTTAAAGGCTAAGGCTCAGAGCATATATATCATGAGCTGACTTGCATATCACTAAAACTGATTCACCACTATAACATCCAATATTTACCTTACCTACAGCTAAGATGGACTAAGAATTTCTGTTAATTGTTAGGCTGTGATAAAAACTACTGTTTGCCCCCTCCCAGAGATATCATAGGCACATGATCTCTCAGTCCCCGGGAAAACTTCAATTGTTGTGAATATATTCAACTGCTGCAAGGAATCACTTCAAATGGATCAACAAGAAATAATTACCAGTCCAGGAAAGTGATTAAAATTACTTAAAATTAAGATTTCTGCTTGCCATGGTTATTTCTATGCAAATAGGCTTTATTTTTTCAACCAACAAGCAAGTCTTAATTAAAAGCAGACTAAAGTCTTGAGTAGCAAGAAAATTTTAAAATTCATGCTGTAAACATAATTACTTGAGCCTCTATTGCAAATGAAAGTCATATTTTTTGCTTGCTGCACTTGTTTTCCTTCCCCCTTTCTAATGAAGGAAGACATCATACAATGAACTACTAAATTGTATGCTGAGTGAGGGCTTGAAAATAACAATCAATCTCCTATATAGTGCCTAGCTATAACAACTCAGAATGGTATGCTATATTGCAAATTTATTCTTACACGAAATACATGTCTTGCAATATATGAGTTCAGTGATTCAATCCTCAAAATATGACATTAAAATTTGCCCAAAATTTGCAATAGGAAATAAAATTAAGGAGAAACACTTTTGTTGACTGAATCTACCCAGACATATTAGCTTGACAGTTTCAGCTCTTCTGAAAGGAGGGCTAATAACCGTAGAACTCCCTAGGATGTCAATCTGCTCAGTGTATATATGTATATAGTGCTCTCTCCTAAAATTATGCATTTTGCATATGTCAGATATGGTCGTCCAGGCTCAAAATAGGGTGTGATACCTGCAAAACTGTCTTTGGACCATAAGAGTAGAGCAATCAAAAGTCTAAGGCTCTCCATGGGCTGTCTCCTCTTTGAGCCTTGTGTAAGGCAGAATTAAATAAGGATCAGGAAATTATTCAGAATTCGATAAATTTTATTGCTTACTGTCCATGTTTTTAATTATCTGAAACAATATGTTGGTACATTTGACTTGGTTTTGTGAACAATTTCAGATGTTCCAAACCATCAATTTTCAGTGAACTTGCCATTTGTTCAAGAAAATCTTTCCCTACTTTCCCATTCCTGAGTTTCATTAACTTCAACACAGTGTGTTACTACTTAATTGTTGGACTGTGAGAAATCCGCAAAAACTTTTGGAAAATTCAAGGCATGGACAGAATTTTGTCCCAGAATTTTGAACTGTGTAAAAGCTCTGACATGTAACTATTTTACTCAAATCCTAAAGAAGCACTCAGCAAACTAAAGAACTCCAGTACAGTCAATCTAAAAGTTGTTGGTTTTTTGTTTGTTGTTTGGGGTTTTTTGGGGTTTTTTTTTTGGTACATTTCTCCTCATGCTTGAAATACTATAGTTTGATAGTTAACATTTTCCAAATTAGTTGAATGAAGTTAGAAAAGGCTAACTATCCAGTGCTAAAGAAAGCTACTGCCAGAAAGTAAGCTGTTTTCTGCTTTGTTTCCTTTTTGCTGTCTCTTGTGGCTTGGAGATATGGAATGAAGCTTTGTTTGAAGCTACTTCAGTGTTTTTCAAAGAGTTCTGATTCTGGTGGAGCTTCTGAAGTCTTCATTCCTCTTCTTGAGATATTTTTTAATGTATTCAGAAATTATGAAGGGTAAAGCAATCACAGAGCCCTCTGATTCATTCAGAATAAAACTATATAATAAATTTGAAGTGTTTGTAAGTACTATCTGGCCTTGAGGCCAGCCAGTGCAGAGTGTATTGCATGGAGGAGCTTAAAAATATTTACTGTAGCTTTAGATATTAGCATGTTTAATTAAACAAAAATAACATGGAAATGTTAAAATGGTATAAATGGTAAATGGATATAAAAATGGTAAACAGACAAGCTGATATTTCATTTAGGGAAATTTACTGTTTAGTATTTTGGAATGTTCCCTTACTGCGTGGGTTTCTCACCTTTTCTGTGTGTCTCTGCAGTACACTGATGACAAGAATTTGTCAATGCTCTTAGTTCCTCTCCATTGCTATCACCAGACCAGACTGGGAAGTGTGACAAGGATGAGAGACTGTGAATTGTGCTGACTGAAAATATCTAGCTGGTCAGTGCTATGGGCGTTCAGCAAATGCATTCTTTCACTCACCCACATAGACACTGTTGCTGCTGCTCAGCATTTCTCCTGGGACTACAGTTTATAAAAGAGAGACTGAACAGAAAAACATTCCATCAGCTGCTGTTTACATATATGCTTGCATTTAGTGACACAGAACCCACATCTTCTTAGTATGCTTAATCCTTTATACAAATTCTTGAGATAGATAGGAATGCAAAAATAAATTGAAACTTTTGCTTAATTAATTTCCCCCATATTCATAAAAAATAACTTGAGCAGGCAATGTCAAAATACAGGACATGTCAAAAAGACCTCTTCTTGCCCAGTAGAAGTGACATATTTCATTATAAATATTGGAAGCATTGAAGAACTGAGTGAGGGAACAGAGAAGAAAAAGGCATTCAATACTAACTTTTACATTGTCAGTGCAGAGTGCTTGCAAGGTTGTTTGTAGAATGAGAGATAGAAGCTCAGAAAAATGACGAGAAGTAAAATATTATGTAATTTATGGTGAATGCAGGGAATGCTTTTTATTGTTACATACAACAAAGTACATGTGGACTTTTACAGGAAGTTATATAAATAAAAAAACCTATTCCGAGTCAACCAACTGGCATAGGCCATGTTGTCCATGAAATCCATGAACAAATTAAATTCATAAAAATTGAAAAAACTATTTTTTAATATGTTAAATATTATTATAAATTTCTTACAAGTATATTGTTCATTAAGTAGTTCCAACTCATTCAGTTTTGTTGTCTCACTAGTGTAGAAGACAGTTGCAGGATTTTTCCAGATTTAAAATTAAGAATTTATCTTGTCCAGGCTGAACTAAGCAGCTTACACTATGCAACATTTATCTTTGTAATAATACAGAAGCCATAAAATGCTCCTTAACACATGCCTCTAGATTAGATCATCTTATTGAGGATAAAAACAGAGATAAACACCTGTGAGGAAAAAAGGGTACTGTGAGGAAAAACTACTAGCACAGTTTAATATTAATTTCTGCAAAACTGCAATATGGTAGAGGTTGTGAAGTTTTGACAGCGCTCTCTCACACATGCGCACATACAGTTTCTATTTAGTTTTATGATCCCTAAATTACTAGGATTGAGGTACAGTTTCGTCTTTGTCATTCTTTTCCATACACAGGAATGTGTAAAAGTTCCCCTAATGAATCAGTCTCCAGAGCTGAAATAGTTTAAAATAGAAATAGACTGAAATAGTTTAAAAATAGGAATTAATAAAGTTCCTGGTTAAGATTTGTTCTGGTATCTGAGTTCATTCCTCTGCCAATTAAATGTACAAATAATGCAATTGAAATTTATTGCACAGAGTTTATTTTTGCCTTTCCTAAGAAGACGTTCCAATCACAAGGTTTCAAAGCTGCCCCCCACATTCAACACCTCAGAATGGCATATTAATTAAGTTTATTTTTCCATTATAAAAGTGCCAGTGTTAACTACTCTATCCAATAGAATATTGTAATTTTGGCATTAATAAACTGTGTGCTATGGCAGAGAATAAAAAAGTTTTTGGATTGTGTAGGAGAAGAAAAGAGAGAGATATCTACTATTTATAGAAGGCGCATTTCCTCAGCTACTGACAGCTTTTACTGTGGCAGTTGTAGATGGTGTGTGGATCTGACAAATTTATCGAGACATGCAGTAAAAGAGCATCAGTGGAATTATGGAAGAGATGAACACTAGGAAACATGTCACGTATCATAAAGAAAGGTAAAAAACCAGACTTACGGATTCTGTGCATTCAAAAGCCTGCCTTCATAGAGACATGAAAATTATACATCTATATATTCCCAAAAGGAGAATATGCCCTCCAAGTGTTAAAACCAAATGATTAGTATCTCCTATTCTGTATTTTCCTTTATATAACAATATCTTCTTATGTGCTACTCCTCACATGTAGAAGTGATGATGTTTGCATATAATTTCATAACACCTGGAAACCCTCATTTCATTTAGGTATTTATCTAGAGAGGCCTGGTTTACTGTCACAAACACATTATCAAGGTATCAACTATATTTCTTGTGAAGTCAGGCAAGGTGACGAATGGTAAAAAATGTATCAGGTTTGTTGACCAGAAGATCAAACAATTTATTCTGAATATATGCTATAACAATTATTTAGGTACAGCTGTTTGTTTTTCTTGTCATACTCTTTAGTTTATTTGAATTACCTTTTTTTTGCACACGATTTTAAATCCCAATACTTTCTATTTTTGTACTCAGATTAGGACTGAAGCTGAAAGACAAATGTAATAAACACATTGCAAACACTGAAATGGATCAGATTGCTTGTGGATTTCTTTGTTTGCTGGTTCTGTACTTAGATATTACTGGTTATTTCAAGTTATATATTTGTTTTTAAATTATGTTCATAATACAGCAAACAGATATACACAGCATCAGATTTTTATGACATACAGTGAAACGAATTTGCAACACACTTACAAATTGTGATCAAGCAGGCTTAAGGGACACATAAGGCCTATTGTTAGAGCATCCTTTTTTACATTATATTCTTATAGTCAATCTCAAGACCGCTTATAAAACCAAAGAATTTTGAATTTTTGAATAAGGTAAAAGGAGTTTTTGATTAGGAGACAGCATTAGAAGAAAAATTGTGATAATGGCAGAGGATGTTCCATTTCATGAATAAGCAAGCTAAAAGCATGTGCCCAACAGAGACATCAAATAAACACTTCTAAGAATCAGCTCCGCAAAAAGAAGTTTGGTGTTTTGGATAAGAATGGAGGACAAGGGATTTCCCTGGGATTACCTAAAATACCCCCAGCAATGTTTTTTCTCCAAGAGGTCCTAAATATTAAAGAAGGGCTGTGCATTATAAATACAAATTATTTAGATATTAAGACAGTTGATAACCTGCTAGGAAATAGAATTAAGGAAACATTAAGGGAATGGAAGGCACCTTTTGAGGAAAGTGGCAAATATTGTATCAGAAAATCCCTCCTATAAATTTGCTAAGCTTTAAGGTAAAAGCAAGCTCTTGAGAGTTCTGGAGTTGAATCTGAGAAACTGGTGTAAACACCAGTGGAAGAAGCTTTTTGAGAGTTCTGATACAGTGTACAATAATCAGTCATTGGGATCTGGTTACAGATTCTTGAGAGCTGTAGGGAAATTGATAATGGTGAAATTCCTCATCTGCTACATTCCATGACAACTTGTCGCTTAGTCACTTGGGACACTTAGATGGATAAGAAATTGGTTGGAGAGTCACATACAGTGGGTAGTAGTCAAAAGTTCAGAGCTCTAATGGACATCCATGACACGTGGTGTCCCTCACAGGTCTGTACTGGGACCAGTGTTATTTAATATCTTCATTAATGACAGGGGTGGAGGGATCAAGTGCACCCTCAGCACATTTGCAGATGACACTGAGCTGAGTGGAGCAGTTGACACATCTGAAGCACAGGATGCCATCCAGAGGGACCTGGACAGGCTTAAGCAGTGGGCCCATGGGAATCTCATGGGGTTGAACAAGGCCAAGTGCAAGGTGCTGCACCTGGATCAGGACAAACCCTGGCACCAGCACAGGCTGGGGATGAACAGATGGAGAGCATGCTGAGAAGGACTCGGGGGTGCTGGTGGAGGAGAGGCTAGACATGNCCCTGAACAAAACCCCCTCCGGAGCCCAGGTACGGGGTCTCTCCTGAGGAACTGGACCTAGGGTGAGGGGCTTCCTCTGTGCTCCCCAATAAACCTTTGTTCCTCTCCTCTGAGAGTCCCCTCTTTCATTCGAACCACGGTCATGACAGTGAGAGTCAAGGTTCTGCAGAGCCAAGAGCCCACACTGTGATCCTGTTGAGGCGTGTCCGAGCTGACCGGGCTGCCCAGCCGAGTGTGGGCTGACCAGCGGGACACGCGCAGCAACAGTTGCCCAGAGATGCTATAGATGTCCCATCCCTGGAAGTGCTCAGGCCAGCTTGGACAGGGCTTAGAGCAACCTGGTCTTGTGGAAGTTGTGCCTTCCCATGGCAGAGGTTGGAACTTCAGTAGATGAACTTTAGGGACCCTTCCAACCCAAGCCATTCTATGATTTCATGATTCATATGAGGCATGGAGGCTGGAAAAACAGAGAAAAAAATCCAACAGTTTTGAAGCAGATATTGGATAAATAAGAAAATTCCAGGCCAAGTCCTGGGCACTATAAGAGAGTGAGATGTGAGAGGAATTTGTTCTGTCCACCCAGTTCACACAGTGTGCAGGTCCATTTTTACAATGATTAATTTACATTTTTCAATAATTCTGTATACAGCTTCCCAACATCAATGAGATTGTCAGACTTCACTTGTTTAGAATACGGTGTAAATTCTTCAGAAGACAGACGCTCTTGAAGACAAAAAACTAAGAATCAAAATATATTCTTTAAAATAAGGAAAGCAATATTTTAAAAGATGCTCATAAGTCTGTCTTCTGGAAGCAAGTGTACTAATGAACATTTTCCACTAGATTTGCTTCTTGGAATTAAAAGGTGGAGTGACTTTTTCCTTAAATTGTTAGACTTCTGTATATAAAACATCTGCCATTATTTTTCATTATTATGTCTTTTGTTGTGGATGTGGTTCATTGTAGATGCAGTATTTATGTACCTGGTGTCTCCTTACAGACACAGAAATTCTGCACATTTAAATGCTCAGACTGCTAAGCACAGAGCATATTTGTTCATGTATGCTGGTTTTACAAACTAATACTGTGAAAAATCTGATTTTTTTGTATAAAGCAGACTTACACTTGCTGTTCAGGTAGCTTCATTAAATTCTACTGAATTTAATTTTACTTGCAAGTCAGGGGAAGTTGTTATTCTGGTTTAACTGTAGCTTTTTCATTCAGCAGGTTTATCTGAATATTAACAGCTATGCTTAATATTTTTGGAAGCTTCACAGCTGGTTTCAGAGTGGCATAATACAAAAAAATCAGTTTTCAACAAAAATCATATCCAGATTTATCTGGAAAAATCACATATTTTCAATGTATGCCCTCATTTTTAGAGTTCAAGCTGTTTGTTTTGGTGTCAAGAGTTTAAAAAATAAAGCACTATCAAAACACTAATAATACGTGTCCCTGACTCTGGGGTTTTTTTTTTTTTTTT
>VXBB01015896.1:338-22003 GCA_013399915.1 Illadopsis cleaveri | reverse complement strand
CCGAAGGTAACTCGGATCTGTTCGGTGCCCGTGACCCCCCGAAGCTGGTCCGGAGCCGTGGGGGAGGTGTGGAGTGCCAGCCCCCAATGCTGTTTCCGTGTCCCGCTCCGCCAGCTGTGCGGGGCACTCACCCAGTGACACCCCGAGCCGGTGTTCCCTGCCTTGGCTAGCACCCGGCTCCCGCATTTTTACATAGTGGCATTCCTCTCTGTTTCTAGCTCATTCCTCTTGAGGGAGTAGTTAGGTAAAAAAGTTGTGTAGGGTGCACTTTTTTCAGTTCCCTGGAGGAGCTTTCTTCAAGGATTTTTTTTTTAATTTGTTTTTCTCCTTGGAATCATTGTCCACTCGTATTTTGAGGTGTAATTTTTCTAGCTGGAATTCTGAATAAATATGTTCTGTGTTTTTGTTGATGAGACCATTGAAGTGTTTCACATTACATCTTAATTACGTGCGGCATAACTTGCTTCTAAATACTTGGCAGAGGTTCAGTGACTTGTCTGTGTTCAGGGCAGCAACTGTTCACCTTCATTTTCTGTTTCTTTTTTCCTGTCCATTTCAGGGATAACCACAGCAATGGACGATTACACAAAAATAGAGAAGATTGGGGAGGGTAAGTATGGGGAACAGTGAGCTTTTAAATGCTCCATAGTTTGAGCTATGAAGTATCCCAAAAGCTCTGTGCACTCTGCCTGTTACAGGAGTCACTGAGATTCAATGGCTAAATAAGTCTGTGGCTTAATTACTGTGGTAGTTACCTATATCTGTAAGAGCTTTCAGCCTGCCCCTTTTTTTTGAAAGTGACATGGTCTTTTTAAAACAACTGTCCAGTGCTGAGAAGTGTCTGCCTTCATTTTTATGGCTGATGGTGTAACATCCCTCCAAAAGGGAGAAAAAATATGTTGAGTCCTAAACCAACTTACAGTTTAGGAAGCTCCCCCATTTCTCTGAGCATGAACTTAGCAGTTTCCCCTGAAGTTGTGCCATGTGTTGTTTTGCTTGGAGCTGCTGATAGGGAGTAGTATCTTCTGGGTTGTTCTGCTCTGATTATGTACAGGCAGTGCAGGTGTCAAGGGAAAGCCAGATGGTAAAGCTCTGTGGAGAAGTGAATTTTTAACAATTCCTTTACATTGAGGCACTAAGAAGATGGCTTCAATGCAGATGTTAGTCACAACCCTCCTGTTGTGGAAATCTAGCCTGTGTTAACTGTAGAAGTCAGTGTGTTTTATCACACATTCCATAAGGCTCTAGCCTTATGTAGACCTAAATTTAAAGTACTTTACTCTGAGGCAATAGCAAAAGGTGTGCTTGGATCTTGCAACAAAGCTTTGTAACCAAAGCCTTGTGTGTGAATCTTTCTGAAATAAACTAGTTTGGGCTTCATGTGAGGGATTAATGTTTCAAGAAGGGTAAAAAGAGAATACTTACACTGTCTTGGTTTGAGGGTTCTGCTTCTGTGAACACTGATGATTAAGATGGACTGGTTTGAGATTTACTACTGGTTCCAGTTTCAGCTTCTGCTGAGACCCACAGCACTAGCCTCTCTCCTGCACTGAGGATTGTGCCAGAGGTATTTCCACAGCTCACACCCATGGATGGCTGGATCTCAGGCTGCAGAAGGAGCACTACTTCCATTTGCAGCTAAACCTTTAGCACTTTAATATGATGTATCAATGGCAAAATCATAATCCTTTATAATGATCTTACCTGAAAGTTAGTCAACTTGAAACTCCAATGGTATCTGATTTTATAACTACATCTTCCGAATATTCACCTTTTACACTTAGGCTTCTAAGTGTAGCGTGTCCTACACTTCACAGGTGGCATGCTTTAAACAAACAAAAATATTCCTTAGTCAAACTCCACAGCTAAGTAGTAGTTTGTAATCTAAACCAATGCTCCATTTGTAAGGACTTTTCCTGCATTAGCAGCTTGTGTTTGCAATAATTTATTTGTACCTGAAGCTGGTACTTCCTATATTTGTTTCACTGTCTTTTTGTTCAGGTACCTATGGTGTTGTGTATAAAGGTCGTCACAAAACCACAGGCCAAGTGGTTGCAATGAAGAAAATACGTCTAGAAAGTGAGGAGGAAGGTGTTCCAAGTACTGCTATCCGAGAAATTTCTTTATTAAAAGAGCTGAATCATCCCAATATAGTCTGGTATGCATATACTGGTATTTAGCTAAACTCTTGGAAGGGCACTAGGTCCCATCAGATCATAAGTTATTTTTCCACTCATCTAGTGAGGTGAGAACCTCTCTGCTTAACACAGTGTCTGCTTTGCAGCAAATAGTTAAAATTCCATATTTATGCCAGTTTTCTATTTAAGCCTTCCTCATGCTGCCTCTTTCTGTTCCAGGAATCTAACAATTTTTTTTTTTTAATTTAGAAATTTCTATAAATTCTTTTCACAGAGGTTATTGTGAGAATGGAAGCAGCATATACCTCATGAAAACTGGCTGAAGCTGTTACTTCAGGCAGTCTCAGAAGTTTATTTACCACCTTATTTGACTTAAGTGTTCTGATGGTCCTCCCTGCTGTTCTGGAGCAGGAATTTGGATGTGTTTTGATGCTGTCATAGCTGGCACACCTGAACTATGAGTGAAACTTCCATCAGTGACTACTTGACATGTAAAAATGATTGCAGCTATTGCCTTCCCACAACATATTTGCTTGCTCTTTGATGCAGCAAAATACCTGATCTTTAATGTGCCTTAAAACTGGCCAAGTTCCAGCCAGGTAGTGTCTCAATGTATGTATGCTTGGAATTAGGAACCCCTACACTCTAAGCATGAAGAAGATACTTAAAAATGTATGCAAATCCTGCTGTGTCTATTAGATTCCTATTAAATATTTGCTTAAACCCTCCTAGTAATTCAAGCTCTGCTGTGACAGGCCAGCTTCAGAGAAGCTAGGCACCAACACCCACAGGTGGGAGGTTTTTTAACAGCAACAGTATTTTTTCTTCAGGCTGTCTGATTTGAGAGAACATAAGTTTAAGAGGAAGCATATAGGCTTTTATTTCAGTTTGACACTATTTCAGATACACTTGATTTTCCAGATGACAGTATAATTCACTAGGTCTGTTGTTTGAGGACTTTTAAGACTTCCATAATAGGAACCTGGAAATATCAGCTTGTATCCCTGTTGAGAGAGGAAATGTGAGTTCATGCATTTTGCAGTGGAAGTAATTGTATACTCAATTTTTAGTCTTCAGGATGTTCTCATGCAGGATTCAAGACTGTACCTCGTCTTTGAATTCCTTTCCATGGATCTCAAGAAATATTTGGATAGTATTCCATCTGGCCAGTATTTGGAGCGTTCACGTGTGAAGGTAATGAGGACAATTTCTTAACCTACGAGGGAATTGAATTTAAAGATGACCTACTAAGCCACAAGCAGCTCCTATTTTCAGTATAATTAACTTCTTGAGGAGAAATGAAAGGTTAAATAAGCAGCTGTAGATAATAAGATGAATGTGAGTTTTGTTTTCAAATGCCACTTGAAAATCTTTTAATTACGGAGATTAAACTGCCTTTAACTAATGTTCAGAATTAATTTGTGTAGCTTTTTAATTGATATTAACTCCATATCTGCAATGCTTTGGATCTCCATTTCCTGCTGCTGTGGGGAGAGCTAATGAAGGGAGCACCTTTTTGTTGCAGGACACTGACATGTACTAAAGGTAATTCCTTTCTTTCTTTCCTCCCACCTCATCCTTTCTAGAGTTATCTGTACCAAATTTTGCAAGGTATTGTCTTCTGCCACTCAAGGAGAGTTCTGCACAGAGACTTGAAACCTCAGAATCTGCTGATAGATGACAAGGGGGTGATTAAACTGGCAGACTTCGGATTGGCCCGAGCCTTTGGAATTCCAGTGCGGGTCTACACTCATGAAGTGAGTTGGGAAATACTTCTGGTGCTTTGGATAGTGTGTACTTGCTGCCTGCTAAGAACTTATTCTGAAACAGCTAAAAAGAATCAGTTTTTTCAAGCCATAAGCTAACAAAACTCTGACAAAAGTTGTGTTTTGTTTTCCAAAAGTTTTCCACCTCTTTGCCTGTGGTTTCAGTCTTAAGGTTCCAAAGCATTTAATGAATCCCACTCAGAGTGAATCCGATGGACTCCAGCTTGTTGCTCACTGTCTCATAAAGGCATTTTTGCTTTGCAAAGCACTTGGGTTTGAGGGGTTTTGTGGCTGGGTGCCAAAGGATTCCTGATCTTAGGGAAGCTGTGCAGGCAGCTGTTTTTCTTGAAGTAGAAGCTACTGCAATGGAGTGGGTTTGTCTACAAATGAAGCTTGGAACTAGTATTACCCTTTGACTAAAACTTCTAGTACTGGCTGTTTTTAGCAAAAACTGTGAATGCTGCTTAAAAACAAGTGAGCCATTGTTCTTGCAGTCAATTGAAGGACCCAGTTCCACAGACTTAACCTTTCCTTGTTCCCCAGGTAGTGACACTGTGGTACAGGTCTCCAGAGGTGCTGCTGGGATCTGCTCGTTACTCTACTCCTGTAGATATCTGGAGCATAGGGACCATATTTGCTGAACTGGCAACTAAAAAGCCACTTTTCCACGGGGATTCAGAGATTGACCAGATCTTCAGAATCTTCAGGTACGTAAGGCTGAACCTGTCCTTGCTACCTGTGTGGCACCACACAACAGTTGTGTGTAATTAAAAGTGTAATAGCACAGAACAGATTTCAGACTAAAGTGCTTAATATTTTGCTTATCCTTGCACAGAGCTTTAGGCACCCCCAACAACGAGGTATGGCCTGAGGTGGAATCCCTGCAAGACTATAAAAACACATTCCCAAAATGGAAACCTGTCAGCCTTGAAACACATGTCAAGAACTTGGATAAAGATGGACTTGATCTGCTGTCTGTAAGTAGTCTGTCCTAAGCTGCTGATTAAGAAACTGAGCGGGCTGTTTGAAATACTCCAGAATACACAAAGCTGCACTAATCAGTCATGGCTGGAAGGAAAATACGGAGATCTTCAAGCTATCAGCAGTGCTATGAGCCTTCATTCTTGTAGAACAGACAGCTTGGGTGACATTCACTCCTGTCACAAGTAATATCAGACTATTTTTCACATGAAGCATTTATGCCCCAGCTTGTTTTATAATAACAAGCCAGGTACAGCTACAAAGTGAGGATGAGTCTTTTCAAAGAGGTTTAAGGTGAAGGCTTCTGCCCATAAAGTAGCTGTCACCTTTCTGCTGCCAGCACCAATTGTGATGTGGCTGTATGACTGCCAAGCTAGTTGGAAATGTTTCTTTTATGGTAGCATGTGGATTAATCTTGGTGGGCTCATCTTGGTTAAACTTTCATGGTGGTCTTAATAAACAAGGCTAGAAGCAGCTGAATGTATTGATTAGCTGAGATAAGAACCGTAGTTCAAGTCTGTCTGTATTGTCTGTCTCAATTGCCCTTAAATTTTGAATTAAATATTTTTGGCTGTGGTCTATTAACTTTTAATAGGTATCTTTTGTGTCTAGTGTGAGTTTTTTAGTTCTGTGGCCAGGCAGTTAAACTACCACACCAGGCTTTTAATTGGCAAGCTCTTCATCAGTCTTTTCCATTTAGTGCTCTTCCAGCTCATGTGCTGCCACTTGTGGGCTAATTCAGGTCACATCTTAGGTGTGCTCTTCCATGTCCTGAGGTATAAAACTTACCTAGGTTGTCCTTTGGCTGTTCAAAAGCTGCATTTGTACAGTGCAGACCTACATTTGGGGGTGTGGGTTGGGTGCTCTGTGTGTCTCAAGACAAGCTGACACTTCATAGCCCCCCTGCACAGCAGTACCTGTGTACCTGGCTCATGGCTGAATGCAGGCACAAAGCACTTCATTACCCATATTGGTAAAATGGCAGAATGCTCTGAATGAAGCAATGTTACCCAAAAAGCTCAAATGATCACAGTTTCTCACAGGTTTTTTTGAGGGACAAAGCCCCAGTTCACACTGACAGCCTGAACATTTGTTGAACATGTGGTTGTCCTGGATAGCTCTGAACCTTGCAGCACAGTTGTCTTACAGAGATAAGACCCCTGACAGCATCTTTATTAAATCAGTTTGAAATAGAATTGTTGCTGACTGTATTTACAAACTAAAATCAATGGAACTGGCAGGAGAATCTTGCAGAAACAGCTGCATGAAAAGGAGCCAAGGGCTCCTGCCAAGGGCTCATCTGAGCTCAGGTGGAGCTTCACTGTGTAGAGCCAATGGTTGGGGCTGCTGCTAATAAAGACAAAAAAAAGTACTAGTTCTTCATGGGGTTAACATAATTCTAGTCTCAAAGCATATTAAATTCTCTAAAGTCTTGTACAGTTCTGCCTTAATCAGTGGTGACATTCTAGTTTCTTATTAGTGCCTGGTGACAGTGGTATTCCTGACTGGAATCCCTTTCAGTTTCCTATGGCACTTTTAAACCTTTTAAACCCATAATGTAACGTTAAAGGCAATAAAACTGAATAGTTCCTTCTAGAGCACAAGCTCAGATATGTCAATGAAAATGTTTTAATGTTTAATTTTTTTTCTGTAGACTATTGCAGATGGAATCAGTAGTAAAGGATCTTTCTTTGAAAATGTCTTAACACAAAAGTGTGTAATTCAGATTGCATGAGTGAGGTTGTGAGTTTAAGACCCTTATAAGCTAAATTACTTCTATGGCCAGCATTTCAAAGCCCTGGATGGCTGTCCTCAAAAACTTTGAATTATCAGGACAGCAGGTGCCAGGAAAAACTAATGTTCCAGACTGCTCAGAGAAGTTTTTCACTTACCCTGTCAGTTGTGGTGCTGTAGTATCAGTGTCACAGCATCCCTCTTTCAGAGAAATTTCCCTCTTTGAGTCAATTTTGAGAGAACCTTTGATATCAGAATTAACTACAGGACACTGTTCTGGGTATAGGTAATGGGAACCTGCCACAAGGTAAAATTGAACATGCAAGGTTAAATCCAGAGGCAGCATTGCATTTGGCAGGAGTTCAGAGAATATAAATGCAAACTCAGTGGTTTAAAGTGTAAAGATAGTTAAATACCAAGACTGAATACTGGGCAGAGCAATACTGGTTAAATTTTGTTCTGGAAGACAGACTTGTGCAGACAGGGGAGAGGCAGTTGGTGGAATCCTGATTACTGGAATTTGAAATGGTCTGTCCTTTAGTAAGGAGAAATAAAAAGACTTTGCTTGTTTTGGGTCTAGTACTAAGCTGCTGAATGCTTCATTCCTTTTTTTGACCCCTTGTATCATATAAACTATAGATGCTTTTTTTTTAATGACTGGAAAAACAATTTTCTCCTGTTTTAACCCCTCCTGGTTTTTAACCTCCTCTGGGGGTTATTTTAATGGCTGTGACACCCCCTCTTTTTGCTCTCATCACATTTATTGAGGTATTCAATTGAAGTATTTTGTTGCAAAGAAACTCAAGTTTTAACTGTTTTCTTCAGTTCTGCCTGTTTGTCCTCTACTTTCCAATTTGGATCTTGAAACTAAGTGAGCATTCTCCTATTTTAATTGTAAAGTCACCAACCTGAGCAGAAGCAATTTGACATCACTTTGTTCAATGTCAGTAACAAAACAAGTGTAAGACCATTTGTCCTTGTAAACATTTAGGGCTTTAACAGCCTAAAGCTTATTCAATTCCCTCAGTAAGAAGCTGAGACAATTATTGCTGCTTGGTGCCTGGTTCTGGATTTAGTTCAGTGGATGTGGTACCCAGACACAGGCAAGGGCTTGGTTACTGAACAGAGGGCTAAATGGGATTCTTCATTTTCTGAGATGTTATGCACTGCTACTGACTTGTAGGGGAAATAACCTCAGAACAGAGGGGGAAAATGTCTTTATAGTTACTTCATTATTGTTGTTACTATGGTTAAATATCTATTTAACAAGATTTTCGCTCACATTTCATGAGGAAGTAAATGTGTTTCTTTTTTCTTCCAGAAAATGTTGATTTATGATCCTGCAAAAAGGATTTCTGGCAAAATGGCCTTGAACCATCCATATTTTGATGACTTGGACAAATCCACTCTTCCTGCTAATCTGATTAAGAAGTAGACCTTTGGACTAAATCATCCAGAGTGAAATAATTGTGATTACTTTTACTCTCAAGTCTGTAATTTGTATGTCTGTCTTTTTGCTCTTAAGATTGGCTGTATTCAGTTTGTTTTGGTTTAAGTGTTTTCTAAATGTAAATATTAACCTGTTAGTGCTTTGTTCAAATACAATGCAAATATTGCTGCAATTAATGCAGTCAACTTTCTATAAATAAAGCTTTAACCTCAGTGAAGGACTGAACTTATTTCCAGGCCACAGCTGCTCTACAGAAGGACTCTTGTTTTCTTTGAAATGCACTGGAAAGGTACCACTTGGCTGAAAAAGCTGCTAACCCAAATTTCTAAATGGTTGTTCCTGATATGACGGGAAATTCTCTAAGTTTGAGATATTTCAATGTCAAGTCAGTTGCAATTTTACTTGAGCATGGCAATTCATGTGCCAAAGGACATCAGTTGTGAGATATGCTGAAGAACAGCAACTTAGAAAAGTAGACTGCCAAACTGATTTTAAGTTTTGAGTTTTTGAAGATAGCTGCAAATCATTATTTGACAAAAGTCCCTTGCTCTATGTTTTTATCTTGGAGGCCCAAGAATTTACTGAGATGTTGGCATGTGAACTCCTAGGAACTGTAATCATAAACTGTGATGCTACATGTCTACAGACTTTACCATAATTAAAGCAGAAGCTTTTTGAAGCTCCCTGAGATTTAACTGAACAGATGAGAGTGTTGTCAAAAATTCAAATAAAATTCAAACGTGTACTAATAACAGATAGTGTGGTAGTTTCCAATTGCTACCTCCATTCTTGGCCTTCAAACACATCAGTAGGGATGGGGTGTCCATCTGGTCTAAGTTTTATTGGCTTTGGGCACTGTGGTGCTCCTTTCCTTGCTGGTTGGGGCCAAGGCTTGCAGCTCAGTGGGGAATAGTATTGAAAGTACTTAGATTTCTAAATCAGGTGTGTGGAAGCACTGATGTGAACCCTATTAACAGTGAGGTTTGTAGGAGCTCTGTCCTACAGCTGCTGAATCTGGACACTAAAAGCAGTGGAGATGATGACAACCATCCAGTTCATCAGATGTTTATTGTAACCATGAGTAGCTGAAAGTGTTAGACCTAGCTTTTGTTAACAGAGCAGTATGGTGAGAGATAAATGCCACTTGGGGTGTTACCACTGTTCTCTGCCAAGTGCTTGTTAATCTCCAGAAATATTGGAGATTTGGCTTAATGGAATCTTTTGAAAGCAGAGCACTGAGGAGGAGAGGTTTTTGAAATCATACAGGTAAGTTACTTCATTGAAGGCAGTGGGGGAGAAGATTGTGATGGCTGGCTCCTTTGTGTTAACACCAGTGAAAGGATTCAGTTTCAAGACAAAGTAGGGACCTAATTTGTCTCCATTTGCATGTAGTAACTTGATACAGGCTTTACAGGCCAAGAGATTTGTAATTGCTGCTGCTTAATTCGTTACCTTGGTGTAGAAAAAGGGGAACCTGCCAGTAACTGCATTAAAAATCAGAAGCCAGTACATAGACCAAGTTCTGTGTGTGGAAAAGACTTCAGCTGGGCAAACTGAATATTTTGCTTGCAATACTGGTAAAGCCTTATTTTTGTTTTGTAAGTAACTGGTGTCTGTCTCAGGCTAAAGCCTATCACATTAAACTATCTTAACATTTTTAAGTACTAAAATTTCCAAAGAGAGCTTTTCAAACAATAACTTAGTCTAAGTCTGTAATCTTTTCTGTTTAGCCAGGCTGCTGTGACATCACTGTA
This sequence comes from Illadopsis cleaveri, assembly GCA_013399915.1. Taxonomy (NCBI): domain Eukaryota; kingdom Metazoa; phylum Chordata; class Aves; order Passeriformes; family Timaliidae; genus Illadopsis; species Illadopsis cleaveri. The sequence goes on along the minus strand of VXBB01015896.1, from coordinate 12,180 downwards.
ACTCTAAAAGAGCCATTATAGTGCTCCTAGTAAAGCATGGGAACACAATACTGCCCATCTGTGCCTCAGGTGAGATCAGGTGCTGAGTATCACACTGAGACACCTGACTCACTGTCACAGCTCCACTGTTACCAATGAGGCAAAGTTATCAGTGAGAAAAATTGTTTCCCTTACGGAAAATAACATCATCTGCTCTTGGTAACTGCCCTGCTGCCTGCACCTAGCATGGGGAAGGTTTGTGGTGTTCAAGCTTTGGCTGCCTAAAACCCAATTTTATTCCAGTGAAAACTTGGTGTGCCCTACACTTTGAGGATTTAACTCACTGTGGGTGATAATCAGCAGACTTATTTATTGATACCTCTTGCAGTAGCTTTCTTCTGAATGTTGTAAGAACTGGGGATGAAATTTCTTTATTTAAAAGCAATGTGCTCCTCTCTAAAATGAAGTTCTGTAATGTAACGTTGCATCACTATTGCCTCTGGTACTATGACTGCTCAGTATCTTGTTTTCTACTACAGCACAAGTAAACCCCAGCTGAAAATTATAAACTTCATTTGCTTGTCTTCCATACCATTAAAAAGTAATGGAGGTGAAAAAGTTTTGTGTATACAAGAATGGGATTTTACACAGGATCAGCCTGGGGTTTTGGCAGTGGTTTGGGGGTTTTTTTAAGTTGCCAGGTGCTAGCAGGCTGCTGAAGANTACACAGGATCAGCCTGGGGTTTTGGCAGTGGTTTAAGCTAAGTTGCCAAGTGCTAGTGGGCTGCTGAAGTGTGGGGTAGGTGAAGGTTTTATGTTGGTGCAGAGGGGATGGGAAATGTACCTGCTGGAGTCAGAAAGAAGACACCTATTCAATCCTATTGCATTTGCTACACTTAAAATTACTTTAAAGCAGCAAATGACTGGGAACTTACCAGTGTTCCCATGTTGGCATCTGGGGTTACTTCTGAACAGCCAGTTTTGAACAGCACTATTTCCTTCTTGCCCACAGACCTGCACAAAGGCACAGCACTACCAGTGGCTCTGTTTGATTTTATTTTATATCGGGTTTGTAAAGACTGGGTGGAAATAAGGAAACACTGATATACAGGCCCTGCTTTCATTAAGCCTGACTATTTATTCTCCACCAAGCTCCTTGCCTTATTTTCTGACAAGCTGCATCAATTTATGGAGTAATCTAAGAATTTCCCATAGCTTTGACCACCAGCTTCTCTGGTTTACATCTGCTGCATCAATGGCTCATTCCAGGTAATGGCTTTTGATTTTGTTCCCACTGTATTCCTCTATAAAGCATTGTCTCCTCATGTGTAAATGTCAGCGGGGTACTGGGTGTTCTCTGTTGCTGGGCATATTTTACTTCAGCCTGGCTATTTCAATATATTCTTGTTGTGTTTGAATCAATAGCAGGCTATTGATGCTGCTGCTAACAGATTAATTGAGTGATCTCAAACATGTATCTCCAGTACAGGTGGCTGGCTGCCTTTAATGGAAGAATTGGAGGTGAGAGCTGCCCTCTCCAAATTGCTAAAGTGACAGGCATGATGCCCTGGAGAATAATTAGTGGCTTTACAGGAGTAGTTATATTCAGTTCCTTGAATTCAATGAAAATATTTCTGCTGACCTCTGAAGGGTTTAGATTAGGCTGTTAGGAGGGGATTTTTTTTTTTTTAATTTTTTCCCCAACTATTTTAAGTGACAACTAATTGAATTCTTAAGAAAGTCTGCATACAACTCACAGAATACCTGGCCAAATGCAAGGCAAAGTGTTAGATTGAGAGCCAAAACCAGGGGTCTGGATCATTTCCAGCATGGATCCTTGGGCCTGAGGAACGTGTTTTTCCCATGAGAGCTTGGACTTGCTTAGCAAGGCCCATGGGCCCTTCTAACCCACGTGGGGCTAAAAGAGCTTCCCTGTTTTTCACTTGCTCTTCATCTACTGCTTTTCTTTGCACAAGACACATTAACTATCACTTTTCCTGCCAATTGTTGGTCTTTCAGAAGAGGGTGGGGTGTTTTGTGTAAAAAAGGAGAGATTTTGTACCTGTATCCTTAACAGTCCTCATTGCCATTACCAACCACCCTTCAGTGCTATTTTTTCTCCTCTCTTATCTCATCTATTGCCTTAAGAGGCACCACAGATGGACTTTTCTTAAGGTCATTCCCCTTGACAGTGATTAGAGGAAGAACAACACAGCCCAACCAAGGGCTGGCTCTGCATGTCTTGCTTCCAAAGGGCACTAAAGACAACGAGGAGGGTGATCTCACACCTGAGGGGGTCCCATCTTGACTCTTTCATAGAAGGGGAGGGTTCTAAAATGCTCTCAATGGATGGCATGGGGGCATGAAAGGAGAGGTCAGTCCTTTTCCCCCTGTAGGTCCTCTGAACAGCTTCCTGGAGGCCTGGCAGGCCTTCAGAGCCCTGTGGAGATCAGGAAGGATTTAACTGGTTAAAGGCAGGCAGGGAAAAGGCTGTCTCTTGCTGTCCCTATCTTTGGTGGCTCCCCACAGCATCTCAACCTTTTTGTGTTATCTCAGAACTCAGTGTGAGCCAGTCCTTGACTTTCTGGGCTTCATTTTAACCCTTTGCCATGTAAGCTGTAGCCAGGAGTGTAAATATTTCACAGTTGTTTGCTGAACTGTGTTTGATTTGGGCTCTGAGCATATAACATTTTGTATCACGATTGTGCCCAAGACCTGTCAATTTTTCACCCCACAATCCAGATATGTTTCTGAAATATCCTTTAACTCACTGGCTGCAAGAAAGGAGGTGGGGCTCTCGTCTCAGATTTGTCTTGATCTTTTTTGATTCTAAAACTATCATCTGAGGATGAGTAATTACAACTTCTATTAATTACCTCACCCAGCTCAGTATCTCTTCCTGGGGTATACTGAAACTACTGAATTCCTGGGAAGCTACTCAGCATCCTTTGGTGACAGGAAAAAGGATAAAAAGAAGAACAAAAATAGTGTAGAACATATAAAATTGGCAGATGAATAAGAAAGCTCAAATTATTTTGTGTTTCTATAAGGAAAAAAGTATTTCTTAAAAGTTGTCAGAGAAGTTATGATGAATAGTAAAATAACATTTAAAAGACTTCAGGAAAGTGTAATTTTTTTTTTTTTTTTAATCTCATGATGTAAATCTGATACTTTTCCTAGATCAGTAATTAAATAAATTTTATTTTCTTTCTTAGTATTTGTGGCTTAATATATACATGTATGAAAATAAAGACAATGGAACTGTAGCAAAGATTATTTCTGAAGAGCTGCAACAAGACATGTAAAGTCTTGATGTGTACTTGGGATAAAAGTTCCATTTTCTTATTTTTCCCGAAGTTTGTGTTCCCTCTCCCTTGGCCACGCGGTGTCACTCTGGCACCTCGGTACTGGCAGCCAGGCAGGGGGGCAGGGAAGAGCAGAAAAACTCTCTCAGACTCTCCTGGCTCCATGAAAAATTGAAGGGTATTTATTTTCTGGTAGGCAGCCAGGCTGAAAATAATATCTGAATTGAAAGCCTTTCATGAAACATCTGGGCAGTTAAATTTTGCAAACTTCAAAGATGTCCAGTACCGTACTGACATACTGATTTCTCTCTTTAGTGAAGATTCATTTAGGCTAATGCACAAAAGCCTCTGTAAAAACCGTTTCATGCTGAAATTAATGATCAAAATGACAATGCTTAATAAAGCAACTATCGCAGGAGTGCCAGTCAATACAGTTAAACTACAACAGGCTCATAATCAGTCTCTCAAATTGCTATCAATTGTCCATAGGGGCCAGTTTTGCAGTGGATTTTTTGAGGTCTGCATGCTTAATCTCCAGATTTTCCATTTTGGGTTTGATACGTTTGTGCAAAATTGCGCCTGTGGTTTTGGTTTGCAGTCTGCCATTTTTTAAGTACCTTTCTTAAGCTTGACTAGATTCTCTGCTGGTAAATAATAATAATAATAATAATAATAATAATAATAATAATAATAATAATAGAGAGTCACATTTATAGCAGTTGAGAATCTGGTCCTCAACACTGATTTCAGATATAAAGTCTTATTTTTACTTGTTGATACGTGTCCTCCTAAATGCAAAAGCTAAAAGCAGAACTATGTCAAATACTTCCTAGATGACTCCATCTGCTCTTAGAGCCATGGGATTATACAGTCACATGCCTGGTAAAATTCACCCCAGTGCTGCTATATGAAGCATTAGGATTTTCTTCTCTCCTCTTGATATACAGAGTGATGTACAGCTAAATAACCACCATAAGTTTACACTAATAATTCTGTCCACTGAGCTGCTTGAGGCAGAAATGCAAGTGCTAATGTGTAGGAGCTGTACTTTGATAGTTATTCTTGGAAAGGAAGAAACACACTAATAATTTCCCAGTTCTCATTCAAGTGCTCATAATATGGTCTAGGTAAAACTGCATTTTACACATAGTAAAAGATCATAAATAAATGTAAATACACAGCACATGCCCCTCTCCTATGCCATGCAGACCTGTCAGAGTACTTGTTCTGGTAAGTAGGGAAAAATACTAAAGCAGCTGATTTACACTGGAGTGATTTTCAAAGAGAAGTAAAATCACACATAACATGCCCATCTCCATAAGTAACATTAATTTTACAGACAGAGATTGAGCACAAAGAAAAAGGAAGTTTTTAGCAGAATCTGTCATTGACTTAACTCTGAGAGTCCCCATATGTCATTGTTCAACTCCTGGAAACCCCAGCCAGGGACTGACTCTGTGATTTAACTCTAACTGCACATCTCCAGGAGCCCAGACCATAAGCCAGACTGTGCTCCTTTGCACCAGGAATGCTAAAACCTCATGTTCAGGAGGTTCAGGATGGCTTGCTTACTGCCATGTATAATAAAAACTAGACTGGTCCCCTTGAAGAAAAAAGCTGGAGAAATAAGGTAGAGTTTAATTTGCTCTCATGTCAGTAAGAATAATTAAAAAAAATAGCACTGACATTATGGTTTGCTGCAATGAAAAAATTATACATAGCATTTTATTCATCTATGTAAAATAATTTTTTCATGTAATGTTTTCTTAGTTAAGAATAACCCTGACTTAGGAAAAGACAAGTTTATGGATAACAAAAAGCAGTGCTTGTCCAGGTTTTCCCTCCTTTAAGCTTTGAACAAGTATCAACAGTTTTAATTAGCTCTCAACACCTTTATATTGTCATTTGAACAGGGAGTACTCTGCATACATGTTACAGTTGCTTTAAACACGGAGTATTTGCAAAGCAAATGATTGTGTTTGACAATCTCTCAGCAGCCAAGCAGCATTAAAAAATGGTTTTGCTTTGGTTCCATTGCTTGTTTGATTTGATTTCTTTAATTCTTAGGATAGGAGTAAATGGCCTTAAAATCCATTTGGTATTTTTAAATATGGAGAGTATCTCCCAGCTGATGAAACCAACAGGCTCAATGGATGTGCCCTCGTGTCTGGGGAGGGTGGACATAGCTGGGAATTTAAACTTTGGTGTTTCTAGCACCATTTCTGCAATGAGTTTTGTGTGAATGTGGCTGTTTGTCTGGGAGAAGCTAAAGCAAAGTTGCAGGCTCTGGCACTTCCATTTGTAGATCTGACATGCCAATTTTCCTCCTAAATGTGATTATTACATTTACAACACAACACTCGGCTGAAACTTCAAGAAAACTGGAAACTAGCATTACCTCCAGCAGAGAGCAAAATAAACACATTCCTGCAGTGTGTTTCTCCATGGCCAGACTCAAATTTCACATCAAACAAATCTAGCAAGTGACAGGTCACAACACATGCCTTTAAAATACCAGAGGAAGGAGAGCTTCTTCAGCAGCAACCACATAAACAAAACCAAACTCCCAAATTCTGAACAGCCTCAGAATTTTTTAAGGGCATACCCCAGGCAGTTTTCAGTTCAGTAGCCAGCCCACAACCATCACTAGTTATTCTGCAGTCATTCCTTGTGTTAGGACAGGGATTGTCCTGCTGTCTGGATCTTAAGCCCTGTACTGGAAGTATTCTGTTACTTCATGTCTCCTGGGGGAAAAAAAACCAGCCAAACAAACCAAAACTAACATGCCACTGCATTACAACTGTGGCTTGCTAAGATTGAGGAGGAATACATGACAAGGAATAAGCTCACAGGCTTCCTTGATTTACCAAAGACATGGTCAAATGGAAAGGTTATTCTGGGATGTGACATTACCCTCAAGCAGCTGGCCTATACTAGGTGATACCTGCCATTAGCCTATGACAAATGAGAGGCAATCCAAGTTTAGTTCTTACAGAAAACATACTTTAAAAACCACCCCAAAACCAGTCTGGTCTAAGTAACTGAGCATTCAGAAAGTTCCCTGGCCAGCAGGAAAGTTTCTCACCATCTGGCCCTATATTTTCAAAGTGACAGGTTCAAAACATTTGCCATGATTTTGACAGTGCTTGACTTTGCCATTTTAATAAACTGGCTTCCAAAGGAAAGATTTTTCTATTCAGTGAGTTCCTTATAAGGGCCCAGAAAGACTTTCACCTATTGAGGAGTTCAAGTCAGCTTTTCAGAGTTTTACCCTTGGGATTGTGGAACAAGAGCATGGGACTCATACAGAAGAGTTTCAGGCTATGGGAGTTATATGCAAGCTGGAGGAATTGTCAGAGTCATAAAGATTTGTCATTAAAGTAAGTGAAGGTTTATTATTATTACTTTATTGTTATTATTTTAATAATTTCTGGCTATAAAATTATGAGCTATGTGATCTCAATTGGCCCCATAAGACTTTCTGACCAGATAAATGAGTCAAAGTGAGACATCAATACTGGAGGCTTAATGTCCTGTGGCTAGGTGGGATTATCAGTGTGTCTGCTCTAATTTAAAAAGCTTCTTGTTTCAGAGAAGTGGTCACAGCACCAAGCCTGACAGAGCTCAAGAAGCATTTGGATAATACTCTTGGGCACATGGTGTAATTCTTGGGAATGGTGCTGTGCAGGGCCAGGATTTGTACTCAATGACCCTTGTGCATCCCTTCCAACTCAGCATATTCTGGGATTCTGTGATTTTAGTGTCTAGGCCTCACAGAGGGACTGCAAGATAAATAGCCCCACTGATGAATAAAAGATAAATAGCCTCACTGTTATAGGAACCAGCTGTGCTCGATTGTGGCTTGTCAGCCTGGATCTGCTGGGGGAACACAACCACTGCCTTGTGCAAAGCACCTCAGAAAGTTCCACATCCCCACACTCGCCCCCTGCAAGGGCCCAGAGGGGAGGGTATGAGACTTGGCTCAGCTGTCCCCATCTGTGTGCAGGGACTGCTCCCCCAGAGCTCTCTGGTTTTGGGAGCAGGTGAATCCCAGGGGCCACCTGGGCCTGTCCCATGTCTGACAGCAGCAGTGGGTTCAGGAGGTCACTGCCCCAGTGAGCAAGCCCCATTCAATGACTGCCCCAATGACCAAACAGGCTGGTAGGAGCAGGTAAAGGGAACAGACCCACATCTGTTTATAAAACACCCATCACTTTCCTGGCAGGAGGCATCTCCCCTACAGCAGGTAAAATTACAGCACTAGGAGTGTTTACCTGGGCCCCAGAACAGATTGGCAGAGCACGCCCAAGAGCTTCATCATGCTGAAGGACACACACAGCTCCAGAGACTCTCAGATGGACACATCCAAAGAATCAGAGTATCACCAGTAATTTCTTCATGTATTTAGTCACCTGCACCTACTCCCTACAAACCCACAGGCTGCTACCAAATGCAGTGTGCATGACATGGGCAGATACAGCATCAAAGAAAGGCTTCTCCAGGGAAGGGGTGAACCTCTCACCGCTAAGGGAGGTCAGGGAGCAGACACAGAGGAGTGTTTGCCTTCTATTGTGCAAAGGACAACAACACTGAAACACTGAAATCTTTCCTCAGGCCTTGCTGCCTGATGGAACCAAGGAAGACAGGTTACATTTGAACAATTTCAGGAAAATTTCAGCTGCAGACTGAAAGTGAAGCAGCAGCACACACAAAAGGATTAAACACCACTATCTCTTTCTCTCATGATCAGCAGAATTCTCTTACCTTTGTTCCTTAAGATCCTCTGAGGAGATGCCCGCTTTGAGACCCAAGCTCCAAATTTTAGACAGGGCTGTAGCAGATGACTCCACAACAGAAGAACATACCAAAGTTTATGAGTAGGTTTACACTGTGATGTGAAAATATTTCTTATTAAAACTCTTTTTCTTCCAAAATTAAAGAAAGAAGGCATTATTGCCCTTAGTAGAACACAATTTCAGCAGAAAAAAGATGAATATAATTAAAACCTATGCTGAACTTAGGTTAAAGCCCAGGGGATGAGGAAGAGCAGGGGAAGGGCTGCAAAGGCTTCTGGGAAACAGGAGTCCCATAAAAACTGAAGGAGCAGCAGAGATGCTTGTTCAGAGTTTGTTGCTGGAGGGCAAGAGAAGAGTGCTCAGAACTAAAGGAAGTAGAAGGTAAACTGCTTCACACTTCTTGGGCTTAAATTAATATTTTGCTTCCATTATGTACAAAGTGTAAACTGGAAAAGGAGATTTTAATCTTCCAAAACCTATAGGAACCCTTTGCATAAAATCTTCTATCCCATGGCACTTCAGTGGCTGCCCGCTCCTAGCAGTTTATGTCTGTGTTTGTTTAACCTGCATGTTTGCTTGTAGACAGAATTAAGGGTTCCTTACAACTTTTTCTGTCTGGTTCTGGCATCCAGGACTTCAGCTGGCTGTAAGCCTTCTTCTGCTGGTTTCACTGGGATTGGCTTGTAGTTCATGACACTGCTGGATGCCTCTGGTAAGAAAACAGTTGTAAATTCATCTTTGAACTTCAGTCACTGCTCCCTGCTGCTATGCTACACTATTGTGCTAAAGAAAGAGGTGTTTAATTAAGGAATAAGTAGTAAAACATCTAATAACTGTAGGGATGAGCTGCCATGTGGGATAGCTTGACCACAAATCCCAGCTGGTCACTTAATAGCAGGGCAAATGCTTTGCTCAGAGCTCTAAGAGGGAATTGTTGTTGTAGCTTTTTACAGTGAGGACAAGTGAGTGTGGGGCTCTGTGCAGCTGATGTACTTCCAATTAACTTCCACAGAGTACTTTTCTATTACTCTTTCCCTATTCAGGGAGGTAATCCACCTACTTAAAAGAAGTGTTGTGGTGCTTAATTAATTAATCTTAGTAATATGCTTTTATAGCACTGCCTGCTCTGCTATGGAAAAGTTAATGATCAGCTACTGCCATTGCTTGAATTAGGCTTCCAGCAGCCCACTCAGATTTTAATTTACCCTCTTTAGATGTTGTAATGGATTTTTTGTTTGACCCGTTTTCCTCTTCTCCTGGCAATCTTCCAACCCTTACAAGAAGCAGGTAAAATATCCCAAAACAGGAAGGGAGCCTCCTATTTCTGAGGGAGTGTGATGCCCTTTCACAACCAGGCACACAGCTCTGTTCTAGCTAGTGATGCAAAGGCAGATTTGATCTGAGGCAGGCTCTAATACCCACAATTCAGCAGAAAGCAGAGCCAAGAGGAAGCCATCTGTGCAGGTGGCACTCATCCAAAGGGAAGGGTGTGAAGGTTGTCCTAAAGACTCACCTGTGGCCCTGTCAAATGAGTTGCTCCAGTGCTTCCCTGCAGCTGGAGGTCAGAGGGTGATGGGACGAGGGAGAGGATCTGGAGCTGAATGTGTGTATGAGGCTTGCAAAGACCCTTCTCAGCTGAGAGGGTGAATCCACTCATGGGGATGACTGCATCTAATAACAAGGCCTGGTTTCTCCTCCTGTTCCCTACCATGAACACCTCAGCCTCTTCTAAATATTCTCTTCCTTTGTATTCCTACCAGCCCAAAAGGCAGTAAGTGTCACAGTACTACCAAGGGCCCAGTCTGCTGAACAGGAAGCCAATGAGGGCAAGGACAGAAGGTGCTCTTCTCCCTGAACTTTAAATCCTTTGAATCTGTCTTTAGGAAAAGGCGTGGAGTTTTGTTAACCAGATTAGTTTAATAACAATAGAGTCCATAGATACTACATTGACAAATATAGGTGTTCTCTCTAAGGTTTGGGCCTCTATTAAAAAACCCTGCTCCTAAGCCTCACATAAACATGGCTCTTAGCTGAACCTGGGCACTTCTCAAAAGGCATTTATGGCAGATCCAGTGATGTGCTGTGACTGAAATCTGTTTATCACCATATCTGGGAGGAGTGTGTTGCCTCTTCATCCTTTCACAAAAAATAGTGAGGACTGGGCAGTGTCTGATAGCTCTGGACTGTGCCTTGCTCTGTCCCACCTGAGGTGCTGCACAAGCTCTCAGTCACTGATGGCACTTGCACAAAAACAAGTGTAACTTTAGCTGTGCCCTGATGTGAACACACTCACAGCTAGATTTAATCACACTTGTTGCTCACATCTTACAGTTTACAAAAAGCTTATGTTCCAAGAGGGAGGAGAATGTATGGAGAGGAAAGATCCACTTCAGTTTTAAAGGCAAGAGTAGACAGAGCCTAAACTTTTAAAACTATATGTAAGAAGCACATGGAAAAACATATGTAACTTAAACTAAGGGCACGAAGCCAGAAAAACTGAGGACAGCACCTCAGAGGGAAAGTTGCAGTTTGCTGTTTAAAGGGTCCTCAGCTACTCTGGACAGAAGTGAGAAGCTCCCACTATAGGGAAGGTGACAGGCTCTACTGTGTCTGCTGGAGTTGAGAATTGAACTGGTGCGAGTGAAGTGGCAGAAATCAGCAGGTCCAAAGTCTCATTTTTAGGTGAAAAATCACACTGTGAAAGCAGAAAGCTACAGCAAAAATAAAAACCCACAACACTGACCCACTAGCCAGGAAAGAACTCATCAGAGACATATAAATACAACTTCACACACTTCAATGTGTAAACCACTCAACAAAATAAATTATGCTATGCTGGCTAAGTAGCAAAAGGCCTTAAGAAAATTGAAAAAGCTTATAGCAATGAAGGATTATTCCCAGTGCAACAGAAGGAATGTGTATCACACTAAGTGAAGGTGCTTTGTCTGTGAAAATCAGCCAAGTGGGGAAGAAGTAAGGCTGACAGCAGGCAGAAGGGATGCTGGACACATATTTACCTTGGCTCTCTGCAGTCTGCAACAGGCTCAGGGCCATACTTAAGGCAAGACAGATCTCCCTCTTTCCCTACTATCACTGCTCACAGCAGGGCTTTCTTTTGTTAATATGCTACTGTGCAACTCTAGAATTGGAAAATGATTAATTCCCAATAGGCAAAAGGGTTTCCTAGAGAGCAGGGCAGTGTAGGTGATCCTGGGGATCACAAGAGCTGAATCTACAGCATCACTTAGGGTGCTTGGTTAGGGCAAAATGATTCAAGATTATTTAAAATCCCTGGCAGACACTATTTGTGCTGTGTATCTCCATGTGATTTAGCATAATCCAGAACAAAACCCAGCATTCACTGAAGTCTGAGGCCAGATTTCATCATTAAGAATATCGGGCAGGTGTGTGGTTTGCATTGTGGGTCACTGAGGACCAGGAGGTGGAGCTTCCTACGTCGTTACTGAGTGCCGGATTATAAGTGGGCTCTGGGGAGCGCGGCGACCCGGAGCGGGCAAGCAGGAGTGTAGCGAGGATAAGGCAGTTCACGCAGGCAGGGTTGCAAGTTTTTCTTGCTAGTAAAGTATCCTCTGGGTTGTTTGGGGTGTTTCTGCTGCCTGGTTGCTTTTGAGGTGTCTGTTAGTAGTGGTTTCTACACGGTCAAAAACTGTGGTTAGTGTAAGTGTAGGTAACCAAGTAGAGCCCTCCAAAAAGGATGCGTCTGTACAGACCCATTCCTGCCCAGAGTGTTTGAGCTTCTCG
>VXBB01015845.1:228934-257338 GCA_013399915.1 Illadopsis cleaveri | reverse complement strand
AAAAAAAAAAGAAAAAAAACTAATGAATCTGGACTCAATTTTCCGCCACACTGCCTCTGCGAACTGTCGGAAACAATGTCTGCGGTCGGGGTGAAGGCAGCGCGGATAGGCTGCCCGCGAGCCGAGGAGACGCGCTGCCTCCCGCCAGCCACCGGCCAGGGCTGCCACTCTCCTAACAATGATGTCATTAAAGGTAAATTGGCCTCTATTTCAGCAGGATGATAGTGCTAATTGAGTGGGAAAATATAATATAGGGAGCTGTTGTCTGCAGTTAAAGGGAGGAGGGGGACAGATTAAATGGCCTACAATAGTGGGTGTCAGGCACGGCAGATGTTGCTTTCCGCTGATAACTGCGCTGACATATCTCGAGCTTGTCAAGGCTGAGGTTTTCAGAGAGACTTACAGCAAAAGGCAGCAGATGGCCCTCCTGAATGGGAATGAAGTGCTTAAACAGCCTGGCTGCTGAAGGCAGCTAGTTTGTAAATAGAGGAGTCGGAGGTGTCTTATTGATCCCACTCACTGCCCGCCAGCACGGAGGAGCGGCGGGCGGCGGGGAGCCGGCGGGATGGGGCTGCCAGCGGCGGTGGCTGCGCTGGTGACACGGCCGGGGCTGGCAGATGCTGCTGGACGGCGGCCCGGGGTGGCGGGGCCGAGCAGGGCTCCGTGCTGGCGATGTGTCGCCTTAAAAGTCACAGATGTCAAACGGCAGGACAAAAGTCAGGGCGGTGTCCAAGCGAGAGGGTGGCGGGGCTCGGCCGCGGGATGCGACTCGTGTGTCCCCGGCAGATGCACGGTGCAGGCTGAGACCTCTGCCCCCAAAGCAGCCCACCTGCAGTGCTCACAACCGAGCCAGACCCCATTTGCGACCCCGCTGAGCCACCGTGTGCGGAAAGCCCTGAGGTGAGCACAGGTATTTCAAATACAGACAGACAGAACCTGGGAATGCGTGTCTGTGAGTGCAACCTGCTGCAAAGTGATGGTGTGAAACCACGTGCAACGTTAAACAGACTCTGCTGTCTCCAGCCACAAATGGGCCTCGATGCACGTCAGACTGACGGTGGGTACCCTCTCAGTGAGATGGAGTTTGGCTTCACTCCGTGAGTTGTGCCTCAGCCACAGTGGGATGTGCTGGGAAGTGCCCCGGGTACCAGTTACACTGGAATGTGTGGGGCAGCACCCTGCTCCTGGGACGTGCTGCATGCAGCAGGAACAAGTCAGAAACAGCACAAAAATCACACATGTGTTGGTGCTGTATAGATCAGTAACAGACACTCAGCTGTGCACTTTGGGCCACATTGTCCACGCTGTGCTGAATTTTGGAGGACATGAAGGGATGCTGTTATGGGTCTATAAGCATCACCCTTCTGCATCTGCCCTTTGGAAATCTTGCAAATACGACTTCCCAAGGCACCCACCAAAATGAAATGGCACATGCACGTGTGTCACTTCCAGTGCCAAAACCACACACACAAACCCTTTCCCTCCATGTATGAGACCATCATCAGCCACTCAAGCAGGCTGGGACAGAGGGTCAGGAATGTCACACGCATGGCAGGACCAGACCCAGTTGCCATCCAGAAGCCTCCAGATTCCCTCCTCAGCCAGGACATCCCCATGCTGCTCTGTGTGTGCTAAGCCTTTCCCAGGAGCCTGTCTAAATATAAACACACACATGTGTGTGCTGTTATTAAATCTATCCAAACATGTAAGCGCTCTTCTCACAAAACTGCATGGAGGCTGTCACCAATGCTTAGCTGCTTAGAAAATGACCTAAATTGAGTGTGTATACACAAACACATACACACGCAGCTGGGGAAACACAATGCTAATATCCACATCGACAGAGGTTTACCACTGATGAGGTTATGGCCACACTCCCTCTCCCACACATCCTCACGAGCAAAATCCTCCAGCCTGGGATGGATTCTGCTCTTCCTGAACTCAGTGGGGCTGCTCTGGGTGGGAGTCCTTGGCCTCAATGTGGTTCAGACCCTGTTCTCTCTGTCTCTGCTGACTTGCATGGAATTAAATTGAGGTTCAGTTGTCATTTTGGGATGTGATGAGCTCATATTCCTCGGCTGCCCAAAGCTGAATGAACCACCACCAGCACCAAAACTCCCTACAGAGACCCAGCAAAGCATCAGGCCTGGAGACTGTCTGGGGACAGGCACCAAGAGCTTTGCACATACCACAAGCATGTCCCACCTTCACCTTTTGCCACCGGTGGCACAACAACCATCCTGCAAAACTGGTCCCGTGGAGGGCAGGCAAGGGGTGGCCCTCAACCCTGCATGGGCTCCTCACTGTGCCCAGGCATCTGTTGTGTGCATGGAACAGGATGTTTCCTCCATGGGAAGGACCTTGCTTTATCCAAATGTGCTCTGCTGCATGGCGTCAAGGTGATACTGCACTACTTCTTGTCTCTTCCATCACCAGCTACAAGAACAAACAGGGACATGGAGCAAACACCATTAAACTAAGGCATTAAACAGTTTAAGGCCATTTATTTGAGGCCATGCAGTTTGAGGGCTGCATGGGAATGATATCTTACACAGACATCTGTAGCAGGAAGCCACACGAAGAACTAACGAGACATGCAGCAGTTCAAAGGGAAAACTTCTGTATCTTTATTCTAAATTCTCTATATCAAAAATCTGACTCCAATAGATACAGTTTGTAGAGGTCAAGAGATTGGCTACTCAAGTCACCACCTCTTTAACCTGGATGGTGAACATCCACCATCAATCAATTCTCCTCTCAGAGAACAAATATGTAAACAATCTAAAAATATATATTGTTTTCTTGAAGCTGCCTGAGAATCTGCTTGCAAGATTCCAAACACTCAAAATCAGGAAAACTGAGGGCAACAGACATCCAGTACCTCTCTCCACAGACCCAAGCTTCTGCCCCCACCTCATGCCAGGGGCTGCAGGCAAGGGGACACATTTCATACAGCTCACAAAGGGAGCACTGGCCAGACCAGTGCTTGTCCGGGGGAAGGTGACACTAAGACCTTGCTCTTGGTCTGGGTCTAGAACAGTGCTTTTGGTGCCCTCTGCATTCTCTATCCTCAAGCACCTCACAGCCGTTCCCTTCTCTCACTGCTGTGTCCCCTCTACATTTTCCTAGATCACATCCTCTCTTCCCTCTGCCTGTTATCTCTTGACAGTCCATTTTCTCCCTCCTTAAATGCATTTTTGCCTTCTCTTCTGTTGTTTCAGAGTCACTGTTACTGGCACAAATCAGCAGCTTCTGGACCTTTCAGGTGTCTCCTCTCCTCTCTGTGCTTCTCCACTACCACTGTCACTCAATTTGCCCTCGAACCTCTGTTTCTTTGCTGCTCAGGCAGCTTGGTCACCTGCAGCTCTCCCACACCCTCACTCCAGAGCACCACTGACCCACAGGCAGGGCAGGCAGACAACCTCAGCTGAATTTTGCCATGGCTTTGCCAGCAGTCTGGGATTTGGCTGCCATCCACCCACGAGAGGAGGTCCATAATTTCACACAGTAGGCTTGAACACACCATCAAAGCTCAAGTACAAAACCAAACATCAGAGAGACAGATGTTGAGCCAAGACCTTCTGCTTCTCCCCCAGTGCCCTGATTATTATATGATGTCCACAGGCCTCTGTAAACTGCTGTTATCTGGTACCAGGAGCTCCCCTGCCTTCAATGCAATGTGTTTGCAGCTCTCTCCTCTCCACAAAGGTGGTGTTCTCCCCACAGTGTACTCCTGCCAAGTGGGAAATGGCTGGTGCATGTGAGGATATCCTGGATTTTGATCCACTTAGTGGCCACGCTGTTGCCCAGGAGAAGCCTCCAAATGGAAAAAGAGGGAGATGTGCCTGGACAAGAGAAGCTTTGACTACACCCAAATAACTCATAAGCCCTTTGGAAGCCCACAGAACCTTCAGGAATGTGAGGAAACCATCTTGGACACCTCCACCACTTCATGGTTCTGAGTGAACTTCCCCCATGGATCCTAGGGGACCCTCTGTCCAGAGGGTGGGGTGTCACCACCCCAGTTACACACTCAGGGCATAAAGAAACTCCCTCTGCAGGGAGGGAGAAGCTCCTTAATGGGTAGTCTCACATTTACAGTAATCAAGAATGATTCAATTGACAGGTTTGTGTGGTGTTTGTTAATTTACTTGAGATTCATTCCTGGGAACAGCTGGCTGTATCCCAGCAGGACTGTGACTCTCACTAGCCCACCTGCTGCTAGACAGACGGGCTTTGGGTACAGTTGTAGTTAAAGTTTAGCAGGCAGATATTTCTGGCCATTAAAAATGGAAAAGTTCTTCAAAGATTCACATGCAGAGGAGGTTTTGGAGGCAAAGGCATTGGCTCTGGGCTTTGCTAAATGGCTTTGCTTGGTTTCCACTGTGGTCAAGTTGCCGAGTGCTTGTTTTGTCATCTGAGCATTACCAATTGAATTACCATGATCATGGTACAGAAGGAAGAACTCATGAAAAAGTCACTTAATATTCAATTACAGGGTCTGTTCTGGAAGCTCTATATAAGGAGTTTGACTCATAGAGCATTAGACACCCAACTCCTCCGGATAATGGGGGGAATGGGCATCTACCTCTCTGCTTTGGAAACCTCTGACCAATCAATTTATATAACATTAATATTTGCCTTCCTTAAATTGACTGTATTCTTTTAAGAGATAATTACGTTTTCTTTCTAGTACCCATGTGGACACAAATCTTAAAGTGTATGATAAAAAGATGTATTAAAAAACCACAGAACTATGCCTCAGAAGAATATTTTTAAAAAATCACAACTATGTTTCAACAAAATATATTCCTCATGTACAAATACAGATCTCTCCCAGAAATTCCAGCAGGTGATGAGAAGCTCAGGAAGAACCACTTGGTCCCACAGACCCACAGGGTTGCAGGACCCAGTACCACAGCCCCCTTGGGAGTTTAGGGGGTCAGAATTGGGGCTGCCTTCCCCAGTGAGCCCCCCTGGTTGCAGTGTGGGTTACTCAGAGCCAGCCCAGCTCCTCCATGACCACAGGGATGGAGGTGCTGCATCCCACCACTGTCAACTTTGCTGGTCCCAGACCAGAACACGGGTCAAACATCACCAAACCACAGCAAAATGCCCACAATGCTTGGGGCAATCCCCACTGCTGGGCTTTCCTGTCACTAAACTATTGATTAATTATTGATTAAAACATCTATTAATCTTTATAAACTATTTATAAGTGGAACCTTAACATAAAGTGTGACCTGTACAATATTGAAATAGAAATTGTACTTAATATGGATTTTGAGTAAGTTAGATACATAAGTGAAACCCCACATCACATCCCCTGTGTTTGTTGTGTGGCAGGCGTGCAGCATTCCACTCAGTTACATACTTTAGACTTTCCTTCAAGCCTCCACACTTGGGTAAAAATAAGTAACAGCTTGAGTTAAGCATCTGCCCTGACCCCTGTCACACAGCTGTGTTTGAAGGGCTGCTTGGCTCCCATCCTTCAGCAGCACTTCCCAGGCTCACACCAAGCCCAGGGCCGGCAAGGCGGCTGCTGGAGGAGGTGGTGGCAGCGCTGGCTGTGGTTGTGAGCTCAGACCACCGGCACTGGCTGGCTAAAAACCAAACAAGGAGCTCGCAACTGTGACATCTCCGCCGGCTCCATTTGTTACATGGCACATCCAGGGGGGGTAACCAGCTTGCAATATATTAAACAATTAATCATTTAGGTTGTGATGCTCTTCAAGCCGCAGGCGCTTCCCACTAAATGTGTGGCGCAGGTGCAGGTGCCCCGCAGAGGGATCTTGCCTGCAAACTTTGGGAAACAAGGACAGAACAGCCAGCCAGGCTGGAAGGGGTGTGTCCTCCAGGCTCACAAGGCTTTCCTGATCACCCCACTTCTCCGTGCCCTGCCTGGTTTCCACACGTGTTGACCAATAACCCCAAAAAGCACCACTGTGAATGGCACAGCTCAGAGGGAGCAGCAGAGTGGAAGGTGCTGCCGAACACAGTCTAGGCTGGGCTGAGCCTGGCCTGGCTCATTTGTGCTAATGATGCTGCTCACCTCCAGCCTCTCCTCTGCCAGGGTTTGCAGCGAGTACCTCTCTTTGCACCTATTTCATCAATGGCTTTTGAAGCTCTTGACATCACTTACTTCATGGCATTTGCGTCCTTGTTTCCAGCTGAGGGATCAGGTGACATGGCAGAGGAGATATTGCTGTTGCATATAGTTGTAACTAAAGGGTTTTCAATATTTACATTGCTGCCTTTCCTGTCCATTGTGGATTACAGCTGCCCTTTGAGAAAAAGGCTCAGGAAGGGAAGGATATGGCCTGCTGCAATGGGCAGGAGCTGGGGGTCTGCAGCCTGTCCTCTCCAGGAAATGCTGCAGCAGCTGAGGGGGAAAAAGGTGTCTGGGTGGGACTGGTTGCACAACCTGAGGCAAATTGCAGCACTCCAATTTTGGTACCTCAGTTTTCTCTACCTAAGAAGGAGGATTTGGGGCAATGCTGGGAAGGCCAAGGGCAGTTATGAGGATTAACAGGAGGTTTGAGGGATGGAAAAAGACTTTATGCCAAGTCAGCTTCCCTCTGTAACCTTGTGCCTCAGAAACACCCTGGGCTGCTGGTTGCTTCCAGCACAAATGGCAGAAGAGGCTCTTGTAGCTCTGGCTTGTAACAGATTTTCTGGGTTACGTTAATTTCTGAGCAGTTTTGGAAGGGACCCTACAGGGATAATACCCTCAGGAAGTGGTTGTACTAAGAGAATAACGAAACCACAGGAGGAGCTGAGGCACTTTAAAATGTCCAAGGCACAGGGATATGTCTCACATACTGCATTCCTGTTGGTAATGCATCAGGAGCTCCTGCTCCACCAGCAAAATGCCCCGCACACCTTCAGGCTCCTGGACACCTCTCCTCAGCAGTGTCCAACAGGATTCTGCTCCTGTGCCACCACAAAAAAATTGGAGAAATCCTTCTCTGCCACCGAGATGCTCCAGATCTGCACTCTGCAGACCTAGGAGCAGGATTTGGCCCTGTGATTTCAGCTGATGTCTCATGAGCCGTGGGCTGAATAGGAACTGTAATTGGCGCAATTCTACATCTTCAAGGCTATTAGATCCTTGTAGCTCCCCATCATGCTGTGTTTGGAGTAAATAGAGAGTGTTTAGCCAAGCTGAGAGATCCTCTAATGGAACAGACAGTTCTTCCTCTCTTCATCAGCTTGTCCCCACAGCTTTGTTATTTACCCTGAGGTTAAGAAAAAAAAAATAAAAAATAAAAAATAAATAAATAAATAAATAAAAATCAGTAGACAGGTTTGGTTTGGAAGCCGGAGGACAGGAAAAGTTAGAGATATTTATTTGACAGGGTCAAGGTTGCTGCTTTTCTTTTCTCTTTCCCCAGGTCCCATAGGTGTTAGACTGAGAGACATTTAATCGAGGGAGTAGCGGTTTCATATCTATAACAAAAATCAAATAATGCAAGATGATTTACTCCCCCTAGCAACCAGGGAGCTTACCCTTAGCAACCAGCCTAGCCTCAGGCAGCGGTGTAATCAGCTTGAAAATATTTCAATTATTGTGTTGATTTTAGTGGATTTGAGAAGCGCTGTGCGGAGAGACCAGGCACATTCTGCCCACGACCTGGAGAGGAAGATATTGATTTAAACAGGTGTCAGAAAGGAAAAGTGGAGTAAATTTAAATGCAATAGGAGAACAGCGCATTGAGTGTGGTTCAGTGTGGGGGTGACATTTTGCTCATCGCCTTGAATGAAAGTGACTCAACTGAACTAGAAATTTCACCTTGAAAATCATCTCCCATCGACACAATCAAGAGAAAGCCGTTCGCCATCTCTTTTCCCTGGTCGGGGGAAGAAGCAGGGGGGGAGCTGGCACCTGGGTTTCCAAGACAGCTTTGGAGAAAGTAACTATCAGAGAAATATGGGATTAGTGTATCCAACTCGAGAAATTAGCCGAGTGGTGCTGGGGGAGAAGCGGAGGAGAGGGGAAGGAGAACGTCTGCAGAGGGCGGGAGGCAGAATTCAGGACTGAGCTGCAAGAAGTGATGCCATCCTCAGACTCCAGGATGCTACTCCTGAAGTGAGGAATTTGGTACCAGCACCAGACTGAGTTGCTGCTGGTGGAGTCAGCAGGAGCAATGGTCCAGCCAGTCTCCGACCTCAGATTGTGTTTCTCCTTGCGTGGCATGGGTCAAACCCTGCTCTCAGTAGCATAAGCTCTACCCCACAAAGCAGCACATTGGGGTGTCTCTGGCCACCTTCAGCCTCCAAAATTTGTCCAGGTTTAGCCACCTGATCTGGCACAAAAAAGGCCACCAAATCCTGATCTTTAGGAAATTGTCCCATTCTCTTCCACCCTTTGCTGCCTGTCCCCTCACATACATCAGATGCTCCCAGCAGAGCCCCAACTTGGCCCCAGACTGCTCCTCCCACGTTTTGTACTCATCAGGCAGCTGCAGGAACAGCCTGTGTACAGTTCAGCAGAGACCAGTGACATCTTTGTACACACAGCACAGACGAGCTGTTTTCTGATGCAGCAGAAGTCTGTAGACAGTGTCCTGATAATAGGGTTTCACCTGTTCCCAGTGAAGTGACAACTGACATGCCATGTTCTGATGAGCCTCTTTCCAGTAGGGTGACACCGTGCACAGAGTGCATTATAACCCTGGTTCTGCAGGCTGCCACAGCCTGTGCTCAACACCAGCAATATCCAGAGCTGCAGCAGAGCTGAAACTTTGTCCAATTCACAAGGAAGCTGCAATCCATGTGCCTCTGACAGTCTGTGTGCAGGGCACTTCTCAGCTGTTGCCCTGTGATAAGTGAGGGCCGTGCAATGCCCAGTGTGGGGATCAATACCTGGCACAGCTGAGCACAGATTTGTGCCTTGCCCTGGACACTACTGCTGCATCCTGAGCTCTTCCTGCTCAGAGCCATCCTTCCCATCAGTGAGGGAAACAGCTAAAGCAGGAGCAAGGGCTCTGCAGAAACAGTGGGGGCCAGGAGGGCTCCTTCCCCACTGGAGATTTTGGGGAGCCTGGCAGGATGGCGCTGCCTCGGTTTTCTCCCTGTCACCAGAAATTCCTTCTGCACTTGTCAAGTGACCAAGGCGAATCACTTTTGTTTGAGATGGTTCACACTTCTCTGGGTTCAATTTCAAAGTGGCATTTTTAGAGCTTATCACATGCCATTTATAAATGTATCAGTGCCTGCTCAAAAGCTCGCTGGAAAGAGGAATTCTGCATCCCTCCTCTGTTTGACAAGAACACAAGCCCTGCACAATCTCCAGACAGCAAAGGGCACTGCCTTATCTCTGGCTAGTAAAGGGTGTATCTTGACATTGCTACAATCACCCTCATGGTGTAAGGAGAGCAAAAAATCAGCCTTTCTCCTGGATTTTGAACCATTTTGAAGCTTTTCTCTTTGCTATAAACCAAACTGATTCCTGGATCGTAGCTGTTAGAACAGACATCTCCAGCTAAAATGGGCTTTGGACTGGAATTGTGGCAATCCCACTCCAGGCTCAGGCATCCAATTTTGCCTTACAGTAGATACAAGGTGGGTTATTCAACTGCCACAGGGGAAGGGGCCGTG
Source organism: Illadopsis cleaveri (assembly GCA_013399915.1). Lineage (NCBI taxonomy): Eukaryota > Metazoa > Chordata > Aves > Passeriformes > Timaliidae > Illadopsis > Illadopsis cleaveri. The sequence goes on along the minus strand of VXBB01015845.1, from coordinate 247,738 downwards.
CATTTACCCAGGGAAAGAAGCCCCACAGGCAGTTGCTAGCAAGCAGCCACCGTGTTTTAAGTCTCAGCTTTAGCTTTTCCTCACAGCAAATTTCCAGCAAATCCTAAAAAGGAGAAGGGTAGCCGAAACATTTTCCTTTGGCTTATTTAGGGACTCAAAACAAGCAGGGGACTGCTGAGTTAACATCCACTGCAACCAGAAAATGTAGTGAGCCCGAGGAGGAGACAACAGTGACGTGCCTGGGGGAGATGCTGTGCAGATACACAGCCAAACACCCCCACACCACCAGGGCCAGCTCGGTAAGAGCACACATTTTAACCTCATTGACTCACCCTAGGCAAGCAGGTTCCTTCCCTCACCGCTCCCAGCAGCGCCAGCAGAGCCTGTTTGATGTGCTGACCTGCCCTCCACAAGCATCTTACACTCTCTATCTTTGTTGGATTGGGAGGGAAAGAAAAAATTCCGATTATTTTTTAAGCCCATTTGCTGCCTTGCCCTGAAATGTGCAGTCTCTTCCCTGGAACGTACCTTCAGTGTAATCCTCTCTTTACCAGGGTCTGTAGTCGCTCATTCACGCGTTCCTCTGCCTTCCCTCATTATAACCTGTTGCTCATCAGAAACCCCAGCAGCTTAAACTGGACTGCTTCTTTGCTTGATAACAGTAATCAGGGCTTTAGCAGGCAGCTTTGCAGAATCAGCCTGCCCTGCACCCCTCCCACTCCCAATTTTCTGATGGATAGGTGATCACTCAGGGAAAAAAAAGGCACACGTTCACCTGGAGAGCAGAACAATTTGCATTTTGGGGGGTGGTTACTGCAAAATGAGGTATTTAGGCAGTGCCACATGAGATTTCCAAGGGAATTCCTGATTTAAATTTGCAGCAACACTGTCCTGGCATTTTGCCTTGTTAGTATCTGTAGAGTTATTAAAAGTCAATAACCAAATCAGAGTAGGTAAATACGTGGGGGCATCTCCTGCCATTGATTTTTGGGCAGGATACCCCTCTGAAATCAATGGAGAGCTTTGCTTAAAAACCAGTGGCATGGTAAGGGCCACATTTCTTGAGCAGAAAAAAGCACAAATCCAATATGAGTTTATCTACTAGCTCTGTCCCCAAAACCTCACATTCTTGTCTTCTCAATCCCATTTTCCTGCAGAACAATCCAAGTAACTCCCACTACCTTCTTACCAAAAATAAAGTCTTATTTACTATGGCTGTTCTTTAAAGGGAATTAGGCAGTTACTGTGATTGTGTATTTGGAGATACAGATCCAGAGGTTCAGGTTATTCTGCCTTTTGGCTTTGCACTGCTGAGTTGGGCGCTCTGTATGAGTGACAGATCAATTCGTTCACTTTTTGAAACTTTTTTGCCTTGAATTTTAAAGGTTTCGGTTTGGTAATGATGGTATCGAGCCAGTCAGTGTTTGTAATTGAAATCAGAAACTGAAATAGGAAATGCATCATCCAGCTAAACTGTATTTACAACACAATGCCAACACTTTAAACTGCAATGGCCATCCTAAATCACAAAGCCTTCCTCAACTACCCAGCAGCTTAGGGATCAGGCACTGCTCTAACTCTGGACTCCATCCAAGGCCTCTGGAAGTCAGTTGGTGGCTTTTTTTGACCTGGCAGGTGCCCGAGAGTCACTCTAAGGCTCTTCCCTGCGTTACCTTAGCACACAGCACTTCCTTTCTCTGGCCAGTTTCCTTAAGCTGCCATGGACAGTGACAGCTTTCCTCAGGTCTGAATAACTGCTTGCATTTTTGGCTTGAAAAACAGCATAATAATCCCTTTTATGGATTTTTTTTTTCAAACTTCCCAATCAAGCATAAAGCTGGAGACCCATTTCTCAGTCCTGCAGCATCTCTGCTTCTGAGGCTGCCAGTTCCTGTACCCCCATTAAAACACTGCTGCAGATCTGCTTTGCAAGAGAAGCACTTGAGGTGGAAGCAGATCTTTGAACATGACACCAAGATTTAGACTTACAAAGCTCAGGAGAGGTGACATCCATCCTCCTTATGGGTGCTGGCCCCCGTGTCTGCTGCAGTGCTGTGCGAGGCAGCTGGGCAGGGAAAAACCAGACAGGTCAGTGTAGCCACCAGCTACAACAATTTTGTTTGGCACAGGGAAGAGGTCTTTACCCCTCAGATGGGTTGCAGCTTTTTCAGATGTGAAGCTGAGACTCATCTGGGGTACAGAGGGTTCATTCTCCACTTGAATTCCTGATCATGATCCTGGGCTACACCTGGAGAGAAAACCCACCGAGGGGGAGCTGAGATACTGACCTGGTGCATCCATCCTGCTGGAGCCCTCTTGCCACGTCTTCCCAGCCTGTGTCTCTGTGCCAGGGAGATTCAGCTAGCCCAGGTGTGCTCGCTTGCATCAGACCTCTATTTCCTTTCCTAAATTTTGTGGCAGCTGCCGAGCAGGATCCACTTAAGCTTGGTGCTAAAGGCAATCTGCACCATCCGCTTCTTTCCTGGAAAAGATCCGTATGTGGAGCAGAGAGGAGCAGCAGGAACTTTCATTTCAAATGTGCAGGAAGCACAAAAGCAGCATCCTTCCCTGTTCTCCTTCCCTCCTCCAAGGGAAGACAGAGGTCTTCAGGGGAAGGAAAACATGGAAAGCACAAGCTGGAGGCTCAGGCATGGCCAAAGGAAGCTGGTGGAAATATTCCAGCTAGGAAACAGATCGAGCCAAGCCATAAAATGCTTCACTCAGACACGTTCCCTGACAACAACACTGGGGGCCCCCTGCTCTATATCCCACACTGCCAGACGTGCCACATATGAAATCAAGGCAAGTGACCACAAGCATAAAAAAGAGTTATGCTCTGCCACAGTGCGTTTTGAGCACTCCAACAGCCCAGCACCACAAGGAAAAACAGGGTTTGTCCCCATTTCCTTCAGGAAGAGTTTTCAACCAGCAAAAATCCCACATTACAGCCAAGGCAGAAATGGCCACTACACAGCAAAAGGAGCCCATGGGACCTGCCACGGAGGAAGATCTTCAGGAGAGCTCTTTGTTCATCAGTTGCAGAGCCTTGCCCAGGATGTCTGGCTCACCTTGCTTTCCAGTTGTGGGTATTGTGCTTGCAGTTTTTGAAGGGTTTGGGTGTCGGGGAACCCCATCCACATTTGCTCTGGACCCTGTAATTGCACTCTTACCCACTGCTTTTCTTCCTGCCTTCCCACCAAGAGTAGGAGTGTTCCCTGGGGTGTGAGGGAAAGCTGGGCCAAATCTAGCTTCACCTTTGTGGTTTATGGATGGCAAGAGGGTCTCTGTGGCATCTCCAACTGGCCTAAACCATCCCAGGGAAAATTCCCCAGCAATATCTGGAAAAACTGGAAGGGTTCTGTACAGATTCAAACTCAGCCTCAAAAAAGAAAAAGAACGCATCCCCAAAAAACCCCACAAACCCACCTGTGTTGGTTTCAAATGATAAATGTACCCACCAAGGACCTTCCTGCAGTTCTGTGTTTACAATGTACGTCCCTCTTCACTCTGTAGCTGTAACAAGGCATGAGGCAGGCTTGAACACAGTGATGACCTTACAAAATCCAAGATGAGAACAGTTTTGCAGTTATGTGTCACCAACAGACCTTTCCAAATAACTGATACATCTCAGACCACTCGTGTACACACCTGAAGCTGCTCAGAAATAAGCCCTTGCTGCCTTTTTGCTACAGACACACCATCATTTCAGAATGTACAAATAAAGCACCCAAAGCTCCAGAAACTCTTATTGCAAATAATCTCACTGCCAGGAGAAAGGCAGCGTGGGGTTTATCAGAAAACTGGGTTCAAATTTTAACATCTTCAGATGAAGGCAATCACTCCACAAAGAACAGCAAGCCTTTGGTGTGAGGAGGAATTCATCTTCACCACAGCACCACCCCAGCAGCCTGGCCAATGGTGCAAAACTGAAAACACTCTGTTCACAGAGTTTCCAGCTGCTTCTGCTGAGGTTTCCCTTGTTTCAGAAAGGAATCTGGGATCATTCAATGAAAGAAAGAACCATGCCTGCTCCTGCAGGTCCTGTAGAAATTTAGCAAGGAAGAGAGAAACTTTTTTCACCTGAAGAATTTAGGAAATGGAGGCCAGTTCTGGCAGAGCTGTGCCAAGGGATCCAGGAAGCATCCACCTCCTGTGTGTCGGTATGGAGTTTAAAAAATAATCAGTCCTCACAGGTGGATCAAACCCAGACATTCTCCTGCTGCCATCAGGAAAATAACATTTTGTTTTCTTAGGAACCAGATGTTCCCCCCACACAGCAAACTCTCCAAATTTATGACAGCTGTGTCAGACTCTACAGGCCTGTAATGGTCTTTGGTCAGAGGGAACACAGAGCAAATGGAAAATATACAGGAGGAAGCAGAGGGGAAAAAAAGCTTCATTCCACATCCTCAGCTGTGGAAATGTGTTTGGAGTAAGCGTTGGAGGCTGCAGCTCCTAGAGGAGGCTGCACTGTCTCTCATTGAAAATGAGACTGAAATTATGTTCCACGTCAGCTGTCAAGTAATGGTTTTGAAACCTTAAACAGAGAATACATTTGCAGCTATTAGCATGGTATGGTCATGGTTTGTATTTGAAGGTGAAAACAGTTTGTAAGGAGGGAAAGAAAACATTAATTCTATTCATCTTGAAAGTTGCTTTAACTTTTCAAAATGCTACGGTAAATTTTGGAAGTTTAAAATTAGTTTCAAGATGAATAGAATTAATGAGTGAATTAGAACTGGTACAGAATTGCAATAAATAATATTCAAGACCTTTTAATAATCTTTGCAATGATTAAAATGAATGGATTTTTTTTTCTTTTTGCTATAAAACTGGAGCTCTTTTAAGTATAAATTGTGATAATGACTCGAGAATTTCCAGCATCAGGTTTTTCCATTACATCTCAGCCTCCACAGTTGATCTAAGGCTTGAAGAATAACATTCAAGCCTCACTTTCTAATGATGAGGTGTTTGACACAGAAAGCAATCCTAATAGAGGAGGCTGCCTGCCCGGTGATTGCTGCCAAGTAGAGCTGACAAAGAAACATTTTTCTACCGAGTCTCTTAACAAAACCTCCTCCTTGGACCTGGGACTGTGAGTGATGAGCAGAGATCCTGTTGTGAGAAGCACTTGGCACATCAGACCTGTGTTTGTAATTCTGACAGCATTTGTTATAAGTCTTGCTTTTAACCAAAAAAAACCCAAACCAAACCAGAACAAAACAAAACAAAAAAAACCCCACAAAAAATATCGGACAAGATTTTCAGTAATTCTGAGTGATGAAACACTAATACCATTAGCTCAGTTATAGCAGTTTGTGATACCTCAGGTCTGGTTCAACACAGGAAAATCCTCCTCAGAAACCATGTTTGGAAAATTTAAAACTTCTTTGCCCAGAGCTCCTGCCGAGCCTTTCAACCTCTGAGTTTTCCTGGGCTATGTCTCCATCACTGCTGAGAAGGCTGCTGGTGTCTTGTGAGCAGTTCTTCAAAAGTCTTGCATCAAGTTATGCCTGGACAATTTCCTGTCAATTCCCAATTTTTGGGAAAAATTCATCTTGGTATCAAAAAGCACTGTAGCACGAATGGGTTTTTCCTGTTTGTTCAGCCATTCTCCCTGTGTGCCTTGGGGCTTTGCTCCCAGGACAGCTTTCCCACTGGGACAGCTGCCCCAATTCATCTGCAGACACAGCCCCCACCACGGCTGGTTGACACCCTCCAAGACTGTTTCAATGTCCCTCTTGATATCCTTCATTCCTGCCTTTGCAGGTAGCTCTCCTGCCTCTCTCTGCAACCCTCATTTACCCCAATATCACGGTACTGCACATGGCCAGCTGGATTTTTCCCTGCTGTTGCCCATCTTGTGCCAGTTTTAGGCTGCAGCTGCAGGGAAGCAGATGCCCCAGGCTGGCCACTGCTCAGGCTGACCCCTGCTCCCCTCCTGAGATCATCCTTTCCCTGTGGCAGGAAGGTCAGGGCTGGAGCCTGTTCTCTCCAAAGAGAGACCTGGCTTCTCTCTGCTTCCTCAGTCTCCAGCAGGAGAGTTTGACCTGCCAATGGCCTCCATCACCATCCTCCAAACATGGTCACTGCTGCCCAGGGAACACAGCATGGCCCCTCGCCCACCCCTGCTGTCCCTGTGCTGCCTTTGCTCAGTGGGTGCTGCTGACCCCAACTCCTCACTCCACACACTCTACTGAGCTTCTCTGTGATGCTGAGATTCATTTTCAAGATCCATCACATCTCCATGGCTGGTTCCTCCTGCTCTCTCCAGCAAGAGGCCACAGGCTCCTCCCCAGATCCTCCACTTTCTGCTTAATCAATCATTCTTCCATTATGGCAAAACATGATCCTCAGGCTTGGCTTCCAGCTCTGCTTCCCCTCTGCAGATGTGAGGGTGCAGCCTGGACTGTGCTTGCTTTATTTCTTAGTTTTGCATGAGAGCCCATAATCCACTCAGAAGTAGTTTGTGATAATTCTGCATGGGAGACGCCGCCCATAATAAATGGTGTTGTATTAACTTCCCAGGTGTGCTGGTAGCCAGGCAGGCACAGGGAAGGACAGAGCCATCCTCCAGGTGTATTTATTTCCCCAGCCAGGACAGCTCATAATCGCAGACAAACTGTTTGTCCTTGACTCCTGTCTCGGCAAAGGAAGACTGAACTTCCCGCAACACAATCCATATCACATCAGATTTGATATATTTCATAACAGCCTTTTATTCTCCTGTCTTTGTTCATTTATTTATCAATCTGACACTTTGCTAGATTCGTCGCTGTCTTTCTTTTTATTCACCTGTCATTATCTCCTGCTCACATGTTATAATACTCAACTTTTTTATGTATATTAAACATAAAAAGGCTCTTGGCCTGTGCCTTTTCACTGTGGATTTTCTCTGTTGCACTTAAATAGCAATAGAATGGGTGCTTTGCAAATCCTTTCTGACTTTTAGTGATATAAATCGTGGCTGCTTGGAGCTTCCAGCCTGCCTTGAAGCACTGAAAGTCCTCTCTGCCACACGTGTCTGCACAGCCCGAGTCACGCCCGTGATGCTCCCCAGGCTTTTGGGACCAGCTCGATGGAGAGGGAACTCAGGAGAGGAGCAGAAGAGCCCCATAAACACCCAGGCACCGTAAATAAACATTTACCAGCTTTCCGTGATCTAATCCTCTGCGTTAACCTGTGGTAAATCCCACGGGGGGGAGTCCAAGGGGTTTTCCCCACCACAAATCCCAGGAGCTCGGGGCTCTGCTGTGCCGTGTGTGCCTCGCTGGGTCTCAGGTGCAGAGCTCAGCTTAATCCTTTAGAAGGAAAGTTGGCTCGCGACTTACAGCCAAATAAAATCACCCTCTGCTTTTCCTCGAGCGTTTCACAAAAGCAGTTAGATTACTCCATCCTGAATTTTTACTACCATCAGAGAAACAACTAAAAATATTTAACTTCTTCGTTAAAATATTTAACGTGGTTTTGACAGTTCACCAGCTGTTTAAAAGTAGCTGAAAAGGATGGCAAGGGCTGTTGCTGAGTTTAATAAATATGTGTGTGTGCAATGTTTGTTATCTGAGAAGTACATTTAGATGTCAGCTTAGGTTAGTATCACATATGCTAGAACACATGTTCCTTTTCTGGTATACATCTATAATTGTGCCCATTTATCTTATTGCAGTTTAAAGTACCAACAGGATAAATAAAGGCATTGTCTATTCTACTTTGAGAAAGAGAGAGAGCAGGCTATTTAAGTCAGTGAGAAAATATAAAACACTGCAGATAAAAACTTTCAAGTGTGAGGAAAATTACTTTTTAAAATAGCACAATCAAGGACATCTTTGCTGTGGAAAGATTTTAGTCAGAAAGAAGCAATTCAAAAGCTTCTACAAAATGGATGTAGGCAGAGAACAGTGGCAGAAGCGGGGAGGCATTCTGCCTGTGTCCTTTTTTACAGTAATCTCTAGGCATTAATTTTCCATGTCTATTAAAATAAAATGTTCTTACAGATTTACTTCCCCATGGCATAGGATCCAAGAACAGGTAAGTGATGCTGGTGCTGCAGGTGAGGGTGAGGAAGGGGTGGAGGAAGAACAGGTAGGGCTAAACCTGCAGCATGGCATTAACCACACTCAACCAAGCCAGCAGGATAGTTCCCTGAAGCCGGAGCTCAAGCGACATCCACCCAACCATGCCAGCTGAGCATCCTCTGGGATGCCTACACAGATCAGGGCTGGGGACCCACCTACACAGAGCCTCACTCAGGATCAGGAAAGACCTACCAGAACTTGGCCTTGCTCCACATTTGTGTGGCCTCTGTCAAACACGAGGCAGGGAGATTTGCTGGACCAGGTCCATGAGCATCCTGAAGACAAACAGAATGAGGATGCAGGTTTGGATTTTTCAAAGTAAATGTCCTTCAAGATATACCTACCCCAGACTGAACTGTCAGACCTGGTTCCTCTAACCAGTCCTGTGTTAGTCCAGATGTGGAAGCAAACAATCAGCTCCCACTAAAGCCAGAAATTACTGTCCCAGCCCTTGACACCCAGCCACGATGTGCAGAGCCAGGAAATAAAACAGCTCAGGAATCCAGCACTTTGTGGCTTGGATTTGTGAAAGCAGTGATAAATTTAAAAGGATTTAGGGAAACTCTAATTGCAGGAATCAGTCTTGAGAGACAGAGCGGGACTCACAGACTTCTTTGATGTTCAATTCATAAAAGTCCTCAAATTACAGAAGGAGAATCACTTTGCAGCTTGGAACAAACTGACAGTCCAGAAATACACTGAAAACCAGTCACTGAGCTCCAGTGAGCCACAAAGAAAAACTGCCAGGGGCAAAATGAACATTAAAACCAAGATCACCAGACACACTTAAAATGTGTTTTGAAGGAGAAGCCAAGGAGTTTGGTCATTTTTGTGACTGGACACGAGAGCTCACCAACCATCCTGGTGGAACTGGATTTTCCTGGGGTGATTTGTTTTGTGTCTCTTGTTCTTGTAGATGAAGCTGATAGAGAGAGCCTTGGTGGGACAACTGAGGCAACTGAGATCCCCCAGTTCTGGTGTAAAATATTTGAAATAAAACAAAAATGCCAGTGAAGGGGTTTGGGGTGCGGATTTGTCAGCCTGAGGTGAACTATGATGGTTGTTTTTAAACATCTCACCTAGCCCAAATTTAGGAGTGCAAAAGGGATGAAATGGATAGTGAAGATCTAGTAGCTGGATCTGCTTAAGAATTGTAATGTCTCCATAATCCTTTCTTACCCAAACAGATCAAAAAAAGATCAAGTGTAACATGAAGGTTATTTTCACCACACACAGAGGCAGCATCAGTCAATTCAAGAGCCATTCTGGAGCACTCTACATGCTCTAAGAGCATCAAAGCCATTTTATGTGGAATAAAACATGATCCTGCAGGAGCTTCTTGCAGCCTGAGTTATGCACCAAACCCAGATGACAATTCAAACAACACTGGGGAGAAGCCATCCTAAAGCGTGGCTTGAATTCCTGGGTGCAGCAGGAGCTGGAAGCCTGAGGAATGCTCCCAAATCACCCACGTGTCACAGATCACCACAAACAGCACCGGCGTGGCTGGAAACCTCGCAAATGACAAGAGGCTCAAATGAGGACTCTATCCTGCAAAACAGAGAGCAGTGCCAGGACCACAGCTATTTAGCTGCCTTGCCAGAACAAACCACCTTGTGAGAGCGAGCCCTTGGCTGCCAAGACCAGAGCAGCTCCTGGAGATGCAGGGATGGGGGAGAGGCGGCTGCGCCGAAAGCGCTGCTGGAGGCTCCGGCTCCTTCCAAAACGAACAGGCGAGGCTAAAAAGAGAGATGGGCTTATCAAGCACATTATTTTTAGGAGGAAGAGAAAAGCTTTCACTGCCTGCAGCTGTCTCCAAGGCTTTGGGGTGGTGCAGTGAGGCCAGGGTTTGCTCTGTGGTGCCTGCTGGGGGGTGGCACGTGCTGCACCAGCAGCCTGGGGGGAGCAGAGGGGAAGGAGGAGGGAGCAGGGAAGGAGGAGGAAATTGTGCCATGTCCTTCTCCTATGCCAAAAAAATGAAAAGAAACTATAAACCCCCTGTTTTCAGAATATAAAAAGGTTGTGAAAATAGGACTCCAAGGGCTCTGCAAATGATTATGCTAATTAGATCCAGGGCTATTCAGTAGCTCTGAAGTGATGCTCAGGAATTTTGAACTACAGTTTTAGTGTGATTACAGATCATATTAAAATTCTATTAGCCTTCACCTAAGTTGCAAATAAGTAGGATGGAATAAGGGGTCCATACTTTCCTCACCCCAAATACTTTTAATGTAGCAGATGTTTTAGAGTAAAAATATCCCCCTTTTTGAAATTAAAAGAAGCTTTGTTTATGTAATTACACAGAGTGAAACTACAAACTGTGAAATTTTCAAAGATTATTGATTTGTCCACATAGGCCCAAGTTTTGAGCGTTGTTGTAGAACAGTATTTGTAATTGTTTTAGCCTTGCTACAGAGTATAATTGAGACACTCAGTAGAGAAAACTTGGTAGCAAAATCTCTTTTTGTTTCTGCATAGGAAATGATAAATTGTTAATGACCACCTGTTACAATGTTAATGAAAGTGAGATCTGTATGTAAATAAAGAAAATTTAATAACTTAACAAGGTGGATTAAAATTCCCAACCTGCTCCTTGCTAATCTAATGCCAAACACCAAATAGTTGCTATCTAAGCAGGAAACTAGTTAATGTATTCACCTCCATGTACTTTTCAAACTATAATTAATATTTTAAAAATTTATAAAACCAAAAGCATAGGTTTGATTGTAACAAACAAAATATCTGCCTTTAATCTACTACAAAAGGTTGGCGCAAATCCCCTTAAACGATACTAAAATGTAAACCACAAGGCAGCGCTGAGGAATTGATTATGTTTAACTTCTTTTGCATTTGTCCTAATCACATTCCTTATAATTGTATTTAAAATTACTCCAAAACAGTTGATTGGTAATTCTGTAGCACAGAAGAAATATGGAATGAGAACACTGTTTCCTTGGAAGAAGAAAAAAAAAGTCTCGTTATAAATAACTTTCAAGGTATGTCCTCTGGACATTGGGTGAATATTAACACTTGACAAATGGACATTTGTTGGTTTAAACTAAAGGGAAAGTTATTGAAAGGGAAGAAGTGAGGCTTTTACTTCTTGGAGAAGAAACTCACTCACAGGTGTTTTTTCTCTTCTCCAAACCCCACGTAGATTTTTACAGCACTGCCTTTCTCCCTCTTCCTCCTGATTTACACCCCACCAAGCCCACCCATCCCAATGGTTTGTGGGGCAGCTCTGGAGGGCTGGGGCTGCTGCTGGAGCCCCACTTTAACCCCAGCCCTGCAGGTGTGGTTTCAGCAGGAGACCCTGCATTGGCAGGGACTTTTGGAGGTCCTGGACCCAACCTCCTGGCCCAAGCAAAGTTGGCTTCAAACCTAGACCAGGTCTCTCAAAATCTCAAGGGTGGAGACTCCACAGCCTCTATGGGCTGCGCCATTCTCGTGGGGAAATGTTGGAGTCTGGGGGCTTTCTCCTTAAAACCAGAGGAGATTTCCCATTGCAAGTCACCCCCTGCCCTCCTACTGAGCACGTCAGCAGCTTCAGCAGGGAGATGGAGGGAGGGAAGGTGCATCTTCCTCTTCCATCCCACCACGGCCACACACCCAGTTTGTCCATAAAACCAACTGATACCTGAGTCCTTCCTACCTTCCCACCACTTGTCTCCTCAGCTCCAGTGCTTTCCCCTGTTTTAGAAAGGGAAACTCCGAGAGTAAAGGGTTTTGCCAACCCCCCAGTGTAAGCCCACAATCAACAATGATACAAAAGCTAAACAGACATGGAGGAATGACACCTGCATCTGCCTGGGCTCTTCTCCTCTGGACCTTCTCCTTCTGCTGCTCTGAGTTTGGAGACCTGGACACAAACATGGGTGCTGCCAGTCCATGAAGGGTCTGATCAGGATCATCCGACATCAGAGCAAACACTGTCCTTGTCCATGGGGAGATGAGCCTCGGAGGAGATTCCACAAATAACTATTTCTAAAAAAAATTAAAAAAATTTTGGAGAATATGCATGCATATTCTGTCCTTTAATTGGGAAGCACTTCACAGGTCTGCACTTAATCAAGATGGATACCTCATTAGGACATCTCCCAGGGAACCAGTTTAGCCTCACAACAGCAAATCGCAACACTGCTGCTTAATTGGGACAATTTTTGCAAAGTCTCCTCTTAATGGAGACATATTGGGCCAGTGCCAGGAGTTAAGTGGTGTTAAATGAAATAGGTGCAAAACTCCAACTTCCTGTCTTTTTATATAAAGATTGTCAGCTAAGAATGTAAATAAATAAAGGCTAAATATTTAGAAGTGGGGACTCAAGAGTTTCCTAGTTTTTAGCTTGCACAGAGTGCTGTAAAGAAATGTGAGCTTCTTGGGTCCATACTTAACCCAACCTCCACTTGTAGCCTGGATGAGCAGAAGTGTTTCTCCTGTTATACTTGGGGCAGCACAAAGCACCTCTGGCTCCAAATATGTGGTGGAATATTCTGAATTTGCTTAACATGAGCAAGACAAATCATCACCCTCTACTTCAGCCTTCTATAAAGGCATCTGTAAAACCATCAGAGCAGGTCTATAGAGGAGCCAATGCCTTAACCTTGAAGCCCTGGAAACAGGAACCAAGGTTTCCAGTGGAGCATCCCAGCCATGCAATCACATTCATTTCTATGTTCCTGCCATTCAAGGACCTTTGTGCCCTGACTTTGGGTCAGAAATATAAAATTTCCACCTAAATGACACAGAGAACCTATGAAATGCTGTGCATTCACGCCCACAGTGGGAAACCTGCCCTCACTTCCATGAAGTCAGGTCTCTCCCACTGACAGGGTGTTGGACCATTTGCCTTGAACAGAGCAGATACATACCCCCATTGTGTGGTGGGAAGGCTGTTCAGGTGGGTGAGGCCCTTGCTGGACACTCTGGGCATCCTTGGTTTTGGCAAGAGCCATGACAGAGGGTTCAACATCTGCTTACTTGCCCATGCTTTATTCCTAGGACCTGCTCCCATGACAGTCAGAGTTCTCCTTCTCTCAGGTTCCCTCCCTCCACACAGAGAGCTGAAATCTTGTTCTCTTCCCCATTTTTCTTTGGAAGAGCAGCTGCTGAGGCAGCACGGTGCTGTTCAGTACAGGGTTAGCTTCTGGGCAAGGCTGCTGACAAATGCAGTAATCAAACTAATAGCAGGTACTTTCCCAAAATCACTCAGGGCAGCAGCAGCCACCAGCATGCTGGGAACAGACACCCAGAGCATCTTCCAGAACATAAAAAACAAGCTCCCTTCAAAATACCTCTCCCACGATGTCTTAGATCCCCTTAGATATTTCTGAGTGTTAACATTAACTGATGAACCAGCCTGAGAGGCATCAAAGCAGGGGTTTTTTTCCTCTCTTTGTCATTAAGAGAAGCTGTTTTACAAGTAGCTGAGCAATTTGAAGGATATAAAAGGTGTGCAAAAATTGTCTCTTTAAGACATTGACTCAGTAACCTGTAAAAGATGTTAGTTAAATGCATTTGCTTGGGACTCATACAGTCTTTGACTGAAAGTGTTTTGTACATAAACAAACAACAACGCTCCTTCCATACATTAAAACCCACCAGGCACTTTAATACATCACAGCGTAACCATTTAGCTCAGTCATTTTTCATTGTTTGACCTCACTTTTAATTAGAGACTAAATTATTAATGCCATTTGATAGGAGACAAACTACTTGGGAGTGCTGCTGTTCTCCAGGCCAGCTCTCAGGAACTACACACTCAGATTTTGTACGTTTCAAATAAAACATAAGTGGCCAGAAGAAAAACAATTTACATTTACAGCTCCTACAAACCCAGCATCCATCAAGAGTTTCGTGCTTAAAAAAAAAAAAATCTCATGTGGTGTTATCAGTAGACTTTTAAAAATCAGCAAGAAAATATAAAGTTCCCCCAGAGAGAAACTCCCTGGAGATTTTCCAAGAAGTTCACGAGCTCTGGAAAAGTAGTTGCCAGGTCCTGTAATCAAAACGCCCAGGACTGTTTAAAGAAGTTAGCAGTGTATTTTTCCCTGCACAGCTTTGATGTAGAGGTTCCTAAGGAGGGAAGATGAGCCCACAGAAAGAGGAAAGCTGGAGGTGATTTAAAGCCAAAGAGTGAGAGGGCACGGCTGCAGCACAGACCCAGAGTCTGAGCCAGCTCAGCTGACACCAACAGGCCCTGAATTGTTCCCAGGTGGGCCAGGTCAGGGTGTCACTTGTCCCTCACCAGGGCGTTTGATCCCTTGTGAGCACTGGCCTGGGCTCCCCACTCCTGGCACTTTCTCTCTGAGGGCACAGAGCACTGTGGAAACAGGTTCTCCAACACCAGGCAGACACCACACCCTGCTCATGGACAGGATAACCTGCTGTGAGGTCCTCCTTCAGGAAAATAAACACCAGGCTTGCAGTCATTGTTGTGAAGGAGATAACAAATCTAGGATCCTTGGGAGAGCTGTAGGGACTGGATTTGGCCTCCCTTTCCAACAAAGAGCCTGAGGCCAGGCTCTTTCCCTCCTGTTGAAGCCAAGCCTGGGTGACCGCCCATAAAACACTTGGCACTGCTGGGTTGGATAAAGAGCATCAATCCCCACCTGGGGAAGTCTGTTGAACTCACCCCAGGGGTGTGTTTAGCCAATATCTCTTTCATTTGGGGTTTTTTGTGTTTCCCAGGACTGAATCATCTTCATCCCTCAGTGACAGCCAATGTACAAGGGCTGGGGACCTCACAGAGCAGCCACCCAGCCCTACACTGGCAGATATGGAGATCCACATCTGCCCTTTTGAGGGTTTTGAGGAGCCAACAGCACAGGGCTGCCTGGAGCTGGCGAGGGGGCCACGCCACTATAAGGTGTTAGAAAAACCATACCAAAACCTTTCAAAAACTGCAACTCTGGAAGCTAGATAAGGAACTGGGGACACATTGAGGGAGCGATTTCTCCAGCAAGGTTCATCATCAGCAAGATCCCTTGCTGTGTTAGACAACTGTTCAGCTGTTTCCTGCACCACTGTGGTGTTATCAGACAAGGATGTAAGTTTGCTGTACTGCTGCTAACAGGCAAAGCCATCAGCCCTTCCCTCACCCAGATCCTTCTGTCACCTTCAGGTGCTCTGACTCAGACCCAAACCCTTCCTGGCTCTGCCCTGGGTGGGTGGCAGGAGCCCTGCACCCCTCACACATCGAGGGAGTGAGATTCTCCTTGGCTGTTACACAGCTTTTGCTCTCTGTACCAAAGGCATAAAGTAACAATAATGTTTCTGCTAATTTGATGAAGCAAAAAATATGATCTCCATGTCGTTCTTTAAAAACAGAGCAAGAAATCAGTTTTTCAGCTGGACTGGCCTTTCTGCAAAGGATGATGCCTGCCAAGCCCATTTGTTTGGACTCAGTTTTTACCTGGCAGAAATCTGAAGAGTATTGTGTCCTGTTGTTCCACTTAAGTGATGAGGTTTCAAGTTCTTTGCCATCCAAACTCAGGCTACAAAAATTCACTGAGTTAGATTGTAGCCTGCAATGCTCTTGCTGTCAAGTCAGAATGTGGTTTTATTTCTTAGGCATGTGTCTTTTGCTGTTTTAGTAGGTTTCAAGCAGTTATTTTCGTTTACTCCTAAGACACAGAAAAATTGCTGTTTCTTCTCCCCCCTACCCTAAAAATGACATAATCTCCCCTGTATGCTTTCAGTGTAAAATAACCAAGTGCATATGAGGACTAATGGCCCTAAAGGAGCTGGCTAGATCTACTCACTCAATAATCCATGCTTTCAAAAGGCCTGATTTCACAGTTACAGAGACACCCCTGAGCAGTTTTGCTGCGAGAGTGAGCACTCGTAGCATCTCCTCTTCTCTCGATATGCTTCAGCAGCTCCCTCTAATGTCAGTGGGGACCCCCGTGTACAGCTCCAAGAAAATTAGACAGCATCAGACCACATCCTGCCCTCAGATGCACATCCACAGCTTCCAGTGGAGGTAATGAGACCATCACGGCATCCCAAGGGATGGAAGCTGGTCGGGAGGATGCTCCTGGAACCCAGCACGTCCATCTCACCCTGAGCTCCATCTGTGGACAGGGTGATGCATCCATGCAAGATGCTGCTGCATGGGAGGGACCCCAGGGATGGAAGCCCCTTCCTCCTCACCAACTCAGGTCCTAATTCCAGGAGGGAGAGCCGTAGGACAGAGGCTCGGAGCATAAAGCATCCAGAGTCCTTGAACAAACCCGCCATTCACATTCATTTCTAATCTGCCAATGCCCTATGTCCAGTAGCCAGTATTTTAAATTGTTATTAAATGTCTTTGGGGGGATTATAATTTGTATGCCTGATTATACAACGGATATACCTATCTATCTCGTGGTATCACAAATAGCCACACCATAATGATGATTGAAATATATAATCCCCCCAAAGATGGTCAGAACAATTTAAACTTCCCTCCGCTTAATTAAGAGAGTTAGGGGATTAGGTACATGAATTAAATGGAGGGGAAGGTTTGGTTTATGTTTTTAAAACCCAGTGGAGTCACAGGGAACTGGTGAGGGAGAAGTTAGACTGCCTTGTCCATCCTTCTACTGTCTTGAATCAGACAGACCTGCCTTTCTGTCTGTCTGCCTGACACTGGGAGTCTTTCTCTTTCAACGAGGATAGGAGAATTCTTCTCTTCCATTTTTCAACTTTCCAACATCTCCAGTGTCTCCTCATCATCTCCGAGGGAAAACACCTCAGCACGCAGCCTGATTCCATCACAGGTCACGTCCCTGTGACCACAGAGTGCTCATGGTTTGCAGTGCTGAGATGCTCAGAGCTCTATCTGGCTGTACCAACCCACTGTGTCCTGCTACCTCCAGCCCCTCTCCCAAGCACGGAGTGACAACAGTTCCATCACCTCTGGGTGACCATGGGGCATGAGGTTTATTTGGCTGAGCTCCAAAGCCCCGTGCACAGAGGAGAAACACTTCAGAAGAGGTCTAAAAAACAAGCCCACCTCTCCCAAGTTTCCCCTCCTTCAGGAGATCTCAGACTTGCCAATACTCTGCCAAGCAGAAGTGATCTGTTTGTCTTCTTCATGCTGACAATAAATCCAATCACACCTTGGACGGGTAAATAGAATCAATTGAGTCCCTGCAGCACCGTCCTCCCCTCGGCTCGGCACCAGCCCCCCTCTCCCTCATCAGCCATGCTAACAGGGAAAACCAGGCAGATTTCACTCCCCGCATTTACCTGCTGATTACAGAGCCATCTTTGTCATTAGGGGTAAATTAATCAAGAGAGGTGAATGTTTTCGACAAGCTGCACTGTTTACTTCAAAAAAAAGGAGAAACAAAATTAGTGCAATACAGGGAGAGCCAGACACTTGCTGGGCAGAGCAGAGGAGCCCAATCCGTCGGGAAGCAAAATCCCTGACTTGTTATTGCTGACTCCGAGCACAGCCTGGGGACAAGGATCCCTCAGCATGCAGGGAGCTCCATGGGGTGCCAGGGAAGGAGTCTCTGCACTCCTTCCCCCTGGTCCCTGCTGCCAAAAACCCCCTGCCAAGGAAAACCAGGCTATTGTGCACCACATGCACGACTACCAGCTTAGACACCCTGATGCTCACCTCTCTCCACTGATAGGTATCAGGTTGGGATGTTCCTAGTTCCTTCTCACACTTTAGTCACCCCTAGGAAGGGTCCTTCACTCCAGTCCTGGCCAAGCATTTTAGCCCGGGAAAAAGGCACAGAGACTTTTGCAGCCATCCATAACTCTCTCGGCGGGTCTGACCAGATGCAGCTGAACCATTGTCTAGTTAAGAGGAAAAGATCAACCCGGATTTAAGAGGCAGCAAGGCCTCCATAACTCTTCTTTGAAGCACAGCCTGGCCGGATTTATGCTCTGCAGCGTGGCAGCAGGAAACAGATATAACTCGTAGTGCTGGTGCTGCTCCTTCTGAGAGGGAGGATCTCACCCCAGCCCTTCATAGGAAAGTTTTGGGGCCACATCTGAACTTTGGGCAGGGTGTCCCAAGGTGTTGCATGTGGCTCCTGGTTCAGATCTGCAGGGCCTGCAGCAGGGAAGATAATTTTTTTCTCCCCCTTTCTTCTTCTTCTTTTTCTTTTTGTCTTTGAAATCTTGTCAGTATATCAACACACTTGATAAGGGCAGTGTTGTAGTTACACTTCTTTAATTAAGTGAATAATTAAAAAGAAGTTGATCATCAATTAGTTAATTAAATAATTAATCCATTTTACTTTCATACCCTTTTTTGTTAATCACTGTGGCTTCGGTAATGAGCCTCCTATGGGTTGCTAGGCAACCGCCTCCTCGTTTAAACAATCAGCAGCTGCCGCCCGTCAGCCCGTGTGAAGGGATGCGCGGGGCCGGGGCCTGGGGGCGCGCCCCTTTTGGGGCCGCAGGTTCGAGCCCCGCCTCCGGCGCGACCCCCACCCCAGCCGCTGCCTCGGGAACCGGCGGGGAAAGCAGGAATTCCCCCAAAAGCCGTCGTGAAACCAACGTCCGTGAGCTCTGCCGGGGCCCAGGCCGCAAGGACGGGCGACAGCGATAGCAGGGAGGAAGGCTGGGGATGCGATGCCACTCCCGACGGGGGCTGGCACGGCTTCCCTTGTCCGCACCCGGTGCCTTCCTGGGGGGCACAGCCACCCCTCGCCCCTCTGCGACCCCCCCGTGCCTCAGTTTCTCCGGGAGAGGGATGCTCCTACCGTCCCTTCTCACATGGTCCATG
>VXBB01015845.1:185197-208594 GCA_013399915.1 Illadopsis cleaveri | reverse complement strand
GGGGGGGGGGGGGGGGGGGGGGGGAGGGGGGAGCCCCGCGGGGATCGGGCCCCCCTCGGCCCCCGGTATCCACTGCCGCTCTGTGGAGTCCCATCCCTCCCGGTGTCTCCCCTGCTGTTTCCTCCCCTGTCCCCATCTGTCCCCCTCGGAGCTCGTGTGTTTTGGCCTTTGTGTCCCAGCCTTGCTGCCGCCCCGCTCCCATCTCCTTCTGCCCCATTAACCCCCGGCACGAGTCCCGGCGACAAAAGGGCTGCAACCTGATCCGGGCTTGATTGAATCCCTATTGTTCTCCCGGCTAATTCCCGCTTGTCCTCCCTTCCCCGCCACGGGCAGGGGAGGCCCGGGTGTGAGTGTGGGGGTGGCTGTCTCTTAATTGCTTAAAAACTAACTGCGCCCCACCACCCGACCGCCGAGGAACCCGCAGAGGGTTGGGAAGGGGTTGCTGTTCCTTGGGAAATGAACGCGTTTAATTCCAAGTTTGTCCCTGGGAAAATGCTGCCCACCCTCGTCCTAGGCATGTCAGGAGGAATAGCAGGGCTTTTAAACAGGGGATTAAGGAAAGTGGTCACTTTTGACTCAGTAGGAAAAATCCCTCCGTGACGGTAATGAAAGCCTGGATGATATAAGTATCTTCTGGTTCACAATAGCAATTAATATGGTAATATTCTACTATTAAAGATGCTAACACTAAGATGGAACTTGTACGTGGTTAAAACATTTAATAGAGGGGAAAATGCATTCCTTGAGCATCAGGTAACAAAGTCAAATGGAAAAGGGGGGAAATGAAAGTATCTTAAAATAACAAAGGCCTCTATATAATTTGGAAAGGCTTTTAATACTTCCTTCCTCCTCAAGGAAAACTTGAGGCACTTTGAGAAGCGGATATTAGCAAGTGCAGGAGGAGGGAGTTTGTGCTGGGTGGGGAGAGCTGCACTGGTGGGATCCCAGCCCTTTTTGGAGACCAAATGCAATGGGGGACATCTGCGGTGACCCACTGGTGACCACTGGAGCAGCCTGTCCTGGGACAAAGGCATTGAAGCATCACAATATTCCAGAAGCCTGGGGTCTGGAAACTGCATCTGGAGAGTTCTGGTCAAACCTCTGCTCCAGGCAAGGCCAAGGTCAGAGTGAATCCAGGCTGACTGTGACCTTGTGATGCAGGGATGAACTGCATTCCCCAAGGATGGAGGTCCCAGGACCTCTTGGAGCTCTGTCCTGGTGCTGCACCACGTTAATCCTGGTTTGTTTCCCCCTCAGATCTACCCGTGCACCTCCTGACTTGCCTTGGGGTGCCTAGCCCCATGCAAACACCCCAAGTCATGATTGTATCACAAGGAATAACAAAATCTTTGGTTTCTGCTGGAGAAGGAGGAATATTAAGATCTGCTCACCTTTGCCCTGTGAACTCACTTGGTGGAATCAATTTGCCAAGCAGAGAAGAGACACAGTTATGCAAAAAACACTCTCTTAGCAGAGCTTTTTAAGTAACAGTCTATTTAGAAAAAAATTAGAAAGCACTTCTTTAAACTACAGTCCACACTTTGATTGTTGTAAAAGCTTTTTTCCTTTTTTTCACCTTTGTTTTCAATTAAAAACAGTCAGGATTTAGGTTTTTGCTTTTCACTATAATAAAAGTAATTTGCAAAGATAATAGTATTGTGGGAATGAAGGAACCTTTCAGCTGATCACTAGAAGAAGCAAATATTTACCAACTGGCTCCGATGATGAATTGGAGACTGATGTGGAGAGTATGATCTTCATCCTGGCTACAGCTTTGCTGACTTCATCAAATCTGACCATCTTGGGTTTACAGTTATTTTTTCTCTAAAATGTAGTTTTCCTGGGGGAAAAAAAAAGTCTTCTGAAGCTTGCACTATTGCATAATTTATTTAAAAGAAACACTGACTGGCTGATGCCAAGGATTCATGTAGGTCATCCAAGCTCCAGTCTGCCCAGTTAGCTGAGGTTCCCTGCTCCAGGTTCCCTCTTTCTGTGTCTTTTCCTTCAGGAAAATTGCACATGCAAAGCCATTCCCAGGGTAAACCCTCTGCTGTGCTGTAAACATCAAAGCTGTGCATCACAGGAAGATGGGAATTCACTTTCACCAAAACTAGAGAAGATGGAGAGGAGAATGGGTGGAGGACAGGTCACTGAGGGGCCAGTGCCAGTAAAAGTGTTATTGCCCTGTGCTGTCCCATGTTGGAGGTTACACCCCTGTGTGTGCTGCTGAGGATGATCCCTGACCCACACTGAAAGGATCAAGTCAGATTAGCAAAAGCTTTGTGTTTAACTTCAGCTCGTTCTGATGGAGCTGAGTAGGGACCAACCCCTCAATCCAGCAGGCAGGTCTGCAGGGAAAGGGATTGTGGGCAGCGAGGGTGGGTGCTGGCAAGTGACCTCTTCAGCTGGGAGATGTGTCTTGGTAGCAGCCACTTGTCCTTCCCTCAGCCTTGTCTCCCAAAAATCTCCCCACAACATGCTCAAAATTGGCTCTGTTGCAAGTAACTACACACTGTTGGCATGACACAGAGTAGTGGATCAAAGCAGAATAATGATGACCAAGAGAAGTTTGTCTCTTTAGTCCTCTTCTTTCTCTCTTTTCCTTCACTCTCTGCCGTTATTTTGATATTAGCTGAAGTTGAAGACATCAGGGGAAACGAGAACCTTTCAAATAGCTGCTCACCTGGAGCCAGCATGATGGGACATGAGAGGCAGCTTGCCCCTAGCACTGTTCCCAGCTCTGCTGCTGGAGGTTTATGTGGGAAAAGGTGATCTTTGTGTCCTCTCCCACCCTTGTCACCTTGTCTAGTCTGTGTCCAACATCTGGTGGAGACCATCTCACCATGCACAGAGGGGCTCAGCCCTGCAGGCAAAGGGGCTCTGTTGGTGTGAGGGCTCATCAGCACGGGGCCTTCACCAGTGAGTGCTGTGGAATCAACTGTAATGCAGATAAAGATGTAGGAACAGGAAAAAAGAGCTGCTGAAATTGAGCAGTGGGTGACATAGAGAGAGGAAGAAAAAGCCTCAAACTTTAAAGGCAGTATTAAAACAGGGCATGAAGAAAGTGAAGTCAATTAGCCAAAAGAATCGTTTGCTGACGGAGGTCGTTGGGCCGAATTCCTAAAAGGATTCATGAATCGACTAAAAGTACCCTTGGGATAGCTTGAATACGGACTGAGTTACTGAAGGGCAATGCCCCAGATGACCCAGGAGACCCTTTCCAATCCTACAATATAAACAATGACGCCATTAACATTTGTACTAAGTACCTGCTCGGGCTCCTCAAAGCGCTCCGGCTCTCATCTGGAGCAGGAGCGGAGGCTTCGAGATGTGCTCTGTTCCCTACCTTAGCCCAGAGGGCATCCTTTAGGAACCACCCCAGTCATCAGGGAATTATGGAAAACGCTCTTGACAATGGTAGGAGCAGGGAGAGGCCACAGAGATCAGTGGAAAAGCCGGATGGAAACTGCAGTGCTGAAAAGAACAATGGGGAGGCTGGAGGAAATCATCAGTGAGCACACAGACCCAGGGCACATGGACCTTAATGGCCAAGAAATGCTGAAGAGGCACTTGCAAGGCAAAGGGGGACAGGGACAGTCAGGGGAATCTGCAGACACATAACTGTGGAAACAAAGCTAACTACATGCCCAAAAAACCAGATGGTGTTTGGACACCTCAGGAAATACAGCAGGACTGTGTATCTCACCAAGATGTCCCACCAAGATGCTGCAGGTGACCCTTGCCATTGGGATGTGTCACCCAGCTGTGGAGCAGTGTACAGACCCCACATGGACCAGGGATTGTGTGTTGTATTGACTGTGGTAGGAGAAAAACCATTTTGTCATTAACTTTTTCTTTTTCCCTGAACATCCCTGATTAGATCTGACTGAAATGACACCCATGGTGTCACTGCTGGACATTGTCCTGGGAGGGGGCAGACCACTGTCACACCTCACATAGGTGAACAGGCTTAATGTGAAGGCAAACCTGCAGCCTTAAATCTCTAACTTGTAATTCAAGTACTGAGGATAATAATGAAAACAAGGTTAGATAAAAACATTCACTATCAAAATTTAATTATGCATCCACAGGCTGAGGCTCATTATTCATCCTCCAACCTGGAAACAAATTAGCCTAATGAAGCCATGAGTTAAAATGGAGAAAGGATGTAAAGGCTGGAGAATATTTATGTCTGTGCTCATGTGTCAAAAGCAGCACTGAGCTCTGGGTGCTACATTTGTCACTGGAATCAGGTGCTTCCTAGCTGTGGTGGCATATCCAGAACCTGGATTTTGCCATGAGCAGGAACAGTCTGAAGTGGAAATCTGAAGCAATTAGAGACTGCTGAGATGTGGGGGCTCAATACAGACATGGGGACTCATCAAAACCGGAGGTGATCAGAGCCCCTGGGTCTAAAGAAACCCAAACACCAGTGTCAGCCTCCACTGAGTCAATCCGACTCGAGGGACACGTTTTGCTCTGGCACAAGCTCCCTGGTGACAGCCAGGGTAGCCCCACGGAGAGTCTGGCTCCAGTGACCTCTACTAAATGGGAAACCAAATCTCAGGGGCTGGGAAGAAAATAAATCGGTAACTAAGTATAGTGGGATGGCAGCTCTCTGTGGGTTTATTGTGCAAGTGTTTAACTAGACAAAAGCTATAATTAAACTGCCCAGGAATGTATAATCATAGAAAGGAAGGTCTTTTGCCCTGCTCCTTCCCTGCTGAATCTGGGGAGAAATGAAATTACATCACAGGGAAGGGAACTGATCCACACTTAACCCACATGCTCTGCTGCACCACCCAGCACCCCCAGGTTTGGGCTGGGTGCTTTGGCCACCTATAAAAGTCACCCATGAACTGTAACTCCTGGCACAAGCGGGTTTGAGGATAGTTACAGGCTTTTCCACAGCACACCATGGCAAATCTGCTGATATATAGCCCAGGTCTGAGCTCTGCAGCAGAGTGCAAAAGGTTCAAGCGACCTAGTAAAGACCGTGCCAGTACCAGAGAACAAGTCCCTGTAGGCCTTCAGCTGAGCCATTCTCACAGCTTTATTCTCTCACTCCCATCCTAATGTGCTTAACTATAAATGACCCCTTTATTTTTTATATCTCCATTTCATTTTTCCCCTTCTTCCAAGAAAGCAGTAAAAACAGGGAAGCCAAGAAGCAGAGCTCTTATTGTAAAGTGAGTGCTGACACAGAGCAATCCTGGGGACCTCGCAGCTCATGTCGAACATTTGTAACATCACGAGGAGCCCCTGGGCTTCTCCTCTGAGAACCAAGCCCTAATCCATGCTCCCAGGTGCCCAGAAAAAGCCTATTAGGATCACACAGGCAGAGGTGAGCTGCTTCTGGTCTGGAGGGCCTGACATTCACTGGCTGAGCTTGGCATAATTTTATTTCCAGTTTTGCTGGGTGTTTTATTCCATGCTGTCCTGGGTTCTACCCAGGGATGGCAGACTGGGGGTGAAGACAGCCCAGCTGAGCAGGCCCCCCCAAACACAACCCCCTCTTTTGTGCTCTTTGTTCTGATATGCAGAAGATGCTCAACCACCCTGGGCAGAAGGACAGCATCTTGCTGTTTATTAGTATAATTTTTAAAGGTGCCTCATTGTATTTATTTGCTGTGTGGTTAAACATTTATTATTTATATTTAATTTTCCCAGATTCAAAGGGGCATCACTAGTGGCTGAGTGTCTGCAGATTCAGTGCAGCTCCTTCACACACTTATTTATGTAACCTTGGCCTCCCCCGAGGGGTTCCCGTTTCACTATGTGCCATCGGCCTCTTAATTGGCCTCACAGATCACGCCTTCTCCTTCGGCTCACCCAGGTCCCTGTGACTCGTAATTTCTAAGATATTAAATGTGGTTGAAACAAAAGAGTTCAGTGAATTAAAGCCCGGAAATTTCCCACCCCTCCTAAACCTCTGCTGCCGATTCCTTCTCTAGGGCGATGGCCAGGCTGGGGTCATCACCACTGGTCTGGAGGGCTCAGGGAAGGACCAGGCTGTGTCCTGGGCAGGGCATGGACATCCCAGCCACTGCTGTGCCTGGCTTTGCACCCAGCTGTGTCTTCTTGATAAGAGCATTTGGCACTAATTAGTCTCCAAGCAGCTGATTAACCCGCAGGGATGTATGGAAGCTGCTTTTGCTCTAAGATACTACAAGAGAGGCAGGAGTCTCCTTGGGACTGCTTTGCACAGCCAGTTCAGCCCCCTTGGAAGGACAGTGGGTGGTGGGATGGGGGACATCCATCCTCTGTCTCTGAGCCACCCCAGAGCTGCCTCTCCCCACTCCCAAGCACTGTAACACTCACCCAGCTAAAGGTTTGGGTACCAAACTTGTAGGGGCAGCCAGGCTGGGCCTCTTACAAAGACATAGACTCTGGGCTCTAAAAATGCAATTTCCAGAGCCATGGAGACCAGGAACTCTCATTGGCATTTCCTGAGAAGTAAAATCATGTTGAGATGACAGCTTTGGATATTCCTGTTGTGATACACCTTCCAGCCAACACACCCCAAGTATCTTAGGGGCACATCTGACACAAAGATCCTGCATTTCACTTCCAGCCCTGATGCTTCATGAACAAATGAAAATGCACTTAAAGCTATTAAACTTTATTTCAGACAATACAGATCCTATAGCAAGGAGTTCCACATGTCAGCAACAAGGCAAAGACATCTGGACAACTCAGCCACGTGAGGCTTTCAGTAGGGTAACTAAACATCTGGGTGAAGGGGCTGATAACCCCAGCACATTTTTACCCAGTTGCCAGCTGTTAGAAAAACTTCACTCCCATAGGTAAAGCTATTTCAACATTAATGGTTTTATACCTTCTCCTTAAATATATCACAGGTTATACTTGGAGATGGAGTTTGAGAATAAACATTGTTATGCTGGAGCTGTCATCTGTGAGTAATCACAGACCTAATTGAAGCTGGCCAGCCTATTAAATAAACATTCTGCATAAACGAGGGAGCAAAGAAATACCCTTTAGTTTGGTAATAGTTGAAATGATGGAAACCAGCACCTGAGTCAGGGACCAGAGAGATGGGGTTGGAGTAGCAGGAGAGCCAGGGAGGGAGGTTTTCCCCAAGCAGCTCAAAGCCGTGTGCTGCAAAGCAGCAAGAACCAGAAAGCACCAGCAACCAGCTTTAGGAGGGAGAGCAAGGAGAGTGTTTCACTGGGGCAGGGTGCTGGCCATGGCAGGCCTGGATTTTGGGCACTGCAGTCCGGAGGAGTCTGGTTTTGTTGCATCCAGGCAAACACGACTTCCCACCACCTACTGTTAATAGCTGGGCTAAGGCTCACAAAATTGCCTAATAGAAATCATCCTCCCAGCATCAAATACTGCCTAATCACCCCACTGAAATGGGCAACAACACAATCTTGCAGCGTTCCTTGCGTTCCTTGGGGAACTACCTAATCCTCCCTGTTGTCTGCCAGTTTTTCCTTGTCCTTGAGAATTTCATGCCTAGAAAAGGCTCCAGCTTTCGAGAGCTTTCAGCACTCGCTGCTGGGGGCTCTGCTCTTCCTGCAGTGCCACGGTGGCACAGGGGCACCCCAGGCTGTGCTCTGGGGCTGGTACTGCAGCACAGGCAGATCTTCACCCCCGTGAATGTCCCAGGCTCCTGCCCCTCCTCGCCCTCCCGCCAGATGTTGCGGGCCGTGTGCGAGCGGCACCGCCTCTTTGGGAGGTGATGAGAAGAGGGTGATGCACCGAGGTGACATGCTCAATTTCCCTCCAAGATGGTGCAGCCACAACAACATTTCTCCCGCTGATGGCGTCCATGTGTCTCTCCCTTCTCACTGGAGCTGTGTTACACGCTGGGATGTGGTAGGAGCGTGTGTGAACCTTCTGTTCCCTGAGCCACCCCTGCCTTTCTGGGGAGGACGAGGTGCCTGGCCTTCCGTGGTTAGTTTAAGAAAAACACTCTCCCAGTGATCAGTGCCTGGATGAAGTAGATGTATGGTTTCAATTCTGTCCTTGAGCTATGGATCATTTAATGTTGTCAACACATATACATCCTTCTCAAACATCCCACTGAGAATTTCTAGGGACTGTAGACAGCTTAAAGCTAGCGTTACAGCAGCAGCAGCTTCATATTTGCTTTCAGATCCACGTGCATTTTTTAATACTAAAGCTTGCATAATTGCTGCCGAATTTCTAAGCAACTTCTTCAAAGGGGCAGAGGCACATGAGCAGTAGAGGACTGGTGGTGGAGCAGAAACAAGGCCTGTTGTTGGCTTATGGCTTCCCTGCAGCTGCTCAGAGATGGTGTTTGAGGAGCCCTGAAGAAGGGCTGGGTTGGGACCTCCCAGCTCGGCGTGTGCTTGTGCATGTTTTTTTCCTGACCATCGGGGCGCTTGGCATGTGCTGCCAAGCAGCCACTGATGCTGCCTGCATCAAAGCATTTCAGTGATGCACTTATTTTGCCAGGGAAGCTTGCACTGACATCTTGCTTTGAAAAAAAAAAAAGAGTAGGATATGGCTCTGCCACCTTTTTTTTTGTTTGTTTCTTGTGCGTGGGGTCTGGATGTGCCGAGCACAGCGAGGTGCTACCTGCAATGAAGACACTCTGCCAGGTGAAGGCTCCACCACACGGCTGACACAGGCAGGGCTATAAAAGGGAAGACAAGGTGGTTCCTCACTGTAAGAGAAGAATCTCCTGGTCTTTCCCAGCAGGTGGAAATGGAGTTGCAGCTGGGTAAGGGCCAGTATCTTCTGGTCTTGGGTGTTGCAGTCTCTCTGTGATGTCCCTCTGAGGAGTGCTGCTGTTGCATGGGAAGGACATCGAGCTCTGGCTGGGGTGTCCATCACCCCAGGCTGTTTCCCCTGGGTAAAGGGCAGTGACCACCTCAGGGAGAAAATCACTATCCTCTTTTTCAGCTGCCAGCTGCTCTCTTGGGTGCTGAAGGAAGAGACCAATGTCTGCTGGCTGGAGTGGGAGAACAGGAGGCTGTGAGGTTGCTGGAGAACCTGCACCAGGCTTGTCCTGAGAGATCTGGATGAAGCTGGGTATCCAAAAGCTCCTCTGCCTTTGGTAATGCAGAAGGGCTGTGGGTGATGATGGCTCCCTGTGCACCCAGAATCTGGGGCTGGGGATGCAGGGCTCTGCTGCAGGCAGGGGAGGCAGCTCCTTCCTTCTTCCCCTGAGAAAGGACATTTCTGGGGGAGACACCAACATGAGGCACTTCCCTGTGCTCAGGGAGTTGTCACCTTTCCATCCCACCCCCGCCACCACAGGGCCCTGCACAGTGCTACCTCCAAGGCACCTGGTCAGCCAAACTCCATTTACTGTGTCTTTATTTATTATATTGGAGCCCAGGGTAATTACTTTATAACTCTGAACATTAAATATCATTTGTCTTGTTCCAGTAGGTCCAAATCTTTATGAATTTTATCTGATGCTTGCTCCCTTCAATTATCTGTCATCAGAAAAAGTTTACTGCTGCTGCAAAAATATCAATTTGCCAGAGGTTGCAATACATTTACTTTCCACCTCTGTAATTTACAAACTTACATTCTACGATTAGAAAGAAAAATGGCTAATAGAAGAAATATTCATGCAAAATCGATACTGAATAAGATGCTGCCACCTTTTGGCTTAACCTAATTCTACATCTGGGGCCAAATTCATCCCTGGTGTAACTGCTTTCCTGGGAGACCAGCTACAGCTGCCCTGGAGCAGGCTGTGAGGGGTGGATAGGGCTGGGGAGATGAAGCACGATCCGGGGGACTCAGCCCCTGATTGTGAGTGGGGTATGGGAAGCTGAGGTTGTGTGGTTTGCAGGGTCTGGTAAGAGGAAATTTTCCATAGCTGTGCATCTGCAACAGAAGTTTCCTTCTTGCACACCCAGAGCCAAAGTGGAGGTTCCTGGCAGGTTTTTCTCTCCCTCCAGCCATCCACGAGGGTATTCTTGGAGCTGTATCCTACACACAGGGACCAGTCTTGGGGTACGGGCTCATGTCTCTGCTGATGTTCAGGGAAAAGGGGACTGGGGTGTGGTGAGGCTCAGCACATGGCTGGAGTTGTTTAACCAAGCTCTGAACTGGTTTGACGGTTCATCTAAACTTGTAGGCAGCCTCCACCCTGCCTGACAGTGTGCAACACAGCAGCACTGGCAGCACTGGCAGTCTTGGGAGCTCCTGAATGCACTTATCCTTCAATGACATGTCACTGCGACGGGCCGTGGAGCCCAAGTACTGCTGTGCTCTCAAAAGAAAACAAACCAGCGTTTAATTTTCATAGCAAAGATATTCCAAAGTGCTAAGTGCTACAGCAGAGCAATTGCAATGCTGCTCTGTCTCCTTGCCCAATGACACAGGGGTTTTTCAGCTGAATACCAGCAAGCACGTGATTAAAAGCTCTTAGGATTCTGCTGTTGTGGGATTTCCAGCAGAACTTGCTATTTCTCTCATATCTTGCCCCTTTGTTTCCCCTAGTTCAGGGCAGAGTCTGAATTCAGTAATTGCCACCTGGATTTGCTTTGCTGTCTTCCCAAGGAACTTGTTTGAATAAATTGAATTGGCAAATGTATTGTTCAGCCGCAAAGCATTGTGTCAGGAATAATGTAGGTATTTCCAGGCTCTCTATTACTGTTCTGAGCACACTGCCAGGGCAGGAGAGCTCCCTTTGAGTGGCTCCCTCTGCTTCCTCATCCAAAAGAAGCACAGGGTTTTTTGGCTGGTTGCTCCACGCTCTAAAGCAAGAGCAGAAGGAGCTGTTGCAGCTTCCTCAGCAAGTACAAAACACCTCATCCACTGGGAAATTTTCATTTGCTAAATCCCTATGGCTTGCACTTGTTAGTTTCCTTCACTAAAGCAGACTTGGGTGCAGCAGTCACCTTGTTTTCTGACCTGAGCAGTCAGTCCCACAGATGCCAGCATGAGGTTTGTGTCAGCAGAGCTCAGGGCAGTGTGGTGGGCACAGACAGGTCCTGGGGGTGAACCCCCCTAAGAGGTACAGGGCATTAAGCTGTGGGGCTTTCCTGAAAGACCCCAAGAACTGGGTTAGACTGAGGAAACTCAGCATTTAGGAGCTCAGGAACCTAATCAAGGCACTAACCAGATGCTGGGCGAGCTCCTTGGATTTGGGGCTGCACTGGTGCTTCTAAGATGGAGGTGATCTGAATACGCCAAGGTATGCAGTTTAAAATTCCTTAGGGACACAGGCTCACCTGAATCCTTCCTAGAATGTTGTAATAACACTAAATATTAGATATTTCAAGGAAAAGATACCGGTGCACTGCTTTCCCTTTTTCACTGACTTACAGGCATGGCTTAGTGCTGGGTTAATGTTTGGACCTGAGGAGCTTAAAGGTCTTTGCCAACTCAAAGAATTCTATGATTTGATGACCAAGCTCTGTGTGAGAAACGAGTTCTCCTGCCTGCAGGTCCCTGGGGGGTGGGGGCACAGCCAGTGGACACCACCAGGTCAGACACACCATCCAGGCACGACCATTGCTGTGACACTGACATCTCTCCCAGTGCCAACCAACGACTGTGCCGGCAGGGACAGGAGCCCAGGACTCTGAGGAGAGCTGTGGACAGCGGGAGATGGCACCACAACTCTGCAAACCTTGTGCCTGCACTGTCAGGTGACCAAATTTCCTCAGGAGATGCAGAGGATTCTCCCAGGTGAGTGGTCTCACCCCTGTTCCATGGGACAAGGTACCACCTCCTTCCTCAGCTGGGTCTTACAGAAGGGAGGGCTGCCCAGTTATTTAAAACCCCCCCAAAATCTCAGTGGGAGGATTTCAGCAGCCTGCCAGGTGAGCAGGGTCCTGCAGCAGCTGCGTGGCCGCAGAGGTGACCCCGCTGTGCGGGTTAGCAGGGACATGGTGCCACCTCGTGGCACGCGGCTCCGAGTGTCACACGTCCCTGTCCTTGCGGGATGGACATCTTCCCAAAGGGAGCATCACCTTGGGGGGGCTCCACCACCTCCCAGGGCTGCTGGTGCCCCCCAAAGTGGTGGCTGCACCGTGGGCTTGGCAAAGGCCACCAGTAAATGGGTGGTTGGGATGGATGGGTAGGGGAAAACAAGCAGAACAGCCAAAATTCTTGTCCTATCCCCTAGTCCCAGTATTGTCTGCAGAGTGGGTATGACCCAAATCAGAGTCCTCACTTTTGGAGATGATTTCTTAAGGGCTGTCTGCCCACTATGGGATTCATGACCTAAGGGGTCCTTCTCCCCTGCCCTGCTGTTCCTCCCTGGATCTGTCCTTTTCCTTTTGGCTCCCAAGCTCTGCCAGGAACCCCCTGCCCATCCTCCCCTGCTGAGCAGCAGAAGACCCACTCATCTGTACCAAAAATGGGTTTTGTCCCCTCCTGTGCTGACAGCATAAGCAAAACCACACGAGAGTTCAGGTTTTGTTCTTAGTGCTGCACAACAGGAAGGAAGATGGCTTCATTTGTCTAGATAAAAATAAGAATATTAAAGACAATGCTGAGGTTTAGCACTGCTATTAAATCATCATCAGCTGAAATACTTAAGGAATAGAGTCTTGCTTTTTGGTGAAACACTTTAATTCAGAACCAACAATGCAATGAATAAGTAGTATTTGGGGTCTAAATTCCCTTGCTAATTGATTCCATCATGGTAGTGCCTGGGAAATTTGGGGCTCAGTAGTGCTGCACTGGGTTCTCTCATGCTGTTTGCAGCATGGATTCAACAAAAAGACAATTGTTATTCCAGGGAATCTGCCATGGAGGTCCTGAAACTTTTTCTGCTAGGTAAGACATTAGAGTTTGATCAGGGACCAGAAATCACCTGATAAGGGATTTATTTTCCCTCTACTATTAGAAAAGCTGTTGCAATGGTTCCCATCCTTTGAGATAGCTTTTTCAGAGGTACCCTCTGTACCCATCCCACTGCCAGCTTGACTGCTCTCTGTGCCCTTTCCTTTTGGGTTGGGGCATTCCCAAACAGCAAAGCAAACGGATTCATTCTGCTGATTTTTTGTTCCTCCTGTACACCCTCCTGGGTGCTTTAGAAGGGGATTGGTGACATGGTGGGTATCAGAGTCAGTGGCAGATATGGTGGGGTTTACTTTTAACACTAAATATGAGATTTTCCCCAGAGGGCCAAGAGCTGGAACTAGGAGAATTTGTCTCAGAAGTTCAGCTGACAAAGCCAAGGGGTTTTTTTGGTATAACCCAAGGAGATGATATAACATTCTTTACAGGAATTAATCACCAAAAATTAGCCATCAGAGGTGGTCCTTCCTAGTCTATTTCATAATTTAGGAAGAGGTTTTTAAAGAAGAGGCTGCTCTACTGAAGAAGTGAGCTCCTGCTGGTACAATGGTATCTGTGCAAATCCAGCAGCAGAACGGGGGCTGCCGATGAGCCCTTAGGCACTTAGGAAGGATTTTCCAAGGAGCCTAAGGGCTGATACACACTTGAAACTCAATGGGATTTAAGTGCCTAAATGCAGTAGGCTTCTTGGAAAATCCCAGCCTTTGAAGTTAAAGTAGGCACTGACAAAAAAAAAAAAGGCTAAAACCCCTTAAAATAATAAACGTCAGACTAATGCCACCATGAAGGCAGTGGGTGCTCTGAGTGGTGCACCCGAAATAAGGCAGTGGGAAGTGACCATTGAAGGCAACCAAGAGGCTCCATCAGCATGAAAAGCTCCATCCCTGGTGTCTCCTGCTCCATCAGGAATTGCAGTAGGGTTTCTCCACATCATTTCCCTTTCTGATGGATGTCTCCTTCCATGAGAATGATCCAGGACATTTTGCTGGGGACACACAATGTGTGAGGGAAAAAATTAAAAATGCTTTTTTATTTTTTTGTGGAGAAGAATCTTAAAAGTTGGAGAACTCATCTTCATTATTTCTCTTTAAAGTTAGTTATGAATTGAGAATGGCTCTGCTCATATTTCTCTTTTATTTGCTATCTCCCCAGGCTAAAGTGTTGTCTATTTATCTTACAGATTAGGTTACTTTTTATGGGGTCCCTGCTATTATATTTCACCTCTAACTTTGTTAGTTTGTGTTTGCTATTAAATTATGTTGAATAAAATGGGCGGCTGAAGGACATTTTTCAGCTCCATCCTGAAATGAGGTTCTTAATCCTGTTTCAGGGCCTGTCCCTGTAGCCCAGCCCATGGGGACAGCATCAGGCATGTAAGAAGGGCAGCAGGGGAGTGTTTGTATCAACCACGGGTTTTGCAGGGTGAAGCTGCAGGAGAATCGTGCCTGTAACGCCAGTCGGTTCATGTACAGAGATTTTGGAGGCATCTCTTTAGAAGCGGGTTCCAATAATATTGACATCATCACAAGATAAGATCCAGGACTAGTTAAATCGCAGCCTCACAACTCAGTGCTCCTTTGAGGATTAGAAGAAGTCGCTGAGCTGTCACTCTAAAGCTGATCATGGACTCGTTTAACTATGTCATCCCATAAGACAGCCCTTTCAATTATGTCAACCTGTCTGCTCTCCCTAGACTCTAATTTTAGAGCAGCAGTAGCTAATATTCTTGGAAAACTGATCCGCCTCCACAGATCTCTCCTCTCTGTCTGCTGCTGTTAACGGAGTATCCTGTGGGGAGATCGGACTGCTTTTCTTCCCCTCCTGTAATAAACCTAATAAAAATAGGTACCATTAGGTTCCTTTGCGTGTGGTCTCTTTAAGACATTTATCTGAGCTGTGTAATGGAGATGTCATGTCTCCTCCACAGAGGGATCTGGCAGCACCACAGGGTCATTGCAATAAAAATAAAATCCAGTTTTAAGAGCCTGGTACGAAATTAAGAGCTGAAAAGCAGGACATTGGGATTGGAGTTTAGAGACCTGGAAAAGGCAAATGAGAGCTGGAGTCACCCCAATGTTAATGCCACAGCAGTGGCTCTGCAGCTGGAGCAACAAGCAGGATGCTGGTGCAGGAGGACTGCAGGCAACAAGGTGGCCTCGGGGACACCAGGGACAGGACACTCATCTGTGCCCTCTGGATGGTGTTGGGAGGAATTTGGGGCACACAAAGCAGAGAGGAGGTGGATGGACCTGGCTGTCTTGGCCATGGGCATCTCTGTGCTGTGCTGTCATAACCCAGGGTGGTGGAAAGAGAACAGACTCTCCCATGAGAGACAGGATGGAAACACATCCCTGGCTCCCCATCCATGTTGTGCCTGTAGCTGGAAATGTTGGACAGTTGTTCCCCTGCTGGCCCATGAATGTCCTCTTCTGAAGAGTTTTATCCCCCCTTTAGGATGCAATGCAGGTCCTAAGGCAAAACAAGCTGGTGTGGTGGGGTGGATACTGATGTTTAATGCCCCAACAAGAGGCAATCCCATGGACTGGAGGGAGAGGAAGGGAAAGAAAAAGAGAAGGGCATGGGACATGGGGAAAAGCAATAGGCCTCCTCCCATAAAAACTAGAAAGGAAGTAGAAGGGATGGATGGATGGAGAAGAGGAGGCAGAGTCCATGCAGATGCAAGGGAGGGATGTGATTGCCATCCATCCCACCCAGTGTCACCATTCTGGTGGCAAAGGGGCCAGGCTTTCCCTTTGTGGATCAGTTATATAAAACTAACACTCCACAGGCTGCCAGGGAATGGTGCCTCCCCCAGACTCCAGCAAGTTAGTTACACATAGCTTTCCTTTCACAAATCCATGTTGGCTGCCCCTAATCAAATTCTGCTTGTCAAGCAATTTCCCTTGCTAATTCCTCCCGAATCAGCCCTAACCCACCTATCCCCTTTGTCGCTAAGCTAGCCAGCCTCTAATCACACACTGCACTGTGTGATCCTTTCCCAAGTAATACAGGGTTCAGTACTTTCCTCTGGTTCTCAGCAGCCTAACCTGTCAGGAGCAACCTTCTAAAAATATCACTAAAGACCTCAGCTAATTTCTAATCCTCGTTTCTATTAAGACGGCTGCCTGTACTATGTGAGTTTCCAGACTTGGGATTTACAGTCTTCCTTAAGAGCATCTAATCTGCACAGAGCCATTTCTGTTGTTATCCATAAGCAAACTCCTCCCTTCTCCACCATAAAACATGATCCCTTTGGCAGCAGCTCTCCAGTCTGCAGGGCACTCTCAGCCAGCCTGGGAAGACACCAGCCTCTTCCTCCCTGCTTAGCTCACCCCACTGTTTTTTGGCAAGCCTTCCTGGGGAGATCACGGGGGTCCCACTCCTCTCAAGCACTGGGAAAGTGCTTTGTAGGGAAAAAAGTCAGCCTTCAAGCTCAGCAGGACATGTGGGGTTTTTTTGCATCTCTCAAGTTTCTGAGTTGTGAAAATCATACAAGGAAGCTGATGCATAATAGAGCCAAGCTCTTGCAGTACCTTGGATAACCTGACTTTCTCTCACTAATTGTATTTGGATTTTTTTTTTGCTGTTTCCTCTTCCATTTTAAAATTCACCTGTCCCAAACTGCCAGAACCAAGCAAGTCAGAAGAACAAAAGAAATGAGGGAGACTGCCATACTCTGGCTGTGCCCTGCCCAGGGTGTCCCAGGGCAGGTTTTGGGTGCTCCCAGCATGGATGTGGCACAGCTGTCCCAGGAGACCCCATGCGGCAAATGCCACAGTGGAGGAGGTGAAATGAGAGTTTACCCTTCACAAACCAAAGACCTGTGGCAGAATCCAATGCTCTGTCAGCACAGCTGTTCTGTGGAGTATGGGTTTACGTGAGGAGGTTTGGTGATTTTATGGGTTTGGGAGAGAAAATGAATTGAAGAGAAGGCAGAGTGTCTGGCTGATGACATGGTATCATTTAATCCCGCAGGACTGTGCTGTTGGGAAGTGCTCCAAGTGGGTTGGCTGTAAACTGGCACCCACAGCAGGAGTCACACGAATGCCACGGTGACGTGGAAGGTGGAGGAGTGGGAGTGGCACATGCCATTCCTGGAGTTCAGCAGCACAAGGTGGCCTGTGCAGGCAGTCAGCACAAGCAATCCCAAAGCTCCCCTCTGACCTCATGGCTTCACTCTGCAACTGAGTCATGCACTACAGCAGAGTCAGGTGTTTTCCAGGGAGAGCAGGGACAGAACAATGCTTTGTCATCTGTCAATCCTGTAGCAAATGTCATGAAATCAATAGCCCTCCTCTGCTCTGTATGAAGCCAGCACTGTCACACATCTCCAAAAATTAACATTTCTAAAATACACCTTGATCTCAAGGTGCCTTGTCAAAGTGAGACAAGCATTTAAAAACAGAGACCAACTGGGAAAGGTCCTGGCTGACTTGTGCAAACCCACAGCTGCAGCTGAGGCCTGTCCATCCAAACCAGTTAGCACAGTCCACTCAAACCAGTTGCAGGCCACTGCAGCTTGCCCACCCCGACCAGTTTAGCCCATGCTGAAGTCCTGCAGCAGGGCCCTGAGCACCAGCCTGCTGTGACGAGAACACCCTCTCTCACCAAGCTCTCTGGATTTATTTTGAAGTTTGGAAGTAACACAATTTAAGCATCACAATCCCACAAGAGGGATGGTGCAGCAGCTGAAGCCATGATGAAAAACCAAAATCCGAATGGCAGTGGCCAAGGGCTGAGGCACTGCAGTGATCTCAGTCAGACATGGGCTTTACTGTGTTGATGCCTTGGGAGGGCTGACCTGAAACAGAGACTGACAGAGCTAGTGAATAAAGCAGGTATTTATTGAAAGGTGTCCCGGATATACCTTGGGCAGGACAGGGCCTGACCAGGACTACACCCAAGGCAGACAAAGAATGGTCACATAATCGTTGACTGGTCATGACACCTTACATATTTATAAGTTTTGGTCCATTTGCGTATTGGGGTTTAATTGTCCAGTTACAGCTTTGGCTTGTGAGGTCTCACCCTTCTTGTTCCTCCCTTCAGTCCACCGTTGTTTGTGCTTTTGGGCCTGA
Organism: Illadopsis cleaveri; assembly: GCA_013399915.1. NCBI lineage: Eukaryota > Metazoa > Chordata > Aves > Passeriformes > Timaliidae > Illadopsis > Illadopsis cleaveri. The sequence continues at coordinate 190,751 of VXBB01015845.1, read as the reverse complement.
AAGTTGTCCTTGGCCTTCTGTAGGGAAAGGATTTGTTTTGTCTCCCTACTCTGTGAAGAGCTGAGTGACACTGAATGTGAGGCTCAGAACTGCACCCCTGGGCAGCACAGAATCTGAAAAGCATGAAAGCTCAAACTTAAGGCATCAGTGTCATTCTCCCACATGTGTGCCATGGCCATAACAGCCCTGCACTCTCATCCCTTTGGGTGCCTGCGCCACAGGGAATTCCCAGCAGCGGGAATGCTTGAGTGGTGTGGAAGCTGGAGAGCCCTTGTCTTCATTTCCGACGCCTGTCACCGCCACCCTGAGCTCATCTCCACGCCCCTNTTCTGTGATTCTGTGATTCTGTGATTTTCACCCGCACTCCAATTTCCATCCTCATCCTCATCCTCATTCCCGCCCTCATTACCAGGCCCCGCCCCCGGCCGTGACTCAGCCGCCCCCCGAGCTCCCATTGGCCGCTGGCTGCGCACGCGCGGCAGGCGGTGGGGGCGACGGGGGCGCGCCATTGGCTCTGTCGGCCGTGACGTCACGGGGAAGTGGCGCGGCGGGAGCGTGACTCAGCACGTGTCTGCGCTGAGTCAGCACCGGCGGCCGATATAAAGCCGCGGCGGCCGCGCCCGCCCTGGTACCGCGTCTCTGTCACTGTCCCCGCTGTGCCATGGAGCTCCCGTGGCTGGGCGAGCACTGCTCCGAGCGCACCTGCAAACAGCTGGGTAAGTGCGGGTTCGGACCGAGCCCCCGAGCAGCGCCCGCCCGGGTGGGCTCGTCACGGGGAGTACCGCTGTGCTGGGGGGCCGGTCCTGTCCCCCGAGGCTGTCCAGGGCTGCTGGGGGTGCTGGCAGACAGCAATGCTGCTGCTGCTGTATTCCCCCCTCACTGGGTCTAGGGAAAGAGTGATAGGTGTTGTTCCTGTACGTGTTAAATTGTTAAGGGATGGCTTTTCAAGAATAGAATTCTTTTTGAAACTGGGATTTGTACTTCAGCTGGTAGCTCTTGACTGTTTTCTCACTAAGGTTTCTGCGTTCGAGGAGCTCCTGAGGTGCTTATGGCTTGTGTTTGTCTCACACTGCAGATAAAAAGAGGAAAACTTATCACTCTTGCTCTTTTAATTTTAATATTTGTGAAGAATGATCTAATTTCTATAGAGATAATTGGATTGTGACTCGACAAAAAGTGCTTTAGAATTAATTTGTAGTCTTTTGTGAGTACCGTTAGAGTTGTTAGCTTTGATCCATAAAAATGTTTTCTTTTTTATTCTTCTCCCAGATTTCCTTCCTCTAAAATGCAACGCATGTGGGGAAGTTTTCTGTAAAGATCACATCCGTTATGATGACCACAAGTGCAGCTCTGCCTACAAGAAAGTGAGTTCTGTATGATGTGAGTCATAATTCACCCTGCAGAATTGCTAAGTCATTTATAAGGGCTGCACTGAAACTTCACCTTTTCCAATAAAAGGGGATGGAAGAACCTCAAGATGTAAGTTAATGATGCATCTGGAATTCAAATATATACAAACATGATATTACAGAGGTCAGAACTGGTAGATTCTAGTTTTTTTCACTTACAGTGCATCTTCCCAGAGAGGAGTGCTTTATATTCCAAGTAATGTATTGTGGTCTAAAATTTTCTGCAGTCCAAGCCCTGTAAGTTGAGGAACAACAAACATGAAACTACAGAAGAAATAAATAGAACAAGTGGGTCCAAACTTTGATCTCTGGCATGTACTTGGGCTTTGAAGTATTCAAAGGCTGTAATTCCAGAAAAGCCAAAAGAATATTTAAAGTCAACTTACCAAATATGTTGCTACAGATTGGTTTGGCAGAGCATGTCTGTGTGGGTTTTGGATGGTGATTTTGCAGTTCCTGTTGTGAAGTGTATCTTTACAAGCATTAGCAAATGAGAACATGAAACATTAAGGCATCTACTCCTGTTATCTATGGGTAAGAGAAGGTGAAGGACACAAAAATAGGGTTGGACTTGATTATCTTAAGGTCTGTTTCAATATAAACAATTCTTTAATTCTGTGATGCTGATCTGTGTTGTGTGTTCTTAGAATGTGCAGGTCCCAGTGTGTCCCCTGTGTAACACACCTATCCCAGTGCAGAAGGGAGAAATCCCAGATATTGTTGTTGGAGCCCACATAGATAAGGACTGCAAATACAATCCAGCACAGCAAAAGCAGAAGGTAAGAAAACTGCTGTTGAAGTCTAAGCTGCCTTCCAAATGCTGGTGAGGTTGGACCTTCTGACAGCAGAATGTGCAGAAACTTGCTCTGTTTCAATTTGGCTCTAAGGTCACTTGAACATTTGTGCTTCAGCTTGGTCGTGGCTTACAGAAAGCAAACATTGCCAACTTCCTGTCCTCTCTTACTCAGATCTTCACAAACAAATGCTTAAAGCCAGGCTGCAAAAGGAAAGAGATGGTGAAGGTGGTTTGTGAACAGTGTGGTGGCAACTTCTGCATAAAACATCGGCATCCTCTGGATCATGACTGCAAGGGGAGCAGCCAGCCCATCTCCAAGGCAGGGTGAGCTGTACGTGTGAGACCTGGCTGAAGATGAGACCTCAGGGCTGGTATCAAGGGTTGGTGGGAGCTTGGACAGACGGGGAATTCTGGAAACTATTTGTCATGTCAATAAAATAACCATGATTTCTTCTTGCAACTCAGGCTGAATTTCTGAAATGTCAGCCTTAATTTCTGAGCCAAGAGAAAAAGCTTGTCAAATGCTTTCCTGAATTTTCAAGCTTACCTGTGTCAGTCTCTCCTAATTGAGAACAGGCAACTCAAGTACCCTTTGGGGTTTGGGTCCACATACTAGAACCCTAAAGCTCTGTCCAGCAGCTTGAAGTGACCAAGAATAATCAATACCCTCACAAGCCAAGTTTGAACTTAATGTTAATAAAAAAAAAATCTGTCTCTTGCAGGCAGACATACCTTGACTGTTCTGTGCAGTAGGACTGTGAGATGTGTGTGACAGATGCAGATGATGAAACTGGATGGAAGAGTGAAAATGCAGAGTGCAGAGGTGCTGAACCTGGTTGTGTTTGTTTGTAGATACGCAGCTTTGATGAGAGCATCTCATCCCACCTTCAAGTCCCCGGCAGCAATTGGAGTGCCATCTAATGGGAATCATCAGCACAACAGGTACCAGCTGCAAAGGAGAAAAGACAAACTGAAACTGGCCTGGTGTCCACACGGAGCAGCAGTGCCACTGTCACACCCCTAACTGCTCTAGAGTTGGTAGCTGACCTGTAAATGGTGTTGGGAGTGCAGTAGAGGAGCTTTGACAGCACAGATAAATCCCTGCATTTCTATAATGTAGTGATTAAAGTGGCCCCACAGACACAAGCATTAGGACATCAGATTGTATCTCCAGGTTGGTCTCCCACCTGTTCAGTGAGAGGTTTGGCCGAGTTCTGGGAAAATGGTGTGTCATCAGAGTGAGGAAAGCACAGCAAGCACCTGAATTAAAGTAAATGGCCCAAGCTCTTTCCTGGCATGTTGTAGCTCCATGTGACTGAAAGTTCCAGTTGTGTAACCCTTACAGTGCATTCTTATGTCTTTCAGGTGCAGATCGTAGAGGCTCTTCACATCTGGATCAAACTTTTATTTTAAAGTTAATATTTTCTCTCTCTTTGAATTTCTATGCAATTAACTTATTTTTGTATTGTAATTTCATATGCATTTAATAAACTGTTACTCTTTCCAAGCCAATGTTATTTGCTCCTATCTTTGGAATAAGAACTTTAATATTCTGAAAAATATTTGATGTAGGAGCTGAGATGATGGTGGTAGGAAGGAGATTACAGTTGATATGAAATACAGCTAGATTTGCTTAGGTCATGCCAAATATGAACTAGGAATCTCCCAAAATGAAAATCTGAAGTATAAGCCACTGTCATATGTCTCAGTCCTTTTGGAAGTGTTCTGGCTCTGTATGACAAACAACATCAATGTGAAGCTTCCTCTTGGTTGCTGAATGTCAGTGGAAGACCTTTATTTATAAAGCCATAGCATCTTTTTTATAGGTCCTGTCTGAAGGCTAGTGCTCACAGAGGCACGTGCACTATAATTCTTCATCATTTATTGTCCCTTAGACAGAAATCTAGATTTGCAGGAATATATTTTGCCATTTCAGGGAGAAAAGGAAGCCAGAGAAAGTACCATTAACCATGTCTTGTGGAATGAGAATAAGGCCAAAATAAAGTGTTGTTTAGGGAGGCTGCTCTTGCTGGCTTCCTGAAAAGCTGAAACAAGTGAAGTCATAGCAGATAATGCTCCATCTATTATCCTGATCAGCTGTCCTGGCTCTTTAAAACTGCATGAGTATCCAGCTGCTTAGCTTGAGGCCTGGAATATCACAGGTTGATGAAATGGAAATGTGCTGTTAATGAACAATGCTAATTCCCCAGATGGGATCTAAGTGGACCTCTCATCCAGCTAATTGTGAGAAAAATGCCAAGGCTTTCTGATGGTGTCAGGGGGTCAAGACCTCAATTTCATGTGTCACTGGAGCCATTCCTCTGCATGCTGGGGCTTCTGGGCTGCAGTGTTTGCTTAGCACTAACTGGAGGGTAATTGCAGCCCCCTCAATCCCCTGCAATGCTGCTGAGCTGGGAGGAGAAGCACTTTGCAGAGCAGAGGATGCTGAGTTCCCTGACCTGGGAAAAATCCTCTTTGCTGATACTGTAAGAGATGGGAGCATAAGTGCAGTTAGTGCATGTGCTTTGTACAACCTTGGTTTGTGCAAAGACTGCTGTGTCTTCTCTTTGAGCAGTTTAATCCTTCCCATCCTTGGGGTGGGAATGCTGTGGGAGGAGGAAATGTGAATTTGTGGTCCTTCTCAGGGACAGCATGTGGACAATCAATACCTTGAGTCACAGGCCTTTCCTAAGAAAGGACAGATGTAATTTCTGTCCAGCAGAGAACAAGTGTCTGTGCTATCCCATATTAATGTCTGGCCCAGTGTGATTTCTCATCCTGGAGAACTTTTTGGAGAAGATCACAGCTAGTTGGTCAAACTGAACATATAATATAGATACGAGTTACACTGATCCACATAATCTCATTGTTTTGCAATCTTGCAGCCAGGATTGTGATTTGAGTGTCTGTAATACTGTGTTTAACCACAGGATGTCACAGTAGGATATACAATATCACAGTCTTTATTTTAGGAAGTCTAAACATAGAGAACGTTCTTTGCCTATCCACATTGGAGCAAAAGCTTAAATTACAGCTTTAGTTTTAGGGTTTTTTCCCCTGTGTGCCAACACCCTAACTCAGCCCTAGCACGCTGCTATATTTTATATAAATTTTATATTTTTTGTGTATAATTTCTAACTGGCCACCCATTCCAAATGGTGCCATGCACTCCACCAGTGCTTTGGGAAGGGGATTCCAGGTTCTGACCATGGTGTGAGGACAAGGATCAGGGGAGAGAAGCTCTCCCCGCCCGCACTGATGGCTGGGGGCAGGAGGGCACCTCGGTGTGGGGAGAAGGTGGAAGAGGAGGAAAGCTGAGGTTGCCCCTTCCCATCAGTGCCTGAAATAG